>QMIH01000481.1:248540-309689 GCA_003987875.1 Clarias batrachus
ACACATTAGAAGCACAAATATAACAAGAACTTTAAGACTATAAATCGTAGATAAAGGTTAGAACAAATCACTATGAGATTGGATTGAACAGAAAGTCATATACAGGAATCCACCAACAACAAAAAAAAAGGTGAAAAATCCTTTGCCTCCAGGTGTTTAAGTGGAATTGGCCATGTGACTAAAATCTTAAGGGTGGTCCGGCTTCTTTAGATATACTGTACATAGTTTTCAAGTTTCTATTAAAATAATGCAGAACTTTTAATTGCATTTTTTTTCTGCTTTTCCCTCCATAGTGGATTAGGTCTTTAAAAATGGTACTTAAGTTTGTGTACATGTTAAAGAGCACCTGGGATCAACATCAGCAAGGCATTAAGAACACAAGCATATCATAATGTTAACTATTAGCCAGATAAGAATTTACTGTCACAGTGTCACACTACTGCAGCATTTTTGTAAAACACACAGCTAAGGAGTTTGGACATTTCAAATATCCAACCCACTCCATTTTAACACACCTACATTTCATCACATTATGCTGCTCATCCCAACCCTCGTATACAGAATAAATACACAGGCTAAACCCTCGTCCACACTCTGCAGGGTGAGATTAATGAAATGCAACCTCAGCAAAGTTTAGCGTATAATGTAATGTTTCACCTTTTTTGGCATAGCCCAGGTCCACATCTTTAAAATGCACCACCACAACATCTGAGGCCTTGAAGATGATGCTCTCAACTATGTCCTCGCGTCGAGGGCCTACGCTCGGCTCTGGGCTCATCCTGTGGGCTGCATCCAGAACCAGATCGCACTGCGCGTGCAAACACACACACACACACTTTAGTAAGAGTGGATATTAATATGAAGAAGGTGGTTATTTATATAAAAGTTTTGGGGAGTTCATTGAAGTATCTGTCTGTACCTCTGGACCGTAGGTTTTGAAGACACCCTCATAGATTGCCCCATTTTTAACTTTCAGTTCACACTTGGCTCCCTGAAAAATAAGTTAAATAGTAACATAGCTACAGAGTAATAATGTTTAGGTTTAAACCTTTAAAAAAAATTATTCCTTTTATTATTATTTGGAAGAGGGAAAAAGGAAAAAAAAAAAAAAAGGTACGTCCTTTAACTTACCACCACAGAAGTTAAGACGTGGACCATTCTCATATTTGCATAAACTCCACTGAAGGCCACCTAAATACAGAACACAGTGATCAGTGTTACAGTCGGCGCTAGCGTGCGTAGACTCCATTTCATTTGAATAAATCCAACTCTGTGTATACATAGTGGCAAGCTTTAAAAAGAAAACTGGACTTACTGGTGTGGAGTGCGTTTTGGCGCTGTTGCGTCCCCTGCACAAAACCAACAAAAAAAACTAATTAAGTTCCAAGTAAAACGTAACAATATAAATTAAATAATAACGATGGATGTCAGGATACTGCACATTTCATTTATTAAAGTTATACGAACTCTTTCACAACCATGTTAAGACTTCACTACTAAAAGCTCTTCAATGAGGAAGCTACAATAGTGTCCCACATCGAAAGGCAAATATTCCAGTCCCACAAGCAATAGAGACATGCTGAGACTTTGAGTCTTCCTAGAAGCTTTATAGCACAATCTCTGCATTAAAATGCTTCATTCGATCACCTTTAGCTTTGATTACAGAACATCATGCGGTGGCCAGGTCATGAGCGAGACTGATTCCTCATGCTCCCAGAACCTCTCATAATTTAAGTCCTGGGATAGTCTGTGGCATCAGGGAAGAAAAACCCGACTGAGGCGATAACCTGATCATTCAGTACATCCTGACTTCATTTTATTACCACATAACATGGTTAAGCCCAAACCTGAGCAACCACAAATCATAACTCCGCCTCCAGATGCGTGTACAGTCGCTGCTATGCATGATTGGTACATCGCTTCATGTGCTTCCCTCCTTAACCTGACACACCAACCACTCTGGATAGGGTCAGTCTGGACTCATCAGACCACATGTCCTTTTTCCATTGCGCCAAAGTCCAATCTTTATGCTCCCTAGCAAATTCAAACCCGATTTCTGATGATTTCTGATTAATGTTTTTAGTTTTTTCTTATGACCACACAGCTGTTTAGTCCCGATCCTGTGAGTTCAGCACATTGTGCACAGATGAGGTAAAGGTTAATGTTTCTGCCTGCTGTTGATTTTATACAGTGATTGGTTAAAATCCTGCACGGAATTTGGAGTCAGAGAGCAGTCGAAACAAACAAAAAGGAAAAAATGAATGAGACGTGAATACTGGCAAGCAGTGATTAATCAGATCAGCGAACATGCTGCGGTCAAACCACACACTGAAATCATTTCAGTATAAAACGAAAGAGAAAGTAATCCCAGTGTTATCTGGTTTCTCCTGCACCAGAACCGAAACTTGTTAAAAACAAAAGCACCAACAACACTGCGTGGACTTCACGCTGAACAGATAAACTCTCTAGTATTTTCATCAACATGGTGCATTTCTGTTGGCGTTATCGTCCATTTCTTGCTGCGATTCATTTCACTGTACCAGGAAACACCACACACGCCTGGATAAAGCTGCACTCTCAGTGAAACAGCACTGAAGATGCACACAGCACAGATCCAGCCATTATAAGGAACAAAAATAAGATGCTTCTGTGCGTGTTGTGGGTGAATTACTGTGATTGGATCGTACAATCACACAAACTGGTAAATTAAGAATATTCGATTATTAGTCAATATGAAGAAAGTGATACAGACTTTTGCACAGGAAGGTTTATTTTTTAGCAGGCTGAGCCAAATGCCGTCAAGTGGCTGTGATTTAATTATGTATTAGTTAACGTAGGTTCTGATTTTCACAACAGGAAAGAAAAAAAAACATCTAAATCGACTCAAGTCAGTACATTTACATGCAAAGTTATGCCAAGCTATAGTTATAGCTCAACTAGGCCATTTAACTGGACTACTGCTCTTGTCCTGTTATACAAGCACAGCAGGGGAATTGATTTATTGGCGCAGGCATGTCGGACTCTGCTACAATAAGTAGTGATATCAATTTCAGCTTCTTAGTACTGTATTCGTGTTTGCGTTGCATCACCAAACAACAGATAAACAAGTTAGCTAGCGGCAAACTTGTAGCATGTCGAGAGGTGAAAACAAACAGCTTTAAAGCGCCTTTTAAAGCTCTTACATTACACACGTGCAGTACTCCTTACTTTTTGCACAAATGAGATGCATGTGGTTCTAACATTACGACACCGCTCTTTTATGATGTTAGTAATTTAGTTTGGGGCTTCTTGTGCGGTTACACATTTTGTTCGACTTCTGGGTCAAATTCCGGGATGCGAACTGCGGAGCATGCACAGAGCGCCTGAACAGATTTCAGTGTCCGATTGAGGAATACGGACAAAAGTAGCTCGACTCCCAACTGTATTATATCTGGGTGTGCTAGTGCAACTAAGCAGCACACAGTGAGGTTCGATTTAGTACAATTTCATTCAGACTAATGTTTACAGATATTTTCAAAAATACAGTTTTAGTCAGACTAATACAATCACAATGTCATGTAAACATACTGTACAAACTATTTAGCAAACTGGCAACATATGAAGATATACGAGAGTGGTCACACCGTTGTATTCAAACACTACACTGATCTAACCAGAGGAGTGAGGGTCAGCTATTTATTTTCTGGTAGGGGCTGCTTTAATAAACGTTCTGGGGTGGCTCAGCACACACAAAAAATGTTAAATGACTGCATTTGAATATGCGTCGAGAATGCGTGCTTATAATATTTTTATATTTTCACAACAAGAGAGGCATTAGAAAGCCGTCCACCACTAACTGACAAACCATGTCACGAATTTAAAAAGTCTCCTCATTAAATGTCTTCGAGGGCTGTGCCTTCATTCAGTATGTTGATATTTTCGTTTTGAAACAGGAAGTCAGAGTTACAGGGTGACGAAGTATTTGAATTGATTTACACAACAGCTACAGGCGTGAGATACACCCCAGCCAACCCAACAGAACATTCACAAATATGAAGAACAATAATGTTGAAGTCTAGGTGCTGTGTGATTTTTGGGTTATGCCATACACTTGAGCTAAAGTAAACCTTCAGCAGCATGACTGTGATTAAAAAACGGTGAGATCGCCACCAAGTGAGCAGCAGGTAAAAGGAGATTACTGACTCTTACTGATTGAGGAGGCGTGACCGTGTACAAAGACAGAACAGTGATCAAAATCAGTCAGTCAGCACTAAAATTATATGAAACTGTTTGACTGAAAAAAAAAAAAAAAGAAATGCCAACTTGCATAAACTTCATCCTCTTCAAAACGAACAAAGAAGAGTTTTTCTCAGCAAATGAACGACTAGAAAAGAATACATTATACAGCAAACGTCAGAGTTAACGTGGCACTGATGAACCCTGTCTGCTGTTAATAACCTACTGAGACACTGCCACAGGGGCAGAGCGGTTGGTTACAGGATTGGCTCCAACAAACATGCGACAGACTCTATGTAAAGAAATTCGATTTACCTGGAAATTATGTCTATAAAATGGCAATGTCTAACAATTTATTAGAAATTTTACTTTTCTTTTTTTTTTTATTGAATTATTGAAAGATGTGCAAATAAGTGCTGCAAATATTTCCTGCTGCCAATTTTGTCCTGTAAAATAAAAAAAGAACTGTAAAATATCTGCAGAAACCTGTCAGATGTCACAAAGGATGGATTTTTAAGAAAAACTAAAAATCTGAAAACTCAAATCAACCTTAATGTTTTTGTTTTCTGATAAATATAGACTTAATAAACACATTTCAAGAAAGCACATATGTTGTTGGTCTTTTGGCTGCACTTGGACACAGCGGATCATCCGATCTGCACAAAACTTGGCACAAGTTTTACGCCGGATGCGCTGCCTGATGCAACTCTCTCATTTTATCCGGCCTTGGGACCGGCACCAGGTGCATCAGCCTTCCGCATGACAGGCGAGTAACCAACCACTGAGCCCACTACCATTGAGGTGTATAAGGATCCGGATTAACACGCTCATTCACCTAAAGCTACAAGCTCGCTGTGTGGGCACTCCAAGTCCAAAACCGAAAAATGCACTCACATACTGCATAGGTGACACAAAAATTTAAAAATGTTCAAAGAAACTTGCATGAATTTAAAAAAATGGAGCAAACAGAACAGGAGTCTGGCTCTGATGGGGGTCTGACCCTGACCTCAAGTGACACGACTGCGTCCTAGTGCAAACCATTTACGATTCAGTAATCTTGGCGTTATTGTGTACACCATCTCTCTCTCTCACACACACACGGAGACAATCATCTAGTGGAGATGGACATGCAATGCATCTTGCATGCAATCATTTACAGTTAAAATGGTACGATGACTTTAACCTGTCCCTGATTAAGACCTGTGTCCTGTCACACTGGTGCGTTTGTATTCAGAAGACCACACGTCTGACACAGTCTTTTTTTTTTAACACATCGTGCATCTTATAAATCCTATATCTGACATCTTATATACATCTTGCATTTAGACTATTTCGTGCATGACAGTGCTGCCCAGTCCAAGACCGTGCTTAGACAAACGTCATGTCTGAAGGGTGTATTTTACGATCAGCGCCAAGGTTGGCCCGGGTGACTTTGGCCTCCGGATCGCTCGTCTTGTGATGGTGTGACCGGACGCCGACACGCACCGAAACGCCTACTACAAGGGAAAACTGGCGTGTTAATCCTGCCTACCAGTATTCAGACAAGCCACGCCTCCTGTGACAGAATTGGCTAGCTCGTTCGTTCTCACCGGCAGTAAAAGCCTCTCAGCCAATCCCAGCTCAGAGGGCGGGGCATGACTGGCCAATCACGTGGCAGAACGCAGGCCAGGGCCGCACAAGAGGAAGGACGTGTCGGGATACGGGTAGTAAAGTAATGCTAATCTGCAAATGACTTTACTGCTGTGCATCACATCTGCAAAATCGAAATAATCTCACCTGAATGCTTGTTTAGATTACCAACAACATTAGTAAAATTGTAACCAGGATTTAGATCTCTGATTATTTTTTAGCGAGCTACTTCACAACAAGAGGGTGCAGAAGGCTACTGCTTGCCCTGCTAACTGCACTAGAACCCCCGAGTGCCAGTATAGTGTTTATTTAAACGCGTGTGTGTGTGTGGTTTTGGGCAGTGTATTAACTCGGCAGCCTGCTAGTGTACGCGTGTTAAAGGTCAGTGCTGTAATGTGGAGAAACTGCGTTAGCCTTACACTGGGCTTTAATACATTCATGATTGACAGGGTTGCTGTAAAGTGGAAAATAATAATGTAAATGTTAAATGTGCGCAATAACATCATAATGAGCTGCGACTCTACAGAGAAACCAGAGGACACGGCTCAGCCAGGAGCACTGACACGATTTCACCCTTTCATTTGGCAAACATTCAAATGCATTTTTTTTACACTACACTTTGACGTCGATTCCAGTCTTTTCCCCAAAACCGAAAGAGAGAAGAGCAGAAGCAGAGCCAAGCCCAGTCTCTCTGCACGGCCTAGGCTAAACTCTCCCAAGCTAAGCAGCTAGTCACCGAGCTAGTGCCCTGCCGCAGACACCAGAAACCTCAACATTACAATGTGTCAATGTGCGAGTGTGTGTGTGTTACACATCTGACAGTCACCCTGCCCACACTTTCACCTTGTCTCTAATTTACCCAGAACACACACAGTTTGGGTTACAGTGAGCTCACCTGGTTAAAGCGTGTCGCCCCGCAGCAGCTCCTGCGCATCCCCCGGCTCCTGAGGCCGCTGCGGCGCCGCTACCGCTACTGCTGCCCGGCTTGCGATTACCGCCTGTCTGCTTCATTGACATGATTATCCCATAAACGAGTCCTTGAGCAGACTATTTAGGCAAACGTGTTAGAAAAGATCTTCGTACGTAATGCTTTAACCGTCTAAATGAGAGTAGAGTTAGCACGCGACAGCTCGCTGCTGTTGCTAGGTGCCGATTATTCCAGCCTGCTCAGTGCGACTGGCGCTAAGGCAGCGACAGCTAGCTCCTTTCCGTCTTGTCTCGTTTTTATCAGTGAAACAGATGTATATTATCCATATATATATATTGACTAGATAAAGACTAAAAACGATGTCAGTAATATTAACAGCTCGCAATAGATGTCTGCGTGTGAAAGACACAGACCTAAACAGTCTGAAAAGACACGGAAAGCTAGCGGAAGGATATATACACAAAACAGGCGTACGCTTATTTGTTTATCAGTCGTGGTTCGCTTAAAACGTTTTAAATCTAACGTAGGTTTTCTACGCACGCGCGTATTCAACATAAAAACACAAGACGAAGACAACTGTAGCATTTAACCGATGTGTTTCTCTTCAAGGTTTGCTTAAATGAGGTTTAAAGCGCACGGCACTATTTACAGGAAGTGAAGTCGCTCACAGCGGAAGCGGAGCGGCGGTGCTGCGGCGTGGTGCACGTGAGCCGGTCAGGGTCGGCTCCTCGCTGTGCGTACAGAGCTCCACATCGCGCTTAAAGGAGACGCGCTGTGTGCGCCCTCCGACTTTTAACATGACCACGAATGGGGGTTCTAATTACGTCTAATACAGACGTATTAGAACGGAACTGTACACTCTGTAAGGTCAAAAGTTTGTGAACAACTCACTGTCCATCTTGCTGATTCCAAATTCAGTCCCTCTTTACTCTTATGATAAGTTCCACTTTCCACTAGATTGTGGAGTATTTGTGTGTTAGTGAGATCAGGCTGGAGGAGTGGAGGCTTAGTGGTTAGCACTGTCGCCTCGCACCTCCAGAGTCTGTGTGTGAACTTTTGCATGTTGTCTCCACGCTTGGTGGGTTTCCCCGGGATACTCCGGGTTTCCTCCAACAGTACAAAAACATGCAGATTAGGCTAATTGGCATTCCCAAATTACCTGTAGTGCGTGAATGAGTATGTGAGTGTGTTTACATGTGTGCCCTGTGAAGGATTGTCCAGGGTGTTGCCCACCTCGCGCCCTAAGTCTCCTGGCATACGCCCCCCTAACCCTATATACAGGTTAAAGCGGTATAGACAGGGAGTGAGAAGAAGGAAAAAAAAAACTTTCTATAATGTACAGTCCTCTCTGAAAGTATTACAACGGGACGGTACAACCTGTAAGGTCAAATGTTTGTGGACAAGGCTGCAAAGTCAAAATCATCTCAGTTGAAATCTAGGAGGAGAGTCCCTCTTTATTCTTACACTAAACCCCACTCTCAATAGAAGACTTTCTACTCGATTTTGGAGTGTGGATTTGTGAGTTAATGAGATCAGGTGGTTTAGTGGTTAGCATTGTCGCCTTGCACCTCCAGGGTCCGGGTTTAATTCCCAAATCATGTCTTCTGGCTGTAACATGTTTTATTCCATGGAAATTGTAATGCTACAGCAGGTAACGTCATCCTCTACAGTTGTTTGCTCAGTATGTGGCAACAGTTTGAGGCATGAATCCACTGCCTAGTGTCCACATGCTTGGAGCTTTGGATAATGTTAACGTCAAACATCAAAATGTCGTCTAGATTTGGAAACGCCTCTGCATGACTTCGGACTGTGGAAAGAAACCAGAAGCTATCACTTAAGTTGTATTTAATTTAGTATTTAATATAAAAGATATAATCGATCAATGAGAACACAATTACCACGCATTGAGGGGAGTGGTGTCTCAGACAGCTAGGGCTCTAGGTTGATGATTTTGAGGATCCCCGCTGTTGGTGGATTGCCACACTCCCTACTACCCAGTGGCAGTCCAAAGCCCAGATAGAAAAATGGGATAGATGCGTCAGGAAGGGCATCTGGCGTAAAAACCTGTGCCAAGTGGTGTGTGGCTTGGATGGTCCATTGTAGCAACCACTTGATGTGAGCAGCTGAAAGAAAGTTTAGTGAAGTTACCAAGAACTAGATGACCCTCCAAAATTGATGAAAAGACGAGAAGAAAACTGGTTCGAGAGGCCTAGAGCAACATTTACAAGAGCTGCAGGAATGTCTGGCAAGTACTGGCTGTGTAGTACCCGGTATTACAGGAAGAAAAAGATCCAAGTCTGGCCTAATGTTTGGCAACGACCCAAAGCATACATCCAAATCAACAGAAGAATAGCTTCACCAGAAGAAGATTAAAGTTTTTACTTTCCGATTGAAAATCTGTGGGGTGATCTGAAGAGGGCTGTTCACATGAGATTGCCTGCAGTCTGACAGATTTGGAGCGTTTTTGCAAAGAAGAGTGGATAAGATGTGCCATGCTGATAGACTCCTACTCAAAGAGACTGAATGCTGTAATAAAATCAAAAGGTGCTTAAACAAATTATTAGTACGAGTACTAATTAGTATTTATTTATTAGTATTAATTAGTATTTATGCATCCACATTATTTCAGTTTATGTATAAATAAACTTTTTTTTTTTTACTACTCTAAAAATTTTTACTACTATAAAAGATTTCAGTTTATTAAAATAAACTGTGTAGACTTTTTATAATCACTGTCCATCTGTGTAGTTGATGGCTTTGCTTAAGGGCCCAGCAGTGAAAATCGTTTGAAAAGGAGTTTGAACCAGGGACCTTCTGGTCAGACTTCCCACATCTTAACCACTGAGCTACCCCTGTCCCCAATGGCCTACTGTCCCCTTTTACTGTTCGTCCAAATGGTCTCCTGGACAGACAGACATAAGGATGTTGTATTGCTGGTTGTCTAAATACTGTGCATATCAATGTGACAATCAGATTGCCCCTTTCTACAGTAGGTGGTGATTGAAATTCAACTTTAGACCTAAACATCCAAACCCTATAAAGAAGATAATATTCTTCACTAACTGGACAGAGGTTATCCGTCATAGATGCAGCATTTGACTTTGCCTAATAAAGGATGTTGCCATGCTAGAGCTAATTAAAGAAAGCCATAGGTAAAAAGGAAACCGCTGTAGGATCTTATTCAGGGTGGCAGGAATGATCATGTTTGAAGATCAAGAATGGAGCTCTCCTCTTCCTCATTTCAAAGCTACTGAAAAGGTTTGATACAAAGAGATAAGGTCTACAATAAACACAGTCTATTGATCATTTTGTCCCAATATTTATAGGAAAAGTATCAAATCAAAATTCTACCCCATTCTCACCACAGTGAAATCTAGCCTGATTAAGAATCTCTGTGCAGCCTGGCCTTTACATAAATTCACTAGAGCCTTTTCCCCCAGTTGATTGCACGACCTGCATGGCCTACTAAGCTTTGACCTTAATGTATTGCTCTAGTACTGAACATTTGAAAAGAATGTTCAGTGCCAGGAATGTGTCGTTAGAACCGTGCCACTCATTGGCACACTCTATGGCAATCCTCTAAAATAAAAAAAAAAAGAACAAATCTACATTACAACAACAACCAGTGGGATTTTCCTTAAAAGAAAAATCCAATTTTTTTCTCCTCATGCAGAACAAATTAGCTGAGACACAGCTAATTGGTTGTTATAACCTGACTTCTAAAATCAACCGGACAGATTAAACCTCTGTATCAATATCCTGTAATTCATACAGTTATTGAGGAACTAAACATGTATGGGATAAAAACCATAAACACATGTTCAATTTTTAGCAAGGAATTCCTTTAATACAAATATTTCAGCATGGTCAGAACCCCCCACCCCAACCCCAACCCCAACAAAATTAAAATAAAATAAAATACTGTCTGAGGTACAGGTCTACATGTGTTCCATCATGAAATGATAGTAAGTGCTCATGTGCCACATCATAAAATGGTAAGATATGTAATCAAATAAATTATAATACAATAAAAAAACAAAACAAAACAGGAAGCACTAGAAACACATGGATTTTTGTTAGTAGTAGCAAACCTAGTATAGACACAAAGCCTTTCTGTCTAATTCAGAGAGAACAAAATATCACCATATTAATATGGCAATTTTTTTTTTTTTTTTAAAGAAAGTTCTCTAGTCTTAGGATTTGAGAATTTGCTGTGTCATGGTTTGCAAAGGGCTGGGCATAAGGCAACCTGACTATGGCTCAGCAGTTTTATTACATACAGAGGATGGTTCCCCCAGGTGCACTGCTTGTAGAATAATTGTCATTTTCTCACAGAGCAAATCAGCAGATACACAGAGTGTGTGGAATCTTTGGGTTCAACTCAACAGCTTTTGGTTCTAGAGTATTGTTTACAGTAATCTAAATAACACTGTAACTGAAATAACACTTTACAATAACAATGTCAAGTGTTATTAAGGTAGACTGTACTGTGTGTGTGGGTCCATACCTGGAGGAAGGCGTGTGTATTTAACGATGAACTTAGAACTTAACATATTAACACACACATTCTTTGATATGAAGGTTAGTTATAGAGAGAGAAAAAAGAAAATCGGTTGGTATTTCCCTGTGATAGGGTAGTGCTGAATCTGATGATTAGTATTATTTGGGGACTTGTTGCTACAACATAAATGTTATTTTTAGCCTGATATTTAGGTCATATCGCCTAGTTAATAATAACTTCAACTGCATTTCCAATGCATCAGGGTCTAATGATTGATGAAGTGTGTTACGTGTTTCTTTGCATTTTCCATATTGTCTATAGGTATGTTCAGATACTCTCTAGAAATAAAGAAAAAGTCCTGGTAAACAGCTTATTATTACATCCATCCTTTCATATAAAGACAATGAAAGCAGGTACATTAGGCCCTGGATTATAATAATAATAATAATAATAATAAAAAACATTAGTACATTTTTACTAAATCAGATTAATAATATGCCACAAGTAAAATTTACCAGACATCTCTAAATGGGGAATTATTTTACGATGTGTGGACATGAGGCAGCACGGGTGCCTTGTGCATAATTAGACTCAAGACTTTAGAACGGCTGACACAAGCGTTCTACAAATTATAACTATACAGGTCAAATGTTAGAGTTATTTAAATTATGCCATGATATTTGATTTGTATGAACATACTATATTAATAAAGATTTATGACCCTGATGCTTTAGGAAAACCTGAAAAAAAACTGCTCAGGTAATGCAAATCGATTGCAATTCTAACAAAATTAGAGCAAAATAAAAACAAACACATTTATTGGCTTCTTTTTACAGACAAAACTGAGGAAGGCTGCGACGTTAAGTCATAATTTACCCAACAGCCTTGTCTGAGCTGAACTAAAGGGCGTTCAATGAAAAATCAAGTTGATTTAAGAAAGATTACACCAGCATGGCTTGATTTCCAACAGGTTTTGTGATATCTAGGAATTATTTAGCATCCCAATTCAGAGAACTGCTATACAGTTTCAAGGAGCAAAATATGATGGATTGATATTTCATGCTGTAATTCACAGTTGTTGAGTTGTGTGATATGACATGGTATGAAATTATACTTAATCACAATTTCATCTTTAACTCCTGTCCAGACCCCCCCACCTCAACCTATTTTTAGAAGCCTCCATATGTTAATTTGTCCTTTGCAAGCTTTGTGGTAAAACAGCTTTCGTTTCTTATAAATAGATTTGCAAGCATCATTAAAACAGAAATAAAAATAAATCTCTTAAATGAATTACAAAAGGCTACTGCCTCAGTTGGTACTTTTTCCTTGCAAAAACTAAAATAAATCTTTTTTGAAATGTTTCGTCACTGTCGTCTGTAGAAAAAAAGTACTCGTAACAACAGCTTGGCGTTATCTACAGCTGTACAACAGGTTCGCGAGCGTGTCCGTGGAAGGGGGAAAATATGCGCTTCAATTTACATAAAATTACACTTTACAGTTATTTGCTTAAGAACAATTAATAAACAGTACAAAAGGAAATAGAAATGCAGCACTTTCTATTGGGAGTCTTCCGAGTTTGTTTTTTCTTCGATAGCCTGTTTTACAATCTCTGCCAATTTCAAACGATCCACTTTATCAGAAAAAACTCGACCTGAAAGAACAGGAAAAAAGAAAAGGAAAAAAGAAAAATGATTGTTCACATTTAAATTACTGATACTTCAATATTAACATCACTACAATAACATCAAAAGCGGTTAGTACAATTAATTGATCCACATCTTTTGAAAGTATGATGATGATACTAAGAGAACACCTACCATCCCAGCTCAGTCCCTGCAGGCCATCGCGGAGCAGCTTGCAGTCTCTGTTGAAACGCCACGCTTCATACATCACCTCATTCAGCTTCTCGTCCTCATTTTCTCCTGTCAGAGTCACAGCACAAATAAGTGTGCAGACAAGACAAGTGTGACATGCCCATATGCCATTTGTTGGTGCTTGTCCGGTCTGTGTGTTTAGCCGACTCACTCACCGGCCTGAGGGAGGATGCACTGAGCGATGACATCCCGCAGCTTTTCCAAAGCCACGTTGGAGTCTTCTGCTCCATTTTCAGGGTCATTAATGAAGAAGCCATCATTAGGCTTCGTACTATAGTAATAAACAAACAGCAATCACACCAGTCACATTTACTGAGAGTGTAGAATCAGGCTCATGCTTTTTTTGACACATAACTGAGAAAAGATGTTGAGTTTAAAGGAACATCGATTCTACAAAATTCACTTTTTGATCATTTTGGTCCTGAGGAAGACAGGAGAGTCTCAGTCAACCTGACAGAGATAGAATGCGATTGCAAGAAAGAAAGGTAAAATAGTGTCTAGATAAATCAGGATGTCTCAAACTGATCGTCTCTTACTTAAAAAGACTGATTATAGGTATAAAATAGAAAGGTGCTTCAACCAAGTTTTCCTGGTTAAAGCAACAGCACCACCAAGCTGCAATCCAAACCTGCTCTTCAGGGCAACTTTTTCATGGCTGACCCTGCGCTCCGACCCCAACTGTCCAACACGCTGGGATGTGAGAAGGAAAATAATTGTGTTGTAATGTAATTTTGACAAAGGGGCCTTCTTCTAGTTAGGCGGTGTGTACACGTATGCAATCTACTTAATTTATTGTTTTTTATGAGAAAAAAAACATAAATTTTTTTTTTTTCTGTTTAGCAGCATGAAATTTCAATAGTTTAAAAAAAATAATTTTATTTTGTGAGAAGGGAGTGAGTTTTTATGTTCTTACTCTCAACGTCTTAACCGCTTTATCCTGTATACAGGGTCGCGGGGGCCTGTAGTATATCCCAGGGGTACACCCTGGATGGGTTGCCAATCTATCGCAAGGCACACAATTACACAAATCACACGCTTATTCACACACTACAGGCAATTTGGGAACATCAATTAGCCTAATCTGTGGGAGGAAGCCGGAGCACCCTGAAGAGCACCCTGAGGAAGACACAGCAAGGGCCAATCATTTTAGACTCAAGACGTTAAGTCAAACTTGTTAAAAGATATATAGACAAACAGCTTAATTTCCCAATAGTTTAGTGAAGGTGTATTTACAGTAAATGTTTTTTTTTTTAGGCCAAATGTTTCCCACAAAAATTATCACCACATTTATAAGCGTTTCAGTAACACCAGATTTCGGTTTCAGTAAGGTGCTACATACTCGCATCTAACGCATCTGCAGTGTGGCATCAGAGGCTCACACCAGTCCTTCCACATCTCCTTTGTCAAAATTAATTAGATAGTCTTATCTGTCTATATTGATTGAGTCTTTTGTTTATTATTTATTATATGTGTATTTATTTTGGATTACTTTCTTTTGTGGCCAAATTTAACATAAACGTGTGTGTATGCAGCTCGTTCTATAATCTAATCTCATAGTGCAGTAACTCAAGAGGATTATACAAGTTAAAGCTCATCAATCAAGGTTCACATTAGTGAGTCATTATAGATACACATTTTCCCTAAAATCTTTAATCAGTAGTTCTCATGGGATACGACAAATATTTCCCTTTTAACATTTCATGAATAACACATTTCTCATCTAAAAATTCCCAGCAAATGATTCCCAAATAAAAGCTCATCAGAACCAGGCTGAAAAATGAGGTGACCTAATTACTGATGAAAAGTGCAAAAGCAGAGAAAAAAACCAACCCTAGCAGCTTTCTCTTCCTCAGAATGGGGTTGTTTACAGAGCTGAGAGGCTTCAGGCTGACGTTAAGGTCCTGTATTCTCATGTTGGCCAGTTGTTCTGCATGGGCCTGCTGGATCCCCGCAACCACCGCCTGCTCACACAGAACAAGGCACACACAGTTCATGTTATTGCTAAAAGCCTGTAGTAATCCACAAAAGTGTTTCCCCTTTTCCTAGCATGCATATTTAAATTTTTTATAGAGTGTATATATCTATATCTATTATATAAATAAGATCTATTTTATAGAGTATTTATATTTCTGATCCATCAAACAGACCCAACCTTGTCCATCATCATCTGAGCAGAAGGAAGCACATTGTCCAAAGCTTCAGTGCAATTAAGCCAGGGGTGAGCCAAGACCCCCTCGATGGTTAGCCTTTCTTCAGGCTTTACCTTCAGCAGCCTGACGATGAAAAAAATATAAATTGTTAATCAGTTGTATCCCAGTCATATGCTAAAATTGTTACAAAATTAAGCTTCTTTCTTAACGTCATGCCAGCTTATATGACTTTATTCATGGCGCGAATCATTTTTGTTAAACCTACGCTTGGATTTACTTGTTTAAAAACTTTTTTTTTTTAAATGTCAACAGAATAAAACAAGTTCCTTAAACGAGTAAAAGAGTTACATTTAAATAAAATGTGTTGGCTGGACAGCTGGGTTCTGCATGATAAACCTTGTGGTGGATTTTCTCCAGACAGTAAAAATGTGTGTGTAACTTTTGAGTGTCCTATCCTGCATCTTGTAGAAGTCACTTGATCCCAACGCTTTTTAAAAGGAAGTGTATGTTTTCATCAAACATCGGGATTTATTTCGTATAGTTTATTATTTAAGCATTGATCCCATTCTGATCGCCATTTACTTCGGATGTATTCATTAAAAAAAAAAAAATTAATCTGTGCAGCATTTGATTGTTTTTTTTTTGGGATAATGCTTCTTTGGCAGTTTTCTCTGCTTTCTCATTACCAGGGATTCCGGAGTGTCCAGGTATTCAACAGAAAACTATGTTAAAATGATTGGATTCAAAGAATGATAACTTGGTTAGGATTTTCACGATTGTTGGATGATCCGTTTTCATATTTTCTAATGTTTGGAGACATGATTTCGAGTCTGTTATTATTAGGTGATCCTTTCGTGATGTTATTTCAATGAAAGCCAGAAGCAGAGCATTTGCTTGTGTAGTAAAAACTGAACTTTGGTCTGGGATGCGTAAACACTGCTGCAGTAGATTTGTTGCAAAGGCTGCTGCCACTTTATTTCCTGATTTTGATCCATCCGTCTATACCGGCGTATGCTGTGGTAATTTTCCTCTTAAGTCCAGAAATTGCTGATGATATTCAGTTGGATGGGTTTTAGACTTCTGTTTTTTCCCCCCCTAGATCCAGATAGATGTTAGGCCTTTTGATATTCCATGGAGCAGTTCTGCAAAAATGTGTCTGTTCTAAGATGTTTAAGTCAATTTTCAGGTTCTTTAAATGTGTTTTAATACGTAAACCAAGTGAGCGGATATACAGTAGTTTGGTTTCCTTTTTATAGATTATTGAATGTTGTTTTGTGAAGATACTGCTGGATATGCTGGATTTTCCGTATTTGTTCTCAGTTTGATTGTATATTGTAGTGCCAATTTTAATCGTCTGTTTTCCCAGGAGGGTTCATTAGCTTCGACATGCAGTCACAAAATTAAGCTTATTAAAATTTCACGCTTATTTGAAGAAACCTAAAAGAAAACAAGAGAATGAACTGATGTTACAGGCTGTCCAATTAAGTACTCTGGGGAATAAAATCCAAAACTGATTTGCTAATATCGTATGCTGAATTGCTCCTAATTCCATAATGACATTCAGGACTTTTAAATGAACCCCCGTTTCAGTGATCTTGATTTTCTGTGTCCCTCACTTTTTCATAATTGATCTCATGTTCAGTGAACTCATGTATGTGCATCTGCTGTGTGTGTGTGTGTAAGTGTGAAAACGAGGTTGGGTATTTTGTAACCGTTTCAACAGAGCTTAATAGCGTGCATCGAGTGTACATCTCATCCCTCCCCTCTGAGAGAGCTCGGGCAATCAGTGCTCTCCAGGCCTCCGGCTGCATCACCGAGAGGTTACAGCGTCAAACAGCAGCTGCGAGAGGTTACAGCGTCACCCGGGAATCGAACTAGCGATCTCCAGATGATAGGGCGAGCACTTTACCACTGCGAGGCTCCTGCTTTGCACATTCTGTATCTCTTTCTATTTTAATTATATTTTATTGTAACTTCTTTAAAGTACTTCGATAAAATTATATTTTATTACAAACCTGTACATTTGATCACAATTTTTTTTTAATTATGCATGTTTCTTTCCATCTTCCTATTCTATCCTATCTTTCCATTTTGGGTCACAAACAGTTGTATAAGCATTTCACTGCATATCATACTGTGTATGTGTACACAGTACGCCACAAAAGACTGAATATGCATTTGAAATTTGATATCAAACCAGAAAAGTATGTTTGGTGACACTGAACCAATGTTATTTCATTTTTTGTTGGTATGTATGGCATGGTGGGGGGCAGGGTCAGTGCTAACCACTGTCTTGTTCAATCCCTCTCAGATAAATGCTATATTTGGGCGAAATAAAGATGCATGGTATCACTAACTGAACCGCTTCAATCCATGCCACCCAAAGCTTTGTGGTAGGCTGTTCAATACCTGGGATCATTGACTCGTCTCTTTTTGGGGTCGACTTTAATGTGAATAATAAAAGCAAATATTTCATGTGGATTGTATAAGTGGCCAAACTGTGTTCATCGTCAAACTGTACCGATTGCGCAGCCTCACACTGCACACACTGTAAACCAAGCTCACGACTCTTTTCCCTACTCACTTGCGGACAATGTCCTTCGCCATTTCAGATATCTGGCTCCATTCATCTTCAGGAAAATCAAAGCTGCCCGTCATGATCTTCTTGCGCATGTCTTTCGGGATGGTGCGGCTGTGGTGCTTGGAATAAAACGGAGGATAACCGCACAGCATCACGTAAATGATAACGCCCAAGGACCACAAGTCACAGCTCTGCAAAGAAAAAAGCGTGAATGTCACGAAGGACAGCAAAGAAAAAATATCTGGAAATGAGAGCACTAAGAAATAATAAGTCACTAAACATCTTAGAAAGCTCAGTAAATCTCCAGGTATTACGTAAAGCTCGTTTCTTTACTACAAAGCTCCACAGAGAAATGCCCGTCACCTTCTCCTGCAGCCTCTCACCTTGTTATATGTGTAAGGAGTGGGTGAGGTAGGTATTATTCCAGACTTTTCTTTCTGGTGGCGTCTTTGTGCCTCCAGTACCTGTAAAAAGAAGAAGAAAAAGAAAAGAAGAAAAAAAACTATGATATCAGAAAAAGCAAACAAGCAAAAATGCAGGGGATTGAAAATATAACAAGCTGATTACCCTTACCTGAGGTGCTACATAGTAAGGAGTGAATTGTGGGGTCATCAAATCACCTTGGTCGATTTTGGCGAAACCAAAATCGCACAACTTTACAGGAGCGTCCTGAAAGGTGGAGTTTATACAGCAGTAAGTAAAGTGTTCTGAAGCAGTATAAGGACAGATTTAATTAAGGAAAACTCAATGCACTTAAGTAAGTCGCTATAGGTAAGAGCATCTGCAAAATGTCTAAGATGTAAATGTATTCTGTACAATAAGACATTACTTACAAGTGAATTGTCCTTAAACAGCAGGTTCTCTGGCTTTAGGTCTCGATGGGCGATGTTAAGTGAGTGACAGTGCTCCAGAGACTGGGCAATCTGAGCAAATTAATTACATAGATGATAAACAACATAGACTATCACACGAGAAAAAAAAAACAAAACATCAGACAGACACATGAAGCCGGCTGAAACTTTGGCCAATGACATGCTGAGACTTTTTTTAAATGTGCAAACAGGACATGCTGTGTGTGTTAAATTAACACACTCGAGTAGCTAAAACACTACAGTACATCTTCATTAATACACATCATTTCACTTATTATAGCTATGAGTCTAGTCTTACAAGTTTCAAGATAACCAAGTATGTGATACCTGGAAAGTACAATAAACGCTTCAATTATAAATGAATGTATGATTCGTTCACCCCCGAGATCAGACAGAACACAAGTAACGCGCGAGACGTGTGAAAAGCTGCAGCATGTTACCTGTTTAGTGACTTGGCTGGCCATCTTCTCTGTAAAGTGCCTGTGCTGGCTGATTCTGTGGAATAACTCTCCTCCCTCCATCATCTCCATGACAATTAATAATCTTGCTCTGTAACTCAGGACGGGGGACAAACATAAACCAGGGACCATTTACGTTGAGAAGAGACAGTCAGGTTGAGACTGGTTGTGCGTCTTACCGTGGACTGGACTCATGAGGAAACTGCACACTGTTGGCATAAACCTCCAAGATGCGTACAATGTTGGGGTGTGCGGCACACATCATATGAAGTCTCACCTGATAAAGAGATGATGATGATGATTGAAACACAGGTCACAATAAACATAATACTACTACATTAACTTTGTGATACGTGTTATGTTTCAAATTTGATGACTGGACCTCTAGTTCTGTCCACTATGTGTGCCACGACCTCATTGACCATGAGCCACTCACGTGTTCTACTACAGTTGTTTCAATTCATTTTCTCTCATTAAATTACACTCAGTACCTCATAAAGACATAGTGAACACAAAATGTTAGGAATATCTATAAATTACATAACCCTTCGCAGCACCACATGATATTTGGCCCAGGTGCCTCCCATTTCCCTTGATTGTTGCTGAGACTTTTCTACACCTTGACTGGACTCCATCTGTGGTAAATTAACCTGCTTGGTTATGATTTGGAAAGGCACACACACCTCTCTGTAGGAGGCCTCCGAGCTGACGATGCATACTGTATCACAGCAAAACAAACTGACTGCAGAGCTCTGAGACAGGACTATAATACATCTAATAAAGAGATCTGGTAAAGGCTACAAAAGAAATCTGCTGCACTAAATATTTGCACAGTGGTCTCAAAAATTCTAAACGGAAAAAGTTTTGGCGCAACCAGGACTCTTCCAAGAGCTGGTCAACTGGCCAAACTGACCAATTGGGGGAAAAGCAGTTTAGTAAAACAGCTGACCAATAATCCAAAGGTCACACTGACTGAGCTACAGAGACTTCACATGGAGAAGGGACAAAGATCCAGAAGGACAACCATTACTGCAGCCCTCTACCGATCTGGGCTTTATGGCAGGGTAGCTAGATGGAAGCTTCTCATTAGTACAAAACACATGAAAGCCCACTCGCCTGACGAAAACATGAAGATTGAACTGTTTGGCCTCAATTCTAAACGTATATCTGGAGGAAACCAGGCAATACTCATCAACTGCCCAATACCATCCCAGTTGTGAAGCATGGTGGTGGCAGCATCGTGTTGTGGGGCTGTTGTTCAGGGGCAGGAACTGGGCGACTGGTCATGGTTGAGGGAAAAAGTACAGAGATCCCCTATATTAAAACACGTTCCATCACACTCAGGACCTCAGACAGGGCCGAATGTTTACCTTCCAACAAAGGGCACATAGCCAAGACAAGACAATCCATACAAGTGGATTTGAGACAACCCTGTGAATGTCCTAAAGAGGCTCAGCCAGGGCCCTGTCTTGAACCTTACTGAACATCTCTGTAGAGAACTGAAAAAAAAGAAGAAAAAAAAACAGCTGACCAGCGAATGTCCCCAATCAACCTGACTGACCTTGAGCAGATTTGTTGAACAATGGCAGAAAATCCACCATCCAGGTGCGTAAAGCTCGTCGCGTTATATATACAAAGACTCGAGGCTGTAATCACTGCCAAGAGTGAAAATTAATTCCTACTAGGTCTAACTGAGGGGTTTAAAGGATGCACTTTTAGTGACACAACAGGGTTCATATAATGTTTATAATAAAAGATAAGGAAGGCATTTTCACTAATTACACTACAACAGATTATAGAATGGGATTCAAATGAATGAATGAAATAAAAACAAACAAAACAAAAAACACCTCAAAATCTTTTGGCAGAAATCAAGACCGTCGGTACCTCATTGCGTGCTTTAGGTCTGTCGATCAGGATCTTCAGAGCTAACCGTTCTTGTGTTGACTTCTTCACACACACCCTGGAGATGAAAAAGAAATTAGTTACCTCGATTTAATAGTTATGGGCAAGCCTTTCATATCTGACAGCATTCTGTTGCCCGTAAAACAACATTAAACAACGCTTTCCAAAAGCCTGCATGAGCATAAAGGCTGAGAAGAAGTGCTTCAGGTTCACTGGGACTGGAATACACCTGTGACTACTAAAACAGCAGGTTAAGTTCTGCTTAACATAATAAGATTAACATTTTATTTACATGAATAAAGAATGCAGTACAGGTACATTACAGCACACACACACAAAGCAGCTATAATAATAGTATTCAAATATAATTACAAGAAAAGAAAAGGAGTAACTGAAAGGGAAATGAAAGGAACAATAAGATGGATATAGAATGGAAAAGCAAAGCAGGAAAAGGAGGCATTTTAACTGAAAAATAATTTCCTGGGAGCGTCAATAAAACATCTGCTTTGAGGAAAGGCTCTACACTACATGAAGCCAAGACGGTACATGGGGGAAAACAAATGTAAAAAACATCCAATCAATCTGGACAACAAAGAGTTCCTATTTATTTGCCATCCACTGTCTGTTAATTTATTTTAAATAAATAAATTAATTTAAAAAACTCCCACTGTTGCTTAAAATGAAGCAACTAAATATACCAGTGTGTTGGCAGGGGAGGGAGGCGGCACGCTCAGGCTTTCACAGGAGAAAGCTCCAAACATGAATAGTCAGGATCTTTCGACGCACAGTTTTACAGCTCGACCTGATGTGCGAACTCGCACTGATTCAGTTTGGTTCAGTGTATTTCTCACACGGAATGATTACACAGCCAAAAGCAAGCTATTAAAAAGAAGACGAGCAAAAAAGTGTAACCCTCCAGGACTGATTTATACTGCTCGATATACATCTTCAGCATGTTCCCTCTGCATGATCTACAGAATAAATGACAACATTACACAGAAAGGAAAGCTGCAAAGCAATGCTAGTTGTGTGTTTCACTTTGGGAATAATAAACAGAAGTTAACACACAAGTTTGTTTTGGGAAGATTTCATAAGAAAAAAGGACACCTACTGTGATTCATTAGAAATCACCTGAATTCTCCCTAAAAACATTCCAATTATTTCAATAGCATTTTGATCCTTCTGTATTCTGCAGCATGAGATGAATTAGTATTTTCTTTTTAAATAGCTAGTGTTTAAAGCTGTTATTAGAAACTGAAAGTAAGGCATGCAATCCTCACTCACTCATCATCTATACCGCTTAATCCTGTATTCAGGGTCACGGGGGGCCTGGAGCCTATCCCAGGAGACTTAGGGCACATGGCAGGGTACACCTTGGACAGGGTGCCAATCCATCGCAGGGCACAGACACACACACATACACTCACTGATTCACACCCTACGGGCAATTTGGGAACGCCAATTAGCCTAACCTACATGTCTTTGGACTGTGGGAGGAAACCGGAGTACCCGGAGGAAACCCACCAGGCACGGGGAGAACATGCAAACTCCATGCACACAGAGACGGGAATCGAGCCTGGCCGGGGATCGAACCCGGACCCTGGCGGTGCAATGTGACAGTGCTAACCACTACACCACCGGGCATGCAATCCTGCAGGATGAAATATTTAATTGTAATAAAACTGTAACAAATCACCACTGATCAGCCATAACATTAGACCCCTGGCTCTGCTTCGATGGGTGTGCTGTGGTGTGTCTGGCACCAGGATGTAGGCAGCGGATCCTTTGGGCCTCTGTGGATTGGACTTGTTCCGTCATAAACAAACCATGGGTGATCAACTGGATAGAGATCTGGGGAAGTAGGAGGCTGCGTCAGCAGGACCCCGTGCATGGGCGAGTGTTGGGTGCCCGTGATCCTGTCAGTTTGCACTCGTCAGTTAATGTTATGGCTGATCTGTGTATTTATTCATACATAATCCCTTTATTGCACATTAATTGCACATAACTGAAATAAAAAAATGCAAATAGCACACAGCAATAGAAAAAACACTCTTGGGACTTTTGCAGTAAGCTGGTTAATTTTCTTTTCCCACTTAGGAACCTTTAAACATCTTATATCTAGGGATGCACCGATAGACACCACTTTTTCCTCAAAAAGAATACGAGTACAAGTAATTCCTTTTAGATACTCATTGATACCAAGCACTAATACCAGTACCTCGCGTGAGCACAATTTTTCGAATGGCAAAACAATGCTCCAGCCAATCAGCACTAGGGGGAGGGAGCCTGTGCTCCAGCACAGAATGAGGGGAGCGGGGACATGTTACATTTTGAGTTTGAGTACCAAACTGCTATCTCTATCAGGACATCCCAACTTATATCTTTTTTCATAACGCCAAAGATTTTATTTATGTTATCCACTGGACCGGTCAGTAGTTTTAATGTTACGTCTGATCTAGTTTTAAAAGTACAGTATAGCTCTTCAGTCAGACTCTGTGTGTAATGCATCAATAATCCACCAGACGGTAGAAGACATGCATCAGAACCTATACAACCAGTTTTCAGGCCAATATGCATCAATACTGATGCATCAAATGCAAATGCAATGCATCAGTTCAATGAACTGAATAACATCTTTCACCGCAGTTTAGCACCGTCCATACTAAACGCAAAACACGTTTTTGCAGACACAGGAGAACACAGGAGGCCAAAAAGGAGGATTTGTTTTATTCGATTCACAAGACGTGCATGCACTGCCAGCAGAGCTAAGAAACAAAGTTAATGGAGGAAATGTTCCACTAAGTGCAGTTTTGGTTTGTTAAGAGCATCAACTCAATCTTCCTCAGTCAAAGCAAATCTGCACAAGAGAATTTTTCTGTCGAGTTTCTCTGTTGAGTTCTCGAGCTGTCAAAGTGAAATCCGTAGTCTGCAAACTGAAAAGAAACCCTCAACTAAACCTGAACGTAAGAAACCAGAGCTTGCTGAAAAATGGCTGCAGGAGGGACCGTGACGCCAAACAGATGAGACATGGTGCAAAATATGCTGTGGAAATCCCAATCATGCTAATAAAAAAAGAAGAAACGAATTATTGTTTTTATTAAAGCATTGTAAATCATGAAGCTTTTAATAAGCATGGGGATAGTATAATAATAATAATAATAATAAGTGCAAACAGTCAGCATAACAAACCCAGCTGCCCATTTGACAAGTGGCAGAATAAACTGAATGTAGAACAGCGTTAAACATTGTGTAAGATTTTCCAACTGGCTTTCCAAAAAACGAAAACATGCGCTCATATGAGGTGGATATTGCACATTAAAAGTGTCTTAGAGTTTATATCAGCAAGAGAGTCATTCCCCAGGAGAGTCCTTTTGCTGGATCTTTTTTTTTTTTTAATCAAAGTTTTTTTTGTTTATTTTCAAACTATACAAAGAAAACACAACAAAACACAACAAAAGGGAACACAAAACCAAACCCCAGACAAACAGAAGGATGCTATAACAATCAGATGTCCATAAAACGATAAAAAAACAAAATAATAACATGTAAGTAATCTTCCCCACAACCTTCCTTTACTGTACAATATTATCAACATTCATGCCCTCAGCAAAAGTTAAGAAAGGCTGCCAAATATTATCAAATGTGTCAGTAGACCCCCTAAGTGTATATTTAATTTTCTCCAGCTTAAGATGGTACATCACTTCCCTTATCCAGCGGCTAAATGTAGGTGGATCAGGGTCTTTCCATTTAATCAGTATCAGTCTCCTAGCCAAAAGGGAACAGAAAGCCAATATTTTAATTTTCCTTTGGTTCAAATGAGTGTTTTCTGGGGCCACACCAAACAATGCAATAAATGGAGATGGCTCTACTATCTCTCCAAATACAGTAGTTCATAAAAGGTCTCGAAAATATTAGTCCAGAACATGTAAAGTTTTGGACAAGTCCAAAACATATGCAGCAGAGTTGCAGGAGCCTGCCTGCATCTATCACATGTGGTATCTATAGCGGCTTTGATCTTAGAAAGTCTGACTTTTGACCAATGTAGACGATGCACAGTCTTAAATTGTATTACAGCATGTCTAAGGCAAATGGATGAAGAGAAAATTCCCTGTATTACTTTGTGCCAGATTTCCTCTGAAATTGGTTCTTTTGCTGGATCTTTGACAGGAAACTTACTACACTGGGTGTATGTCAAACAAATTGAAATTTCTCTCAGATTTCCTTGGATTCATTCATCTGGGTGTGAATCGAACAGCGCAGCAACTAGGGAATGGGCTCCTGCAACTTTTCCATGCTTGTGGCTTTGGAGGTGATAGGAAAACGTTTCACAATATTATGTGGTCTGCACAGAGACAAGAGACTCTGATGAAAATATGAAGGATAACTCCAGAGCGTTTTCACTGGATTCGAGTCTCCCTTATGCGCCACAATAGGATAAGTGGACAATGAGAGTATTAAGCAACATCCCTTTGAAAACCAGGCCAAAAAAAAATTAATCTGCACTCCTTATGAGAATGCTACATGCACATTAGATGTGTAACTACGATACACACACTAGAAGGCAGCTCAGGGATAAGACATCCTTTGCCAACAGCCTTCCATGTGAACTTGGCAACATATACATTAAAGGTCCCATATTTTACTATTCCTTCAACAAGTTAACATAGGTCTCAGACGTTCCCCTAGGTGTGTGTGTTTATGTTTCAGCTGATGTATGCCTCAGATATAGAACTCCCTTTATTTCACTTCTCTTTTACATGCATTATTTCAATGTCTACGTAACTGAGCGGCTGCAGAGTTACGCCCCACTAAAGAAGCGCGGACAAGTCTGAGCAGCAAGAAGGAGGAGGGTTTCCCCTTTTATGACGTCACATCTAATCTAATTAGCTTGTTTAAGCCCGGCCAATACAAAACTAAAAAGAAAAAAACATTTATTTTTCCTCCTGTTTGTTTGTACACACAGACTCAAGACCCTCCCCCCCTAAAAATTACTTAAATTGACTTATAAAAGCACATTTTGTAAAACAACTAAAAACTTTAATGTCTATATTAATTCCCCAGTCAGGAAACAACACGTTCATCTAGATGAAGCAGAACAATAATGAGACAGCCCAATCTTACCTTACAGGTCCACTGATTCCAGCACCGAGCTTCTGGGTCCAGTTTATGCTATACTCTTCCAGGATGGAGCTCTCCTGTGGGTGCGAGATTAACGTTAACTCAGCAGACCATAATACATAATGTTTCTCTTTCACATAAACAACCCTTCCCCCCCACCACCAAAAAAAAAACACAACTTTATTCACTAGAGTCATGACAGACGTAAAGCCTGACAGAAATGTCTGTTTAAACCTCGTAAAGCGATAAGAAACTGTTGCCAGGCAGATGTGATGGGATGTGGCATGTTACCACCCTGAATAAGTGTATTATTCTCATTATAGGACAATGACCAGCCAAAGACCCCGCAAGTCTTTAGGGCACTCAAACAGCTAGCAACCAGCGAGGTGAAGACGATCGCATGCTTCCTATGAGACACGTGACGCCAGCTGACTGCATCTTTTTGAAACTCTGCCCGCACTAACTAACACACTTGGAGAAGCTGCTATCCAAACCTTCTGCTTCTGACTGGCTAGTGTGGCTATAATTGATGCGAGAGCGCAAGCATGCCACAGCTCTCCTCCAAATGCTCCTCACACTCCCGGCTATGGGTGTAGGATTACTCGAGAGCTCTCGAAATGACAGGACAAACACTCTTCTGTTGCACCATTCACTACTTATTTTTTTATTTCTTAATGAATGACATCGTTTATAGCCGTCGGGTTTTACAGCAGGTACAAAACAGCCAGTCCTTCACCATACTGTAATGTAACAGCTTATATCAGTATCAGTCGGTCATTTTATTAATAAACTGCAATGTGCAAATCCTGACAACTTCCACAAGGTAGAAAACACACCGACACCTGAGACGCTTTACATACATTTTAAATCAACATTCTCGAACAGAAAACCACATCAGTATGCACTAGAGCTGTGCTATTCAATCACAATGCCAAAAATTTAACTGAGTCAAATCAACAGTTTATGTAGCTATCTTTATAAAAAAACAGTGTTCTCGTAATCTATTTATTTTCCTCAGATTATATGGATCATCTGAATCTGAAGTGAACAAGTGCTCACTACAGGAATGATACTGTGTTAGAATCAACATCAACTCATTCTTCACATTCCAGCTGAAATTACTGTCAGAGCTTTACTACTGGAGAAAACTGAAGCACACCTCCTGATTCGAGAAGAATGACCGCAGTGGTTGGCTGGTGAATTAATAAATAAATAAATAAATTACTCACTCACTCACTCACTCACTCAGTGTAATGCAGTGTAGTGCAGCACAGTACGTTGTTACAGAAATATTCTGAAGACTTCTGAAGTTATTCGAGTACTGTACGAAAAATCTCAAGCAACCACTTATTTCTTCATATTGAATAATATTTAAAAAAATGACACAAAGCCATGAAGCGCCTTAAGATTCAATATAAAACTGGTTGTTTATGCAACAATCTCAGCAGCAACCTCATTTCCCCTCTCTGTCGTTTCCAACCCCTCAGCATCAGCAGTTTACTAATCATCTGCACCTGTTTCTCGCCGATTCATGCCTGAAGTTAGATGGTTTTTGATGCTTGAATGATTCATAGGTCACTGTGTGGCTTAACAAATAAAACACATTCCTCTGAAACTGCTCATGTACGGAGAATAAAAAAGTCCTTCTGGAAGCCTGAGAACTATTCATTGAGACTACAGTGTACATAAAATACTGTACAATGAAGACCATTTGGAAGCGTAATGCAGTGGTACCTTGGCATACTTAAGAATTTCCTGCCGAAATCATCCAAGAAATTTGTCTCGGCATATGAAGCATTTTCGACATAAGAGCGAACGAACCGGTCCATCAGTGAAAAGCCAAACAAAGCGAGTTTACATATTTTTTTGTGTGTTTTTTTTTGCATTTTGTTCAAGATGTAGTGAAGACTTAACACAGGAGGTCCCAAGAATGTTATCAAGGATGGTAAGGAAAAAGAAAAGGGGGACACTTTCAATTTCTTTTTTTATGCAGCCGGTGTCAAGAGGAATCGTAAACTGAGGTTAAGTGAGGTGTAACGTCTATTTATCTCATATTTTACTTAAATTTCAAATTGTAAATGGTTTGATTGATTTTATATGCAAATAAATGATTATAGTGTTGGAAACTGGTAATATTTTGGGTGGCGGATTATCTGCATGTACTGTACAGGGTGGGCCATTCAACTGGGTTAGTGTCAGACCAGTTGAATGGCCCCCAAGGTCTCCCAATCTGACCCCCTTAGACTTTTATCTTTGGGGTCATCTGAAGGCAATTGTCTATGGTGTGAAGATACGAGATGTGCAGCACCTGAAACTACGGATACTGGAAACCTTCTCCTGCGGTGTTGCTATCAATGTGTGAAGAGTGGGAGAAGAGGGTTGCATTGACAATCCATAACAATGGGCAGCACATTGAACACATTTTATAATATATATAAAATATATATATTTTAAACTTGTAAATAACTCATGAAAGAATAAAGTTATGTAAAAACACCATTGTTTTTCTT
Source organism: Clarias batrachus (assembly GCA_003987875.1). Taxonomy (NCBI): domain Eukaryota; kingdom Metazoa; phylum Chordata; class Actinopteri; order Siluriformes; family Clariidae; genus Clarias; species Clarias batrachus. The sequence continues at coordinate 277,282 of QMIH01000481.1, forward strand.
GTGAAATTCCCAATAAGTTTGATGTGTCACATGACCCTCTTCCTATTGAAAAAACAAAAGTTGGATCCAAGATGGCCGACTTCCAAATGGCCACCATGGTCACCACCCATCTTGAAAAGTTTGCCCCCTCACATATACTAATGTGCCATAAACAGGACGTTAATATCACCAACCATTCCCATTTTATTAAGGTGTATCCATATAAATGGCCCAGCCTGTATATTATTTCCTATAGGAAAATGCGTTTTGCAATACGAAATTTCACCTTTAGACTTCGATTCCGAAACGGATAACATGCCGAGGTAATGCTGTATGAGGAAAAGGGGGAAGACACAAGATTTTTGCACAGTACTGTACCTTTAAACACAAACTCATTTTTATCCTAAATAACTGAGTTCACTAAGAGAGGAGTAAAAGATTGGAGCATGGAGACCATTTACACACCAGAACTATCTGCCAAGAACAGATTGTACAAGGCAGTTCTCTTGCAATATGAAAAGCTATCAAATAAAATATAACCATAAACAACAGTTTCCCCATTTGGGAAAGGTAATGGTTGCATTGAAACTTAATTGGCTTGCTTACTCAATTATATAAAGGAGAGGAAACTCAACAGAGATGTGTCTGGTTTATTAACAAACTTGTTCCACAAATTGCTTTTTCTTGTTATTATAGGTAAATAAAAATGATTCATTTGTCCTACTGGTATTTTTCAGTGTTCCCAGGGCATAGGCACCTCAAACATGTATGTCCAATTTAAATTCATTTGCAAATACAAATATTAACCTTTTGAGCACTAAACAGATATATAGTGGCTCTGTATTATACCTTTGGTTTGTACAGTGTAATAAATGTAGTGTAAATACAGCTAACAGAGGCAAAACAGCAATGTACACAGACAAGGTGTTCGTGCAGCAAAACAACACGATGGCTGTAAACAAAGTGATAATACAGCTGGTGCGAGGACAATGATGTGGAGAAAACCAGGACATCATGCAATCATTTCAGTTGTTGACAATTTGACCTTAATATTCCAGGCTCCACAAACTCTGTCCATCCATCAGCCAACAACTTTCTGAATGCTGCTGAGACAAGTATATTCTGTGAATTACAAAAGTTATACTCTGCTGCTACATTAGTGCAGTCAGCTCTCCACGATTCCGAACAGACGGCTCAGAACTGGACAGAAACGTCATCTACTTAATGAAAGTTGTTGCTAAATTAGAGAGTTAAGACTATTACCAATCAACTCAATTCCAGTGGAGTGAATCTGCTAAAAACAATCATCCTGTGTACTGTTTCACAATAACATGGGGCAGTGGTGGCTCAGTGTGTTAAGGCTCTGGGTTACGAATCGGAAGATCGTTGGTTCGAGCCTGCTATTGGGCCCTTGAGCAAGGCCCTTAACCCTGTCTGCTCCAGGGGCGCCGTAAAAATGGCTGACCCTGCGCTCTGACCCTGGCCTACTAACAAGAAGCTGGGATATGTGAAGAATAAAGAATTTCACTGTGCAGTAATGTATGTGTGACCAATAAAGGCTGACTTAAATTAATTAATAACACATCAAAGTTTTACATAACGTTGAATGTAAATATACAGCGTCTTTCTTTTAGATAAGCTAATTAAGCGTGGTACATTTGCACAAAACCCACACAACCTACAACCACTCCTGCTTCTGGATTTTTATTATATTTAATAAATACATTGTGAGACCTAATAAAATCAGCTCCCCATAAAATAAAGCAAACAATATTGGCTGATTTTCTTTGGTTTAAACACATTATAATCAGGAACTTAGGGGTAAAAAAAAAAATTGTGGGTAAACTATTAATAATGCAATTTAGGTAAAGCAGACCCAAAATTTTAGAATATTAGAAAAAACATGAATCGCTAAAATTCATAAAGGAAAGGAATAATCATAGCCAACGTCCATGAAGTAATCATCATTAGACTCTAGAACATTGAAAAAAAAATAGTATGGAAGATTTTTAACATCAGCCACCATTCAAAGAACAGAGTTTAGCCTTCACTACAGTGCTGGTGAAAATGTTAATGACTTACATTAGTACACTGTTTACCATATCAGGTATTAAGGATAAGAGATATAACTAGATTGATATTGTAGTCAATTATGCCAAAATATTTTTCTGTTTGCTTCAAAATATAAAGAACTGTTGGGTGGTTCAAGACATTTGCACAGTACTGTACATCACAGAAAAATGTTTCAAACTTTGGTGCATTTTTTTATGTAGTTGTGCGGAATAGATCTGACCAGTTTCAAGTGCAGATGACGGACGATCGGGCCGGTGATTAGTATACTGGTGATGCTGAATGCTGTGTGGTTGGAACAAATGAGAGGGGAAATGAGGTTGCTGCTGCGGTTGTTACATAAACAAACGATTTTTAAAATGTATTTTTAGGCACTGAGCAGTCTGTCGAGGAATAGTGCATTTCTCTTAAAGGGAACCTGTAGTGAAAATCTAAGTCTAGAAAGTGAGAAAACCTTTTTGTCCCCCTTATAGAAATTTGCATACATTTTCTTTAGATTTGTCCTTATTTATGATAACATTCCTGAGGGGAATATAAAAAAATAATAATAATAATTCCTGAGTGAAGCAGCAGGCGCTATCGTTCATTTATGGTGATCCAACAACTATCCTGAAATTGCTACCTGTGTATTAGAGACACTGTGACACTAATGTTGGTAACGATGGCTTGTATTTCATGCTGAAGAAGGATAAATATTGGGGTGAGTCATTTTAAGCAGTAGTGATGTATTCCAGGGGATCAATGTGAAACTTTTTAGGCTAATTTCATGGGCTTTTAGTAGCAATAGGTCCATTGTGTGTTATTTCACAATGAAATTCTCAATTTTAATCTGTTTAGTGATATGAAATTTTAAATGTGACTCATATGGAGGTACATCTCATTGTGTTTTAACTCATGTACAATGAGGTCACCGTAAATAAATACTCTTAAATAAACACACAAATTGGCCAAAAAAAAAACAAAAAAAAAAATACACAAATGGGCCATTACTGGAAACGGTTTTTCCGCTTGTGTCATGTTATGTACGATTAGAAAAGCGTTGTTGAAATAGCGTCAAAAATGACAAGGTGATATTTTGCTCCATACTGCTCACCTCAGTCAGTGACTATACTCATAAACACAATAGAATAGCTAATGCGTATAGAATTCAGTCTGCTGTTGAGTTGAACAGGGCTGAGGCGGTGTAACACTACTCTCACCTTACACTGAAGTACACAGACTAAACATCACAGGTCATGCAGTTGAAGGAAAATAATCAACAATTGGGTGGTGTGATGCAGCTTTCCGCTTCTAGATATTTTCCCATACAACACTGAAGCTGATCATTTCACAATTATCTGCCCACGCTGCACTTTTTATATTTACAAATAAAAAACACTTAATTCATTTTCAGTTTATAGTTAAAATTAATGTTGTGAAACATCAATTAGCTCCTGTAATAGCTTTTGCATAACACTATGAGCCATCACTTCATCCACTCTCTCACACACACTGCTAATAATAAAACTAAGGGAGCTTGTCATAGAACTGAGAAACCACATCGTCCTCACATCGAGTACCAAAAAAAAAAAAAAAGCTTTACCTCTGACTGAAGTCTTTCTTTATAAATGTTTTATTTATTTCATCTTATTTCAAAGCATACAGAAAACATTTATACTTGTTGAATAACTACAGCTTATTTCTGCAACCTGCTTATTGTTAGGCACAAGCACACAACTCTCTGTGGATATGCTGGACCTGCATAAATGATCATACTACAACCAATGCATTACAGTGAACCCTGTATATTAACTCTATAGTCAGGACAACTACCAAAGTTGCATTTGGTGCGGGCATTCAATGTGCTGCTGTATAGACACTTATTCTATCCCAAAATCTAAAGCAGCTCACAGTGTTACTGCACAAATCAGCACAAACTCCTGTTGAGTTTGTTTTAAATGTGAGGTGCCAAGTCCAGTGAGGTTATTCAGATGCCTTGCATGGGTTTCCTGTGCAGCTGGACTGCAAGACGGCATCTAAAATGACATTTGTCCTGCCAGAGGCTCTAAACTTAAAATCACTTTACTGCTGTGGTCTGGTCTCGATGGGAAGAGTTAGGATTCTGACTATAGCACGGGGTTCGGTTTTCCACAGCACCACCAACAAGTTACAATAACGTCACCTATTTCCCACAGTGTTTTGGATAAGGAGGACTCAGAGGTGTATACACAGCTTTTTTGCATTCTGATTCTTTTGAGTAACAGAAGGACGGCCTTTACTCGAGTCGCGTGTGCCAAAGTTCGGCTCAGGCGTTGTTAATGGAGCTGTTTGGCTCAAACCCCAACTCAGATTCAGGTCGACGCGTTCTATGTACTGGGTACGAATCATTTCACCATAAAAGGTGAATGATTTACATTATCTACATTATCTACAACTTAAGAAGCGTGGACTTTAATCAGGAGAGAAAGGACAGGAATTCCGCACATACAGATGAAATCATCTGTTGCTAGTGTGACATGTTTGTTTGAGAATCTGAGGATAAAAGAACCTGATTAGTTAATTGCATAATTTCTTCATTACTTATCCAAGCATTCCGCACACACATTACTTTTCAACTGCAGTGTTTGTGGTGTAGTGTGTATTACATGTTGGATTTGTGTCATTTCTGCTTTCCTTATGCAGTCTGTTTCCTTCACTGTATTATTATTATTATTATTAGACTGGCTGAAGTACCCGTCATTGATGGAAAAGAGTTTTTAGAAATAGCCAAAAATAAGCTGATCAGCTTTAATGTTATCAATGATGACATTATTTCAAGTTGAAGCCCACGTTGAAGATAAAGCCCTAAAGTTTCACAAAATTTTGTTTGGTGTGACAACATTATATAGGTTTGGTTATACTGGATTGGCGGCTAAATACTGGGAAATTTTCCTCGCTCGCGGCAAGATTTTAAATCTACTGTCATTTAATCTTATTACAATCAGTGAGAAAGAGAGGAAAAACTTATGTTTACGCCTTGTTTACACTAAGTTATACTTCTTTCACCTTCAGCAAAATACACTCCCTGTTCAGTAATCGGAGAGTTAATCACATATGAGAATATGAAAAAGTAGATCTGATAAACATGGAGTTTTGTCTTAAAATGACTCCAGCACATTAAAATTCCCTTATACCGCTTTACCGCTATTATTTCAGCAGTGAAAATATTAGGTTATCCCAGTAAAAAATATTCAGTTTAGCTTTTCTTATTAATATCTACTGGTGCAGGTGTTTGTTTACATTTTGGTTTCACTAATCAGTTTATACGTAATGATGAGCCAGATATCGAAGTACTGCGAAAGTTTCATTACATTCTGTCCTGCCAGGTTTGTGTGACGCTGTGACAAACTGTTCATAACTTCACTCCAACTCCTATTTTGATTTCATTCATGTGGCAGATTTAACTTCAGGCAAATACCCAACTACTGCCAAAGTTTGAACAAATTCTGTTTTTAAATTCTCTGACAAAATCAAGCTGGACAAACAGAGACAACATTTACTGAGACTGGTTTCGATTCGTCAAGTGTATGAAATGTAACGATCCTACAGAAAGAGCGACTTCTGATCAATGTACAGACAAAACCTCTTTTTTATCTGTATAGACTGTGCAGTATTTCTGTTTGTTTCACAGCTGTAGAAAGTGGAACAGCTGCTTTGATCAGCATGTAATGATGAAGTCATGCATAAACACAGGCACCAGAGAGAGACTTGAGGTCAGAATGAGACAGACTTCAGGTTAATCAGCTCTCACCTTAATAAACTTGTCCGCATTGTTGTCCTCAGACATGGTGCTCATGTCCTGCTGCGTCTCCACACACGGCCCCGTCTGATCAGTGTGTGTGTGAGAGTGTGTGTCCGGCCTCGCGTGATCGACTCTCTGTTGTTTTTCCCGAAATGCAGCGGTGACTTTCCATTAAATTTGAGACAGTCGAGGCGGCGTGCTGATGTGTGCGGAGCTGATTCAGGATCAGTGACAGTCAGAGTTCAGTACAGAGACACTGAGAGAGAGAGAGAGAGAGAGAGAGACTGTAGCTGAGCCACTTTTAGATGGAAGGGAAACAAAGCCGTGTATTTATAGCCGGGCTTCTCTCTCGGCTCGGCGCGGTTAATCAGGGTTCACCGGCCCGGCTGAGCCTCAGCACTGTTGCTGTCTCGCTCGGGACAAACAGCGCTGATTAACGGAAACCGGGCGACCAGCAGCGGCTTTACTCCACACTTACCTGGCTCTTTAGCTCGCTAGCGCACGCAGCGCAAAACAAAAGAAGCGACGGCGCCGACGTATGAACAGGCCTGAACTCCAGCCAGGCGTGAGCGGTTTAAGCGCCGGGTGTCAGGGACACTGTGTGCGCAGTCCGCTAAGCGCTCGGGACTTATTTGGCGAGTCGCTGTGTCTCGGCGCTAGCAGGAGCAGCAGCAGCAGTAGGCTCATCCCTCTGTTAGCGATTCTCCCAGGAAACGGGCAGAGAGCGGTGCGGACACGGGCTGTCCCTGACACCGCCTGAGAGCACCAGAGTACAGACCTGCATCGCATTTTCCGAATTCATCTCCTATGTTGTGCGTTCGTTTTGCTCCGAAAGCATACGTAGTCTATCTACTTGAAATATTGTGCATGTCTAATTTTGTACTGTATATGAGGAAAGTATTTGAGTCAGGCAGGTTGAAAGACTACTGCAGCGGCGGCTTTGTTGGTGACGCGGCGGGGTCCTCACCCATCTGCTCACACGCGGTGCGTGTAGTAATGCAGCCTCACAGACTGTAAACCTAAACACTGGGTGTGGGTGTGTGTGTATACAAAATAAATATAGTTTGATGTCTGCGATACAGACTGACGTACCTTACCGTGGGGTTAGAACTGGCCCGCGTCTCGGCCCGGGAGGACGGATTGGGACATTTAAGCTTCACTTTTAATCTGCGCTCGTATGCGGCCCGTTCCGAGTTCGCCTTGATCCCTTAGTGTCCGTATCCCTCCCCGCCTGGACCCCTGCGCCCTGATCCTATTCTCACGCACTCTCCTCTCTGAGTGCTATTAACGGTCCTTCATGCAGGAATTAAAGTAACGACTATTTGCAATGCACTTGAATTTCATTTTATAAATTGAAGTGAGTTTTCTGTCACACAATCACTGATGCTTAATGCATATAATCAGCACTGAACACAAGAGCAAAATCTCCCCTACAGTGTCAGTTTCCTAAAAGCGGATGTTGGTTTAATTTTTATTAATATTTAATAAAGCATGTGTTAAGACTATATCAAAACATTTGGTTGGCACATCACTACTCTCAGCTGTTTTATTTATTTCAGAGATAAATGAATACAACTAAACATATACTATAATCATACATGCTGTCCTGTCACTCAGACATTTTTTAAATCAATCAGTTGAAACCTCTAAGGAGGAAGGAATTTGCCAGATACTCAACAGAGCCATAAGTTTGAGGACACTTGACCGGGAGCAGGGGTGTGATTGTCATTCCTTTCTCAATCTGTTGCCGCAATGTTGGGAGCACACCTGTATAAATTATCTTTGCATGCTGTAGTATTAGAATTTCTCATCAACAGGTCCAAACCTGTTCTGGCATTACAATACCCAACAAAAACAAAGCAAGGGTTCCTGGAAGTTTGTCAAGGCTGGAGCGGCTGAACCTGTGCATCCTAAACACCTCTGGGATGTACTGGAGTGGAGACAACAGCCCAGGCCTCCTAGTCTAGCATGGCCTGATCTCACGTCTGCTCATGTGGATCGGATTCCCACAGCCATGAAGAGTAGAGGTTATTAAAACATTAATGCCATTAATGCCACAATAAAAACAGTTGGTCACAGGCGTCATGATGACCGAATACCTGTGGTCATTACTGTAAAGGGACGTTATGCTGCTGTTGAGCCCAACCACTTGCAAGCCATAAACAAACACTCTTAAAATGTGGAAGAACCAATCCGCCACAAAGTAAAATAAATAAATAAACAAACAAACATCAAAATGCAACCTCCAACATAGTCCTAAGACAAGATTTAAACCATCATCCACAGAGGTGCGAGGTGACTTCTTTCATACAAAAAACAAGCAGCACATGGTCAAGTGTTCACAACCTTTTGGTTATATAGTAGGACTGCATGGTGGTGTTCCAGGGTTCACCCGTGGAGTTTGCATGTTCTCCACGTGCTTGGTGGGTTTCCTCCAGGTACTCCGGCTAATTGGCGTTCCCGAATTGCCCGTAATTTGTGTACTGTATGTGGCTGTGTGCGCGCGCATGTCTGCCCTGCAATGAATTGGCACCCTGTCAAGGGTCGTAGCGCCTCGGGCCCCTCGTGGGACAGGTCCTCCGCGGGCCTGAATATAGGATAAAGTGGTATAGATAATGAGTGAGTGAGTGAGTAAGTAGGACTGGTACAGAAGGTCTCTAAACTTGCATGCATGTTATACAAGGTATGATAGTATTCCTTTCCTTCTTCCATGCTCATTAACAAAGCCCCATAGTCTTATCTACACTAATCAGTTCTAACATGGCAATATAAGCACAATGTACAAAAATGCATAAATTGCACAACCACACAAATGAAGCTTTGAAGCATTTATTTCAGAAAGACTGGGTTAGAGCATTGCACCATTTCAATACTTGTGAAAAAACAAGCTGTATTTCTGAGTAACATTGAAACAAAAGTAACAGTGGAACAGAAATAACAGTGGAACAAAACAACTATATATTGTATAAATGCTTGCATATACTGTAACTTGTACATTTCCAATGATATTTTTAAAGATAATGTTTAAGTGCTTGAGAGTGAATAAATGAGGATCCTTGAAAACAGAACAGCTTTAAACATCACAAAGAAATTTTCGATCAATCCATCAGCCTTGTACTTGAACAGGGTTTTATTCCCTTTTTTTTGGCACTTAGTCACTGGTTTCTTCAAAGGATGTCAAAGGCACTTAGGAATTTTTCTCAGGAATTTTAACTATTACCTGTAGGACCAGAAACAAAATTTCATTAAAAAGCCACTGTACAGTCATACAATGATAAGTTATGATTCATGTTTTGAGCTGATAGAGATCAACGCACAATACACATCAGTGTAACCATGGCTTAACCATGAATGCTATACTGCAACTTGACTGAAACAGTTCACAGATTAATAATTAATGCAGGACTGTGTTTAATTTCAGTATTGTAAACAATATAAAAAACTTTATGCCAATCACAGATGTTTTAAGTTATCTTCCTCACACCTTGTTAGATACTACTATTTGTTAGATGTACTATATTTCATGTACAGTTTCCCACAGATGAGTTGTGTATGCTTACAGTTTTGACTTCAGTGTAGTTTTCCAGGCCATACTGCCCCATTTCACGTCCAGTCCCTGAGGCTTTGTAGCCCCCAAATGGTGCCTGAACTTCAAACACATTGTAGCAGTTAACCCTGTAGACATAAGACATGAAAACCTTACTACATGCCTCGGAGTGCGAGTAACGTGGTTTACGAGTGTTCCGCAAACCGAGCAAAGATTTTTAATAATTTTTTATTCGGAAACCGAGCAAGTATTAGTTTACGAGCACCGAGTATCATGTATCACACATGCGACTCTTATTTTGACACCAAGCGTCACTCTCTCACCTTACCCCCCCCCCCCCCCNGGCTTCACAAACACACAAACTCCGCTCTGTCGCGATTCTTTTCAAAAGGTAAGGTGCTGGTTTTTTATTAATTATTTTTTATTTACAGCAGTGATTCCCTTAGTATGCTCTCACGCCAGGTCAGAGAGATTTCCTTTTTCCCTGTTAAAACGGTGTTTACGTTGTGTGTGTGTTTGTTGTGAAACTTAAAAAGTGATTCCGTTAGTATGCGCTCATGCCAGTCTCAGAGAGATTTCTTTTTTTTCCCTGTTAAAACGGTGTTTCCGGTGTGCGTGTTTGTTGTGAAAGCGAGGTGGGGAGAGGGAGGAGGAGTGTTGCTGTGTAAAACGAGGCGAGGGAAGGGGCTAATGACACACACACACAATGGAAACACTTATCTGTCAGGATTTATTTGTACTTTTTAAAAAGTAAAGTGCAGATTTTTTTTTTTCATTTTATACACTGTATTAATTATTTTTATGTATTTATTTTTTGGGGGCTGTGGAATGAATAATTTGAGTTTTTCATTATTTCTTATGGGAAATGATTTGGTTTACGAGTGTTTTGGAATACGAGCCCACTTCCGGAACAAATTATGCTCGTAATCGAAGTTTCCACTGTATGTGGTATTAATGTCACTTTCACTTTTCTATAAACTTTTCCTATAAATGTTCTCCACAAAACATGTCAAAATGTCTACATTTGTTTGAAATTAAAACCCCATCCAGTAGAATGTCAAATGCAGATTGTTAACATGATTTAATTTAATTAGGAAAAAAGCTGTGATGTTTATATTTTCACCACATGGTGGCACTGTATTGTTGTTATTGTTTTATTCTCCTCACTTGTTTATTAGTTTTTATTCAAAACCATAACTTAAAAATTATTGTATTGTAAATCTCTACATCTAATATTTAGGGATGTAGAGAAAAACAACGCACTAAGCCTCTTCCTGTGATGTCTAAAATGTTTGGAAAGAACTTCCAGGAATTCATGGACACATCTTTTCACTTCAGACAACAAGCTTTTCAATTATCTTCAGTCCGGTCAGGATCCAGAGCCTATCCTGAGAACACAGATGTGATACACCCTGGATTGGGCACCAGTCCACCATGCACACACATTCACACCAAATGTTTAGGATCTGTGAGGAAAGTGGAGAATCTGGAGAGAACACGAGAATCCAACAGACCTTAAATGATCTTTCCTGACCGACCAGTTTTCATGCTGCGCAGCTCGGATTAACACCTTGAAATGAAATGATGTTGCTGACATACCAGACAGTGCCTGCACGAAGGCTGTTAGAGATGTACTGCGCCTTGTTGATATCTGTTGAGAAGACAGCGGCTGCCAGGCCATACTTGGAGTCATTGGCTCTCTCAACCACCTCCTCTATAGTCTTAAACTTCAGAATTTGCATAACTGGACCGAAGATCTATTAATGAGGTAGCAAAGTGTAAATAAAGATGTAGTGTTTCGACTGAGTTATGGTATAAAGGGAGAGTCAGCTGGGAGGCTAAGAGCTTCAGCTTCACCTCTTCACGAGCGATGGTCATGCCATCCTGAACCCCTCCAAAGACGGTAGGCTGGATAAAGTAACCGCGGTCTCCAGCTGCATCGCCTCCACACATGAGCTTGGCTCCCTCACGTTTCCCACTGCTTATGTAGCCCAGAATCTTCTTGTACTGCTCCTCATCAATCTTAAACCAAAATAGCAAACAATAATATATAATCATTATTAATCATAATACAATTGAGAATAAGGAGTAATGCATCTGGATATGGAAGCAACATGGAGCCAAGATGTAACTTCACTTACTGTGTATATTATTCTACAATAAATGTACATAGTCAAGTCCATAAAAATGTAGAAACAGACAATATGTACATCAGATAAACAGCAGACTAACCACATGTTGTCTCTCTTTTTAAAGAACCAAAAATAACTGACTGCACTGTTGTTACTTGGCCAGATGTAATGAGAAATCCTCATTATTTCACTAAGTAAAATGGCTATCAGATTTCACCTGTGGCACTGGGTGCACTGTAAAGCATCTATTTAAGAGTCGTACCTGTGGGCCGTGATCGGTTTGAAGGTTAAAGGGATTTCCCACCACTCTCTTCTTTGCTTTGTCTACACTGCGCTCAACAAACTCATCGTAGATGCTTTCCTGCACGTAGGTGCGTGAACCTGCGCAGCAGCACTGACCCTGGTTGAAGAAGATGCCAATGTGGGCCTGGTCTACTGCTTGCTCCACTGCCAGAACAAAGAAACAATTAACAAAAGCATGGACTTTTGTCCAGGAATTGAAGGTTAATAAACAAATGCACAATGATTTCTCCAACAATGGAACTAAAAATATATATATATTTAAACTGCTTATTAAAGAGATTCACTGGATTTATTTATTTCAAAAAACGAATTACACAGAAAAATGTACTCACTGTTGGCATCAGAGAAGATAATGTTGGGACTCTTTCCTCCTAGTTCCAGAGTTACTTTCTTGAGGTTGCTGGTGCCAGACGCTTGCTGAATCAGGTGACCTACCTACAGAACATGTACTGGAGTCAAATAAAACTACACTGTAAACCTAAACCTACAGCAAAACTACATGAGTATTTTGTTCTTTGCACAGTTGCGTGAAAAGTTGCATTATTTTGTCTTATTAAAGACAAACTGAGAGAGAGAAAGAGAGAGAGACTGTGTGTGTGTGTGTGTGTGTGTGTGTGTGTGTGTGTGTGAGAGAGAGAGAGAGACACAGATAGAGAGTGAATTGTTTGAAAAACGTTCCACAACAGTAACTATAACTACACACAAACAACATGTCGAAATCTAAAATTATTTTTCATAATATTACTTGTACAGTGGAACATACTGTTGTTGAATCATTTTCTATAAACCACATGCATTACCATTTTTTATTCATGTTTGCCCTTCTTAAACATTAAATGCACAGTTTAAGCTTAGCACTTAGTTAACTGAATCTGGCGTTTGCACATCAGCTGACAGATGAAGCATTCACATTTACTTCTGGAAATCTCTGCTGTTACCTCAGTGGAGCCGGTGAAGGCGATTTTTTCCACATCGGGGTGAGAAGAGATGGCGGCACCGGCCGTAGGACCCATTCCAGTGATGATGTTCACAACGCCAGGAGGGAAGCCCACCTACAGGTAAAGGATCAAGATTGTGCTTAATGCAGAATTTTGTGTGCGTGTATGTGTGTGTGCTGTTTATCTGAGATGCGGGTATCTTGGGCCTATTCAGGCCAACAGCTCAAACCTCCTTGATGAGTTTGGCCACGTAGAGCGCGGTGAGAGGTGTCTGCTCCGCCACCTTCATCACTATGGTGTTACCCGTAGCCAGAGCAGGGCCCAGTTTCCATGCTTGCATCAGCAGAGGGAAATTCCACTGGCAGAGAAAGGGAAAGATAATAACAGATGGTATTACTGTACTACATGAGTGAGATGAAGTAAAAGGACGTATACACTCACACACACACACACACACACACACACACTACTATTTGGGAAACCTACATGTCTTTGTACTGTAGGAGTATACCAGAGAACATGCAAACTCCATACACACAGAGACGGGAATCGAACCCGGACCCTGGCGGTGCAAGGCGACAGTGCTAACCACTACACCATGGACAGAATCTACACAAGGGTGGTCACTTGAGTGTCTGAAACCGACCCGAAACGTATACCTTTACGCTGCTTTAAGGATGAGAAGCGTGGGGGGGCGGATTAAGTAACTGTTATGCAACCATCTGTAACTGTCAAATTGCACACATGCAAGATGATGCAAGTCCAAGACGTTAAAAAGTGGACATGGGTACAAGGTTCCTTTTTTTTCCCCCCCAGAACACGATGAAATGGAAAATATCCTGCACAGTGGAATCAAAATTATTCTAAACCCTGGCGTTACACTTTGTGCTGTGGATTTCATTCAGAATGGACATTTCCCCATTTACACCCATTAATCTACAGTTAATTGTACATAATGACATCATGAACATTTTTTCGAAAAATCACTTCAAAATAATAACTGAAATCTCTTACGAACAAAAGAATTCAGACCTCTTGCTGACACTCAAATTGTGGGCAGACGCGTCGATAATCTTAGGTTCGTCCAAGGTGCGTGGCGAGCTACCCTTTTCCAAAGAGTCCACAAACATTTCTTGACGAATATAAGCTAGTTTGTGTGAAGATCTCTATAAAAATCTATTGGGTAGCCATCAGGGCCAGGAGGTTTTATGCTCTGCATTTGTGTGATGGAGTTTAAAATGTCGTCTATTTGTATTTGCTGATCCAAATAGGAACATTTCCGAGGTCGATTCAAAGTTGAGAAATACTTCTTAAAAATATTATTAATCTGAGTAGGGTTAAGTATTAAATCGTTGTTGCTGTTATAAATTTGGGGGACAAGTTGAGAGGCAGCTTTAGACTTTAACTGGTGGGCTAAAAGCCATCGTGCTTTCTCTCCATGTTCATAAATATGACCTTTAGATCATAATACAGTAAAAGTACCATTCAGTTGTTTGTTGAGAACAGGTTACACTGACCTTGACCTTAATAAGGTCAGGTGTGGGGGATGTGGAGTATACAGTAGGTAATCCAACCTTCTTATAGAGTCAGTTAGATTATCCAGCTTTAGTTTTTTATTCAAAGTTGAGGTATATGAAATTATTTCACCGCTAATAACTAGCTTAAGTGCCTCCCACAGTGTAGAAGCAGAAAGAGTTTCTGATCTATTGTACAGAAGGAAAATATCTATAGCTGTCGATATCAATGTGCAAAACTCCGATAAGGTCGTATTTAGTCTCCACAGAGGCTGATCGTTATCCCTCAAATTGCAAGGGAGCGTGATCTGATTCCACAATAGATAAATGCTCAAATTGTGCAACAACATAGGAACGTAAAGATTTATCTATGAAAAAATAATCAATTGAACAGTGATGAAAATGTGAAAAGTAGGAGTATACTCTGCTCTGTGAAAATCGAAATGCAGAAACGTACCCCAACATATCAGTGCCACACCAACGTGACGCTATTTTTATCCATTTTATCACGTGTAGCTCTGCCCTTTCGAGTCGGAGCACAGAAATCAGTCGTGCACACGCTGTGTATACATGTGCGTAAACTAAGTTTCTTACTCATGTTTTATTAGTGGTGTTCTTATTATGACAGCAAATTTCTACTCCGCACTAATGATAAGGGAAAGGTGTGCGTTACACGAAACATACCGCCAAACCTTATTACACCAGGTTTAAAATTTTATTTTTTTATTTTTTTTTACATGTAGTCTGCTTTTCATGTACAATGATGAAAGATTATTAAATAGTTCTTAGCGAATATGTAACGTACTGAAGCGTAATCATCATTCTGAGATAACTAATGTGAATTCATTCTTCAGCAGAAGGCTCGTTAATAGATTTTAGGGGGGAAAAGAGAAAAAGAGCTAAAACCACAAAATATTTCTGATCATATAAATAAAGAAACCAAAAATAGTTAGAAAACACAAACAAATAAATAAATAAATACTTACAGGAATAATCTGGCCACACACTCCGATAGGCTCATGCCGGGTATAGCAGAAGAAATCACCGTCTCCTGGAATGGTCTTTCCCTCCCATTTATCAGCCCAGCCAGCATAATACCTGCAGAATTCCCAGAAACAAGCGTCTAAAATATTTTTATAAAATCCACAGATATTGTACATTGAAAAAGCTTTCACAAACAAATTGCCAGTTATGCTGATTACACATTAGATTTATAGATACACACACAAGAGCTTATATAAACGGACTTTTCTTTATATTTTATTATTACATTAGGCAGATCTTCTTATCCAGAGCGACTTACATGAGTGCTCTTTAGTTCCTATCTTTATCTTTAGACTGGTTCACTAGCTTACTAACAAAGTATCTGTGGGAAAGATTTTTTAAAATCACTTTCATATCAAACTAATGTCTCAATCTACTATAAACTGACACACTCAGTCTCTCATCATCTATACCGCTTAACCCTGTATACAGGAACATGGGGGGGGGGAGGCCTGGAGCCTATCCCGGGAGACTCGGGGCACAAGGCAGGGTACACCCGACAGGGTGCCAAGCCAATCCAATCCATCGCAGCGCACATACAGACACTCATTTACACACTACGGGCAATTTGGGAACACGGATTAGCCTCATCTGCACAGTCTTTGGACTGTGGGAGAAAACCAGAGAACCCGGAGGAAACCCACCAAGCACAGGGAGAACATGCATGCAACACAGAGAGGAGAATCGAACCCAGACCCTTGAGGTGCATTGCAAAAAAATACATACATCTTCATTTTTTTTTTGTAATGATCAGCTTTATCATCCACATTTATAGAAAAGAACCCTCTTTAAATTTGCAGTTTGCAACCTTTCTAGGAAAATCTTGCTACAAAAAAAGTCTCACGCACATGAAACCCATGAAAAAACTGAGGTTGTTTAAGAGCAAAGTGTTTGTATTGTGCTTAATTAAATGTTTGGTAAAATATAGTGGAGTCGTTTTGATGAAAGCATTCAAGAAAGAGACACTGATATTCTGACTAATGCTGGATCTGGTGTGGTTCTCCACTGATCCCCCAGTTCAGTCAAGAACAGAGACTTTTTAAATATTTTTTGTACAGTACAACAGTACAGCGCACAGAGTTCATCACTCAAAGGTAAAACTAATCAGCACTTACCTAAAGGTTTTGACCACCATGGGCAAATCGACAGAGTAGGCCACAGCATATGGCTTCCCATTGTCCAAAGTTTCCAATTCCTGCAATTCAAACAGAATGAATCTGAAAGGTCGCTCGCTGTTATTCTCGGTCTTTGACTGAAACATTTATCTTCAACAGGTTGTCTAGTACAATTCATTAAAATTCTTTATTAATCATAATCTACGTAATTTTTAACAATACATAAAGTTTGAACTTTGAATGTTAAATAAAAATACAATTCTTCTATACATTTAATTCCACAAGTACTTTTTTTTTGGTTGCTTCTGTATACCAAGCAGATCTGAAAGTCAAGAGCAGCAGCAGGCAATAGCCTACACGCAATTTGGGAACACCAGTTAGCCCCATCTAAAGATCTTCAGACTGTGGGAGGAAACTGGAGAACCTGAACTAAACCCACCAAGCACAGGGAGAAAATGCAAAGTCCATGCATGCGAACCATGACTTCCAAGGTCAATCCAATGCTTTTATAAACTTTTACACACATACTACTGTACCATCCAACAGCATGGAACGTGTTAAAATCCCAGTACTGTATGTCCAAGATGATGATCATAGCCTCTTCCGTTACAGCTACAGTTCTTTAGTCGAAAACAGTGCAACTTTGTTCGGAATATTTTTATCACCACATCGTCAGTGCCACGGTGTTCTCTGTACAAGCCGGATCTGTTACAACATTGGCTAGAATTCATGCAAATATGTACATAAGACAATCAAGGGTTTGGTGCTCAATAGTGGCAAAAAAAAATCCTAATATGATTCATTCAAAATCCCTTTATATAGCCATTAGTTACATACTGATTAACAAACATAACCTGGACCTGACAGAAAAAAATTGGAGAACAAAGCACTCATATCTGTTTTAGTTGGCAAGCATTCAGCTAAGGTTAGTTTTTTTGCAGTTCAAATAACAAACACATGTTATTCACCACTGAAGCAAAATCACAATGACTAAGCAAGCCTTATCAAGCTCCAGATCTCTTTTCCTCGAACACATGCATACTCTGGCCAAAAGCTAAATAATAGCATGCTGAAAGGCAACAAACAGCAAATAGTCCATATTCCTATTACTGTATGTTCCATTATAGAGTTACCCAGTTCCACAAGCCACACTGTACCGTCATCCAAAAGGGATCCGACAGTCATTGTGACAATAAGGAAATTCTTTGTATGTGGATTAAACACAGATGTCGATATGAATGCTTTATATTATAGATTGTCCAAAGTAGTTTGATTTATTTTTCATGACAGCTTGGCACACTCATGACATTCTCTCAACAGATTCATGGTTTTTCAATTTACAAGTGGTGTTCTCAAACCTACTCCCAGCATCCTGTGTGGTGAGAAAAATTATTTGCCAACTTTGTTTTAGGATTGTAACAAAATTTAATATTGAATTGGGGTATTTATAAAAAAAAAAAGTCAGTCTGGGTTCTTAGGCTTGGGGATTCCTAACCTTGGGGAGGGACATTCTCCACAAATAGAGAAAACTTGAAACAGTAGTGAACCTTCCGTGGATTGGCCATTCTACCAAAGTTACTCCAAGAGGACAACGACGACTCATTCAGAAGCTCACAAAAAAACCCAGAACAACGTCTTAAGAACTGCAGGCCTCACTTGCCTCAGTTAAGGTCAGTGTTCGTGATTCAACAATAAGAAACAGCCTGGGCAAAAATGGGATCCATGCGAGTGCTCCGAGGCCAAAGCCACTGCTGACCAAAAAGTACATAAAGGCTCGTCTCACATTTGCCAAAAACATCCTGATTATCCCCAAAAGGTTTGGGGCAAATATTCTGTGGACTGATAATACAAAAGTTTAACATTTTGCAGGATTTGTGTCTGATTACATCTGAAATAAAACGAACAGCGTTTAAAAAAAAAATAAATAAAAATCATATAACCAGTCAAACATAGTGAAGAGCTGGGTTGCTTTGCAACTTGAGGACCTGGAACACTTGCTATAATTGATGGGACTATTAATCCTGCACTCTACCAGAAAATCCTGAAGCAGAATATCTGACCATCAGTTTGTGACCTCAAGCTCAAGCGTACTAAACTTATGCAAGTCTACCTCTGAATAGATCAAAGAATATACATAAACCTAAGTAAAAATATGAAGGATTTGGAGTGGCCTAGTCAAAGTCCGGACTTAAATCCAATTGAGATGCTGTTGCAGGACCTTAAACAGACTGTTCATGCTCAAAAACTCTTCAACAATTTGCAAAGACAATTGGGTCAAAATTCGTCCACAGAGATGTGCAAGACTTTCATTGCAAACACTTGATTGGCGCAACCAATTATTAGGATTAGGGGGCAATTACTTTTTTACATAGGGCCAGGTGTTTGGATAATTTTTTGCTTCTTAATAAATGAAATCATCATTTAAAGACTTCATTTTGTATTTACTCTTATTATCTGCGTGTTATTCAAAAATTTGTAGGTTTGCCTTACGTGTGACAAATATGCAAGAAAAATGTAGTCAGGAGGGGGCAAATACTTTGTTACAGCACTACAGATTCAAGCACACAGTTAACCCATTACAATGGGATAAAGCAGGCGTCACCCACGGCGAGGTAAGCCGAGTCCCTCTCGATGCAGTCAGCCAGGCGGTAGAGGAGGAGTCCCCGCTGAGACGCATCCATGCGGCGCCATGGAGAACCGAGTCTGAACGCGTCCTTCGCAGCCTTCACTGCTTTATCTACATCTGCCTGAGAAAAAAAGAGACCAACAATTGAGGTAATATGAGGACAAAGAGAAGGGAAAAAAAACATTGTAAACAAGTAACCTCATGGTTAAAACTGACAAGTGCAAACACGACAAGACCGATAAGTGTCAACATGCACAAAGACACAGCACCAACCTTATCACCTTCTGCAACCTGGCAGATGACTTCACCAGTGGCAGGGTTGATAGTTGGAAAGGTTTTCTTGCTCACTGCATCATGCCATTCATTGTTGATGAAGAGCTAGAAGAAAGTAAGCAGAGAATACAATAAGCAACTCCATATAGTACAAAAGCCATTATTTTTACACTGCAAGTGTTACGAGTAACAAATCGAGTGTAGCCGAATGTAGCGGAATAATAGTAGCAGTAAATATAACTCTATATAATATTACTACCCACCTCTGCAGACAGGTCAATACTTTCAGAAATTTGGCATTAAAAATGTAGGAATTAAAGCCATTTTTATACACCCCACCCCCATTTTGGGGGCTCATAAATAAATAATGGAACAAATGAACAGTTACAAACATAAGGATTGCCTTCAATTTTTGGATATAAATCCTTTGCAGTCAATGATTGCCTGAATTACTGTATGAGATCAATTGACATGACCATCTCTCTAGATGCTTTGTCAGGCTTTTACTGCAACTGCCTTATCTCTGGCTCTTTCTGCCTTTTTCTGTCATTAGCAAGTGATTAGCAGTCACGTCAGCAATAAACACCAGTGACCTGAAGCGAAGTCCACACAGTAGAATTTATTTTAAAATAAAATTTTGCTCGTCTTGCGGAAAAAAAAAAAAAAATTATATATCTCTATATATATAGCAATAAATGTCTGTACAACATTTTGGCCTTAACGCATGAATATGATAAAGTATTATAAAGTACTATTAGAAATTGTATACAAGGGTATTCCTTTGTATGAAAATATTTACAGCATTAATTAATGTACTAATCAATTTTGTTTGTTTAATCTGAATGGATCCAATACACGTTCTGTAAAAAAAAAAAAAAAAAAAAGTGTTAATACTAATTAATAAATTCAAAGTACGCAGAGACCAAGCAATAATTTTATGTACATTTAGTCATTTTTAATATTATAACTAACAAATTTAAAGAGAAATTTTAAAAACATGAAAACAAAAGGGGAATAAAAAGTCTGACAGTTGCGCACTTTTTAAAATATTTGACCAAGTCCGTTAAATTGAATGGGAGAGATATATGGCCAAATGTATGTGCACTTCTCAGCATTACACCTGTATGTACTCACTGAAAAACCATCTCAACCCGACAGACAGACACACAGACAGACACTTTATTGATCCCAAAAAAAATTCCAGATATCCAGCAGCATTAGAGACAGTCACATAAAGACAGGTTGTAGATGCGAGTGTACACTGTATAGCTTAAATACTGTATAGTCATTATACACAGGGGAAATGTGAGAACTGGCCAGAAGTTAGTGCAATGCTAAGAACAAAAAACAAGATATAATATAGTTGCAAGCAACGATGATGGGCCCAAGCACCCTGTGCCATCGCCACCCCAGGCGCACCGCACAACCTGTGTTATGGGAGTGTGTTAAGACCTCGAAAAAGCCATCGTCACTTGGTTCCACGGCACAACCTGCACATATAACACACTATACAGGGATAATGTCAGTTTGGTCTTATATATTTATTGAGTGCATTAGTGTGTGCGTGTGCATGCGAGTGTTAACATTTGTGAAGTGTATGTGTGCGCGCAAGACCGCAGATGCTGGAAGTAAAGCATCACGCTATGATGTTCCTGAATGTGATGTCACTGAACGTGATATCATAGAAGGTATCACTGAATATAATGCCACACAAAGTTATTAATCATTTTGCGGTGTAAGTTTAAGTCATTAGCACGGCTGACGCGTTTGAGATATCAAAAATCCCTCAGCAATTTTGCATCCTCAATGTCTTTAGATCACATCGGCCTGGTTTGGTGACAATCATATAAATTCTCTAGGAGGAGTATATCAAAATCTATCAGGTGTGTTTTTGCGAACGACCCAAAATAACTGGCATCCTTGAGTTGAGCCCAGGACATGCAGCACGAAAGGTATTCAGCTCAGTGAGCTCTACGTGTGTACCGAGTTTCATGTGCCTATGTGAATGTCTGTGTGAGCTATTCAGCGAATTCTCGTGTGCGGGCCCCCGAGAGCCCCGGGCCACACGACATTCAGGCATCTGAATGGCAGCAGATTCCAACCTGCCTGGCAAGGTTCATGAGTTTTTGAGCATGTTAAGACCCCCAAAAAGGGTGGGGAAAAAAATCCTTAGGAAAACAAGAAGGTCCAGCGCACCTTATAGTGCTTGGGCCCTAATAAGACCATAAACCACAAGGTAAAAAAAAACCCTGGCGTGAAATAAAGTTAACTGCAGCGTGACCTTGATGTGCAATGTTATACAGTATGTGGCAAAGTGACAACAGTGCAGATAGTAGTAACTGTCAAAGGACAGCATGAATTGGAGTAAAATATGTAATAGAATTTATATGCAGCTGTGCTCTGATTGTGATTATAATAACTTCCACTACAGTCTGTTTATTCAGTCATTATCGGTTCCAAGGCTAATAGCTTTTGTGCAATTTCATTCATTTCCATTTCAAGTGCAATATCTGTATATTAATTATTTTTAGTGCAATATGTAACTTACGGTGTGCTATATTTAATTCTATTTGCTATTTATTATTTCTTTAATTGTTATTTTTTCCTTGTCTAATCTATTACTCCTTTCCTTTCTTCCCGGTAAATAAATCAAACCAACTGTAACCAAGACGAAGCAATTTCCCTCTGGGATTATTAAAGTTCTTTGAATCTTGAACTATTACAACCATTATACATATTCATTACTATTACAACCATTATACATATTCATTACAAACATTCGAGTTAAATAGATGGGAGAAGGCAAGGAACATTGCAAATTAATTTATGCTTTAATGTGATAAATTAATTTGCTTCAGCTGATCAGTCGGTGTGTATGCAGTAACACTAGTGTGGGGTGACATGTCCTGCCAGGCTGTAAGATGACGCTCTCAGGCTGACTGTCACCCTTTTCACATTTTCTTTCATTCAGGCTCGCGATCAGGAAGTGTGGAGTGAATCCGGTGTTCTATCAATTCATCCTACTCATCATTATTAACTTCCCAGCCTTTCTGCGCATGCGCAGTAAAAATAAGTCACGCTTAAAATCATTCATGTGCGAATTTACTGAGGTATTTCATAGTTTTGTGCTTTTAATTGAAATTTTATTTTATTCACATGCCTACATACAACAGTTGACCTGTGAATTGAAGGGTTGGCGTGATTCTGACAAGTAGGAAAAACTGTCAGAACACCGGAACACAAAAATGCTTTTTAAAAAAAGTCTTAATTTAAAGCATATGTTTTAGACCAGAAACTGAAAGTTTCTCGCAGTGAAGTGCTGAGCTGGTTGTTGTTCAGTTTGAAAGTTGCGGAGAGTAAATACAGTAGAGGAGTGGGAAGTGTTCAGTCAGAGGAGGAGGCAGAGAGAGAGAGAATGTACAGTCTCACCTCAGTGGAGTGTGCAGCAATGAAACGCAGTGAAAGGAGCGCGTGCGCTCCCAAAACACAAACGCGTCATGGCCTGGTACTCTTACCTTGTTGTAGTGAACCTCGGGTTGCGGGTTTGGTGCGGGGATCGCTGCGGCGGAAAACCTGCACGCGGAGACGCGGGAGAAGTGCGGGACGACGCGGGAGAGCGCGCTGCGGAGCATGGCGGATTCACGCAACAAGTGCTTCTCAAATCAACTTTGCAGACCGAGGATTTAAGACAGACGCGATGTTCGCTATCCTACAGTTATTGCAACACATCCCGCCCCCCGCTGTCCAGTGATAGGACGCGTTACTATCGCAAAATCCCAGACTGCCGCCAATCCAAGCGCAGGTGACGGGGATTTTTCCGTTTGCGCTAAACCAGCCAATCAGGAGGCAGGATACAGGCTGTGATTCCATGTGATCCGCTGCTTATATCACAAGCCAATCACAGCGCAGGGTGCCAGCCAATCACAGCGCAGGGGGGGGGGGGGGGGGGGGGATTTAGTAGTGTCGCACTTTTTTTCTTTTTTTTTTAAGTAGTGTCGCACTTCTGCTGTCATCTCATTTGATATGATTACAGATTATGTGGAACTTTAGTACAGTATAGCATAAACTATTGTCTCAGAATAAATGTAACGCATAACTGAAAAAAAAAACAGTTTGATATTGTTTATGCTTGGTTAGCATTGGACTGGGCTCTCCTTAAGTCATTATAGACGCTCCTCACATCATTAGAACTCATTATGAGGAGAAGTTGAACATTTATAGAGCTGTAAAATGGCTTTCTGGACGTCAGGTGAAGCAGTTAAACGCACTGGCGTGAACACTCAGCGTTAGTAAAGCAGTAACGAGATCATAATGAAGCGTTTGTCACTTCATATAAACACGGTGTGAGGTTTAAAGTTGGCTAATGGTGATGCGTGATTTCCCATGATGATGTTTGAGGCACAAATTCTGACCCCTTATAGTTTAACTCTGTGATTCCCTTGTTTACACTAAGTTGCACTTCTTTTGCCGTCAGCCAAATACGCTCTCTGTTTAATAATAGGAGAGTGAATCACAGATGAAAGATCGAAAAAGTAGATCGGATAAAGATGAAGTTTTGTCTTAAAGCGCATTAAATGAGATGTAAATATATTAAATAATTCCCAGTATAAATATTATCTATTGGTGCAGGTGTTTGTTTACGTAGAGCAGGTAGCTTATTATAATGTAGATGATTAAATCTGTAACATAACTGTTCATAACATCGCTTTTACTCAACATTTAGATTTTACTTGCTGTAGGTTCAGAGCAAACATTGGGATAATAAAGATTTTACTGGGGTTGCATTTAAATTAACTTCTGTTATATCGAACTTTCATCTGCATAACACACATTATGTTATACAATTTCTGTTATCTGTTATCACCCAGATGAGGATGGGTTCCCTGTTGAGTCTGGTTCCTCTCAAGGTTTCTTCCTATTGCCATCTCAGGGAGTTTTTCCTTGCCACTGTCGCCGTCACCCTTGGCTTGCTCATCAGGGACAATCTCATTATCTAGTCACATTTTTCTTACACATGTATACATTTCCATAAGTCTTCTTTTCATTTTCTTTTCATTTCTGTGAAGCTGCTTTGAGACAATGGCCATTGTTAAAAGCGCTATAGAAATAAAATTGAATTGAATTGAATTGAATGTCTACTGTAGCTGTTACTTTGACTTCTAACTAAGTGTTGTTCAATTTATTCCTTCCAAGCAATAATGTGGATGATTGCTGACGGTTTATGACAGCTGTTGTGGATCAGATAACATCTAACACATCTGTTCAACTTTCATTTTGAACCTATCGTTCAACTGGGACGTGTTGCAGGGAGGTCATTTCAACGGCCATCGAACGTCCAAATGTTTGCTGGGTTAAACGTCAGGCAGATACTGCAAACGTTTCAGTGAATTCTGTCCTGCAGTAGATTAACGACACACCCACAAATCTGATGCATGTGCAGTAGGCTGTCAAAACATGTGGTTTATAAACTGGTACATACTGTACAGTAACTGCTCATAACTTCACCTCTTCTCCACTTTTTCATTTAATTTACTATGCAGGTTACAAAGAATACAAGAATGTCCAGCCAGGTTTGCTTGATGCTGTGACATAATCTGGCTAGATCTTTCTGAGACTGGTTTCAGGCCCTCCACTGTCTGAAACGTAAATATATTATTAAAAGAGCCACTGTACAGACACTTCACTGTACAGCACTTATTTACACAGATCATTAAGTGGAGCACTGTGTGACCGGCAGGAGTCTGTAGTCAGTGATTCTGAGGCTGTAAGGTAGAAAACCCCGAGTGTGCAAGCCCGGCCTGTCCGAGGCATAATATTGTGTAATTTGATATTTGCAGGAGTGCTCATGTACAATGACTTCCTATGAGCTACTTTGCCTTGTGTGTTACAGCGCAGTTCTGCATTAAACACAAGGTGAATTTGTATGAACTGTGTCTGGAGTGTTGCAGTAGAAATTAAATTGCACAACACCTGGACAGTAATTTCAAAATATCAAATAGATTAGCAAACGCCACGATGCCAGCGAAGCATTTCTGCTGCTGTTCCTGTTCAATGTCCAAGTCTGCTGGAAACTGTAGTTTAATCTCCGTAAGTTTTGGGGGCTGGAGCTTTACACTGTATGCATCAGTGTGGGTGGTTTCCGTAAATAAATAGAAAAATATTCAAATCTTATTCAACTTTACCCATTAAACTAATGCCCTTTTATTACCTCATGTCTGTCTTTTTCCCCGTAATTATGATTATTTTTTTAAATAATATCTGTTTTCATGTTTGCATGTGGACATAAAGCATGTATAACTGCATATTGTATAGTATACACTGAAAAGTCCTATGTAGAACACACACCTAAAATATCACATTGCAACGCTTAAACAAACAATCTAAAGCTCAGAAAGGTTTTTGAAAGCGGCAGGGTGAGGCATGTGTGTGTTCATGCCAGTGCACAGGGACATTCAGGTTATGGCACATACCTTACTCATCATTACGTAAATGTGTAGCATCCAGAAACACTTCTTAATTTACCTATACATGGCACTACAGACTCCGCCTGTGCACACGCTGTACAAAACATGCAGGCACACACCTACTGCAATACGAACAACACACTAATCTAAACATAATCATACACAATCATTACTGACAGCTGCAGATGTTATGACGAATAGTCGATACACTTCAGCTCTGTGCTCAGATTGCACCCTAATTTTCATCAGAATCCTAAGGTCACAACTTGGGAATAAATGCAAATAAATGAACATGTTACCTGGAAAAATTGATGTCATGTTTAGGAAATAAGCAAAAACTAATAGTCAGAATGCAGATGAAGAAAACACCATAACAATGCAGCACAAGACTGAAAACGGTGAAATACTTCACACTACTGGATATTAGATTGTGCTTTAAAATCAATTCTAGCTGCATAATTATTTCACAAGCATTTACACTTACATACAGAGACCCTGTTGGCTCTAAATGCATTTTTCACAATTTATAACTTCCTTACATTTTTGAACAAATGCTTTGTTTTTTTTGCCCCACTTTCATCTCCACTGACTATTACTGTATATACTACAGATCAGAACAACGTCAGCATGAATTTATCAGTCGTTTATTTGAACAGTTTCACATCTTATGACATAAAAGAAAGAGAAAAGACCTCAGACACACACGGGCAAACATGAGAAAACTCCAGTGTCATTTAAAATCAGGAGTGTTTTATATTTGTCGCTGAAACACATTAACACACCAGAAGCCAAGAAAATTAGTGTAATAACAGTTTTACAAGCATGATTATACCTTGTTGAGAGTTCATCAGGCTACAATACTGTAGCTGACCTTCAGACTGTCAAACACAAGCTGGCACGACAGACTTGGTTGGCACGACAGACAGATTAAGGTCTTTTTTTATGAATTATGCTTATTTTTAAAGTGACACTGCAATTTATTTAAAGCCATTTTATTTTACATAATAATAACAATGACATTTTTTTTTTTTAATAAATGAATAAATAAACGCCATGTATAAAACCAGGCCATTATGTGGTGCTAGACCAGATAAGAGGATCTCTGTCTGTCGATGAAATGATTACTGAACCTTGGCTGTCCTGTGTAACCCTGACCTCACGGTTAGTACACACTGATACCTCCCTGATTTTACAGCACTGTTAAGTACTAAACAGTATTCTCGGCCTGCTTTTTGATTTAGAAGAATTGTTGTGCATCACTTTCTCAAAGGCTTGCTTCTCCCGGCAAAGCTTTAAAGATGCGGAATCCTTCCTTGGTGGCAAAATCCCAGGCCAGTCGTGCAATGTCTTCTACTTCGCTTGTCTTTGTGGTGCCTTAGGAAAAATGAGACAGAAAAACTGCAGCCATAATTCTGAAAAACATTGCAATTACCAAATATACAAGTTAGAAAGTTTGGACAAACCTTTTTACTCAATGTTTTGTCTTTATTTTTATTGTATTCGATGTTGCGTATAAAATTATGACAGAACAAATAAGGATGTCACAGATGCACCAGTGACGGACATGCACTAAATCTGTTTTCGCGCCTCGCTCACTTGGTACAGGATGCGTCCTCCGCTTCTGCAGATGTGTGAAAGGGCGGGGCTGATTAATCTGGCACAGCTGGCTGCAGATGAGCATCTACCTCGGGCTTGCTCGTATTTTGAAAAAGGAGGCGTGGAGCATAGCTCGGGGTTCGGAATTCTGGAGAAAGCATGCAGACGTTAATAGCGAGAGTGGCACGTGAAAGGGACGACGTCATGCGCCCCGGGGAAGGTGGGCAGACTGTACCGTTTGATTGCCGGGCAAGAGACAGCCCGAGGAGTGAAAGGAAGACTGGCCGTAACTGCCACTGTGCCGCTGTCTACGCGAGTCCACTTCACCACTCTGCCGCTGCCATCACTTGCCAGCCAAGTGAGTACCAGCTGAGCACCGCTTCCCACCTCCACTATCACCTCCTCACTCTTTGCCTCGCCTTTTCCCTTTCCGCCGTCCTTAAATTGCTAAATAATTGGAGCTGAATACTTTTTGGCTGCTTTTCCTTCACTCACTGGTCGAATTCTTTACAAACCATCTCACCTGGATTTTGATCAGGTGATTGTGGAGGYCAGGTCATCTGATGCAGCACGTCATCACTCTCCTTCTTGGACAAATGGCTCTAAAATAGCCTAGAGGTGTGTTCCAACAGGTCAGCAACTCCTAAAACAGATGATCGCCCACTAAGTGCAAACCAGATGGGATGGCATGTCGCTGCAAAATGCTGTGGTAGCCTCGCTGGTTAAGTGTGCAAGTCACCAGCAGTGTCACCAGTGAAGCACTCCCACCCACACCATCATACCTCCTGCTCCATGCTTCACAGTGGGAACCACACATTCAGGAACCATCTGCTCACCCTCCCTACGTCTAAGAAACATGGCAGTTAGAACAAAAATGACTCAGACCAAAGGATGTCCATTCCTTATGTATCTTGGCCCAGGCAAGTCTCTTCGGCTTGTTGTTCCTCCGAGGTGATGATTTTGACCATGAATGTATGCTCTGTACAGTGGATGCTGAAACATGTCTGCTGAAGCATTCATGTGGGTCATTCTAATAAACTTATCCTCTGCAGCAGTGGTAGCACTTGGCCTTCCATTCTTGGGACGGTCCTCATGAGAGCCAGTTTCATCACAGAGTTTGATATTTGATAGTCTTTTCTCTTTACCTAACTGTTTCTTGGTTGGTTAACACATTTTTGTTTACTACACCTTGAAAACAATACAAGTAAAGATAAAACACTAAAGGAGAGGGTGTGTCCAAACTGTTGACTGGTTGTGTAGAACTGGAACAAGTGCTTAAAACATGCTTGTCAACATGCCAACCACACAAATGCCACAGAGCGCTGTACGTCGTATCTGTACATGTTACCTGTATGCGATGTTTTCGTCTGCAAGATAGCAGCCTGGCGGAAGAAGCAGAAAGCCATGTAGAACTGCCAGTTTGGAACGTCCTCCAACCCCATTTCTTTTCCGTACAGCTCAAACATTTCCTCTGCACTTGGAATATCCATCTGAACAAACTTCTTCCCTTTAAAAGCATAAAATATAGCAAGGTTCATTCAAGATCATATCAACAAACCAAGCATACCAAGCAATCTAACTGGATGAGAAGCATTGCAGCAGAGGTGATGATGGACAGTAACACCCCAGAGACTTGTAACTACTGTACGTCTCTCCATGTCGCAAGAGTTCTCACTCACTCATCTATACCGCTTAATGCTGTATTCAGGGTCACGGGGGGCCTGGAGTCTATCCCAGGAGACTTAGCGCACATGGCAGGGTACACCCTGGACAGGGTGCCAATCCATTGCAGGGCACAGACACACACACACATACATACACACACTCATTCACACACAGCAATTTGGAAACGTCAATTAGCCGAACCTACATGTCTTTGGACTGTGGGAGGAAACCGGAGTACCCGGAGGAAACCCACCAAGCACGGGGAGAACATGCCAACTCCATGCACACAGAGACGGGAATCGAGCCTGGCCGGGGATTGAACCCGGACCCAAGGCGACAGTGCTAACCATTTAATTTAGTAATTGTTTAGGCGGCCCTGCGGTGTAGTGGTTAGCACTGTTGTCTTGCACCTCCAGGGTCCGGGTTCGATTCCCGTCTCCGCGTGCGTGGAGTTTGCATGTTCTCCCCGGGCTTGGTGGGTTTCCTCGGGGTACTCCGGTTTCCTCCCACAGTCCAAAGACACACTGACTAGGCTAATTGGTGCTCCCAAATTGGCCGTAGTGTGCGAGTGTGTGTGTGTGTGTGTGCCTTGCGATGGATTGGCACCCCATCCAGGGTGTACCCCGCCTTGTGCCCCAAATCTCCTGGGATATAGGGTGTACCCCCCATGACCCTGTTTACAGGACACAGCGGTACAGAGGATAAGTGAGTGAGTGAGTAATTGATTACACAGACATGTGCCAGTCTACAAATGTACTTTACTATTTTGATCGCACTTCAGGATGACACCAAATAACAATAAGCCAGAAAACGGACATAAAAATAAAGTTTTGTGTTTTATTATTAAACTATATTAAGATGTCTTGCATTACATAGTCCAGGGTCTAGTTGAACTGATTTTAATTTTGCTGATTACTGTTGATTATTGTCATGATTCGTTTTTTTTTTTTTTAACAGCAAACAGCTTTAATAAAGAATTCATATTTAACAACATCTAAAAAGGTAGTGAGTAACTAACTGGCTTTGGTGAAATCGTATTCTCCTTACCCGGTTGTCTAGAAGCAGTAGAGGGAACGGAGAGGGACATACAACAGGAAGCGACGTCCACAAGTGGGTCTCCTACAGTAGAAAGACTCCAGTCCAATACTGCCCTCACATCAGGAGTCTCCGAGTCAAACACCAACTTGTTCAGGCTGTAAGATGATGATGATGATGATGATTGTTATTATTCTATTTTATACTCAATGCCAGTTTACGAACTAAACAAAGGAGCAACAAGAGAACAGATCTTCGTGTTGGGTTATACTGGCAAACAGACTAAGAAGGTTAGCCCTGCGCTTATCTCATCCCATCTCATCCAGTCTGCAGCATCCTGCGAGAAACACCAGACAGATTTCTAAAATGTAACAATATGGGAAAATGTCTAGCATTTCAAATAGGCTTTGTGCCTAATGAATAGTTTACAAAATTTCAAAACAGAAGGCAAAAATTGCCAAGTCTCAGGTTTGATTTGAAAGTGTCCAGTCGATCCTAGTTTTCCACAAAAACTTGTTGAATCTCCTGTAAAAGAACATGTTCAAGCTATATATGTCTTAATACTTGGACTTAAGTGAATGTAAGGGATTTTTTTTTTTGTATAAAAGAAGAATTCTACTCTCTTCCTCATGGTATCTGATATTAACATGTTAAATCTTCCTTGCTGCTCCTCTTGCATTCCCAGTCCTCCTCTAACTTGAGCCAGAGCTCCTGGTTTGTCTCTGGAGGAACATCTGTCCTCCACCTCCACTCTTTTGTTCTTCAGGGTTTCACCTGGACATTATTTTTATGACAAATATTGTCAGTAATAACAATTGCTCAATCATTGGGCTGTATGTTTATTGTTGTTTTGTTTACCCTTGACTGAGATATTTAATATTCATTTGAAATCCATACACATCAGCCTGGTCAGTAGTGAAGGAGGTGTGTGAGCTTGGCAGTCTTTATGTAGAAGCTGTGTTAGATACGGCAGTACTGCAGGGAGCAACACTGTAAATCTAAGCTGCAGAAGTCTACAGTCGTGGCCAAAAGTTTTGAGAATTACATAAATATTGGAAATTGGAAAAGTTGCTGCTTAAGTTTTTACAATAGCAATTTGCATATACTCCAGAATGTTATGAAGAGTGATCAGATGAATTGCATAGTCCTTCTTTGCCATGAAAATGTACTTAATCTCGAAAAAAAACTTTCCACTGCATTTCATTGCTGTCATTAAAGGACCTGCTGAGATCATTTCAGTAATCGTCTTGTTAACTCAGGTGAGAATGTTGACGAGCACAAGGCTGGAGATCATTATGTCAGGCTGATTGGGTTAGAATGGCAGACTTGACATGTTAAAAGGAGGGTGATGCTTGAAATCATTGTTCTTTCATTGTTAACCATGGTGACCTGCAAAGAAACGCGTGCAGCCGTCATTGTGTTGCATAAAAATGGCTTCACAGGCAAGGATATTGTCGCTACTAAGATTGCACCTAAATCAACAATTTATAAGATCATCAAGAACTTCAAGGAAAGAGGTTGAATTCTTGTTAAGAAGGCTTCAGGGCGTCCAAGAAAGTCCAGCAAGCGCCAGGATCGTCTCCTAAAGAGGATTCAGCTGCGGGATCAGAGTGCCACCAGTGCAGAGCTTGCTCAGCAGGCAGGTGTGAGCGCATCTGCACACACAGTGAGGCCAAGACTTGTGGAAGATGGCCTGGTGTCAAGAAGGGCAGCAAAGAAGCCACCTCTCTCCAAAAAAAACATCAGGGACAGATTGATCTTCTGCAAAAAGTATGGCGAATGGACTGCTGAGGACTGGGGCAAAGTCATATTCTCGGATGAAGCCTCTTTCCGATTGTTTGGGGCATCTGGAAAAAGGCTTGTCCGGAGAAGAGAAGGTGAGCGCTACCATCAGTCCTGTGTCATGCCAACAGTAAAGCATCCTGAGACCATTCATGTGTGCGGTTGCTTCTCATCCAAGGGAGTGGGCTCACTCACAATTTTGGACAAAACACAGTCATGAATAAATAATGGTACCAAAACACCCTCCAACAGCAACTACTCACTCCCAACAATCCAACAACAGTTTGGTGAAGAACAATGCATTTTCAAGCACGATGGAGCAAAAGTGATAATTAAGTGGCTCGGGGACCAAAACGTTGAAATTTTGGGTCCATGTCCTGGAAACTCCCCAGATCTTAATCCCATTGAGAACTTGTGGTCAATCCTCAAGAGGCGGGTGGACAAACAAAAACCCACTAATTCTGACAAACTCCAAGAAGTGATTATGAAAGAATGAGTTGCTATCAGTCAGGATTTGGGCCAGAAGTTGATTGAGAGCAGCCCAGTCGAATTGCAGAGGTCCTGA
>QMIH01000481.1:312727-332002 GCA_003987875.1 Clarias batrachus
GGGGAAATAAACACTCGTTTATAAACACTCGTTTAAAAAAAGGTATTTTAGTAATTGATTGATTTCCACTGCATAGTTTAGAGTCATCAGAGCTGAAGCAAAGCAAAGCAAAAAAAAAAGAAGAAGCAAAAACGATTTACAATATGCAAGGCAGGAGAAAGACATGTTCCGACCGGTGGAATTAAACCCTTGTGTTTTCCGTTTTAGCACAGTTAGTTTGTGAAAAGCAGTCGAACTTGGGCGTGGGCCGAAAACAAGCACTCAAGGAAACAAAACAAACACAAGAGGAACCACCAACACGACCACATTCTCTTACATTCTCAGACTAGTAGGGTTTTTAGTCTTTGTGTAATAACTTAAAATTGAGGCATTTCCTTTTCACACAGACATCCTGACCTCCCTCTCCCTCACACACACACACAGTAGATTCCTAGTTTAGATAATGCAATAATGCTACTCTTGTAAGCAAGCTGTTTGAGTTTATCTTTGCCATGTCCCATCATTTGAAACTTGAATATGGTATTTTCTCTTCTTGCTGGTTTTTCGCCTCCTGGTCCAGCATGCCGGCCAGTTCTAGAAGAATAAATCTAGGTCTATTAGTTTTATTTGCTTATACTGTATGCTACAGAAGTTATACAGGGTTGTGCAGTAATATGATAATGTGACACCGCAGTAAAGGCTTTAACAACAACAAAAAGGAAGCATTATCATTTTCAGAGGTTCAGCAGTCTGGGGATTATAAGTCTATATTATAAGTACATTAAGAGACTTTACTGCACTGAGATTTGTTCATTTAGGAAGGTTCTAAATACAGGTCATCTGTTATAAAATGTGCTTTATAATTATAGAATACGCCGGCACTTTCTTTCCAATCTTCATCTTTCACTTTTCATTCGGCGGAGAAAGAGAAGAACATCTGATCTCTTCACTTATTTTTAAAAGATTATGAAATGCTACTTATATGCATTACCATTTCCTTTCCACCATGGATGTTTAAACACACACACACACACACACACACACACCTATCCATGATGAATGTAATATTACAGCTACAAGTCCATATTAATTGTGTTGCCTGTAATGTCACAGTCTCACTGCAACACATATTTTGTCCACTAGATGTCATAAAGGATGCTTCTTAAAATGAACTTCTTGGTGAAACTATTAATCTGTTCCAGTAGACTATTAACCTAAAGCTACACAGAGATTTTAGGGACACGACTTTTACACACTTACTGATAACAGCACTGACAGCAGAGACGGAGCATTGCAGGCATAGCGAGTACGGTTTGTACAAAACAATGATCTGCGATAAACAAGTAAGTGTGAGTGAGTGTAGAGTCCCCTCACTTCCTCCAACAATTAGTTGGTCATGAAAATATAAAAAAAATAAAATAAAGCATTGTCACATCCTACAGAATTCTACCTGAAACGAGACAAAATTATAAAAGCTTGTTTCCATTTCCAGTTTTGTGAGTCGTATTTTCAGACTAATTGAAGGAGCCTAATCACAATCACCATGTTTGTTTGTTTGTTTACATCAATTCACTTACAATATCAAAGAGAGAGGTGTCCACTGGGAGGTGGGACTTTCCTCCAGGCAACAGGAAGTTGTTGCTGAGAACAGCCGTCTTGAAGCCCTCGGCACGCACACGCCGCACAGCATCGGTTATAGGCGTCACAGGCCGTGACATGGAGTCGCTGATCAGTGCAGAATGGAAAGAGCCAATATGGAGCTGGAAACCAGCCTGAGAACAACATGCAGTTTATAACACAGACGAGTTTAATCTCCTTTACTACACCAGTTCAGGCGATACCATTTAACCCGGGTCCTTATCTACTCAACTGAAAGAGGACAACACTGAAAAACATACAACTTGACTGCAGTCCCGACTAAAGGCTTCCACAAACTCCTCTGCCTCCAGCTCTCCTCTCATGTATTTCCTCCAGGAGTTGTTGTCGCCCCCCACACGTATAGCTTGGCCTATGGTGCCACGAGGGACTCCATTCTCATCTTCCCATTCTGGTAAAAAAGTGGAAAATATGTGCAGAGTCAAATCACACTGAACTTGGCCTTGTTTTGGAGTTTTGGTATTGACAAATCAAATTAGCTGTGGTGAGAGAGGCTGCAATAAATAATTGAATTTCAAATTTGACATCAACCACGGGGCGGCACGGTGGTGTAGTGGTTAGCGCCAGGGTCCGGGTTCGATCCCCGTCTCTGTGTGCATGGAGTTTGCATGTTCTCCCCGTGCTTGGTGGGTTTCCTCCGGGTACTCCGGTTTCCTCCCACAGACCAAAGACATGGTGCTTAGGCTAATTGGCATTCCCAAATTGCCTGTAGTGTGTGAATGAGTGAGTGTATGTGTGTGTGTCTGTGCCCTGCGATGGATTGGCACCCTGTCCAGGGTGTACCCTGCCATGTGCCCCAAGTCTCCTGGGATAGGCTCCAGGCCCACCGTGACCCTGAATACAGGATTAAGCGGTATAGATGATGAGTGAGTGACATCAACCACGGTTACATCAAGCATCCTAGGCATGCAGATCGCTTTTACAGACAGTTATGAAAGAATGGGTCGCTCTCGAGTTTCCTTGTTAGTGGCATTATAACAAAGTGGAAGTGACTGGGACCCTTATGTGTATTTAGTACAGTAATGTGCAAAATCTTACAACCATCATGTTAATACAAAAAGACATTTTATATTTCCAGTCATGACTAATCCTAACAAAAGGTCTGAATGTTACAGTGAAAGTGTATACTGTATGAGGAGGACACTGGGAGGAGCTGCAGCAGTCAGTCACACCTGTAGCTTTAGGGAGAGGTGAGGGGATCAGCACCCCAAACATGTCGAATATAACAGCTCTGTAGCTGGACGAAGAGCAGACGCTCACATGGCGATGGAGGAGTCGCCTGACACGGAGGAACCACGCAGCTCCGCGCTGCAGCTCCATCACCCTGCCGTGGACACACAGCAGAACAAGCAGAGGAATCATTACTGATCCCAGACCCGCGAATAAACCGCTTAACCTTCCAGCAGCTCCACGCGCAACATGAACACTGCCAACTACTGTCCAACCGTCATTAACACCGTATCAGATGAACGTCATGCCAAATAATTGAACACACCTGACGCTTGTTATCCTGGTACTCACACTGACAGTTGCACAAACTATCAAGACTTCAGCACTTCATCAATGGCTGCTGGCGCGACCGCGCTCCAAAGTGCGGCGTGACGTCATAGCAACAAAACCACGTGAGGTTTACTTATCAAAATAAGAGTCTCGTTATAAAGCGCAAGATGACTGTAGGGTTACCAAAAAGTAGGGTTACAGTTAACACTTAAACGTTTTTCCTTTATTAGAAATTTAGACTTTATTTACATATATTATAATTACATTTTACACTGAACATTTAATCTCTCAAGTGCTCAAAGAGTCCACCTTCTTGATAATAATCATTTTTACTTTTTATATCTAAAACGTGATTGTGAAGGTGAAGTAGATAATGAAGTAACTGTAACCCAACTTTTGGTCCACCATCTGTGTGTTTGTGTGTTTGTATGTGTGTGTGTGTGTGTGTGTGTGTATATATATATATATATATATATATATATATATATATATATATATATATATAGACCAAAAGTTTGGACACACCTTCTCCTTCAAAGAGGTTGAATTTGTATTAGGGCAAGAAAAAAGCAGCTAAGTAAAGAAAAACGAGCGGCCATCATTACTTTAAGAAATGAAGGTCAGTCAGTCYGAAAAATTTTGAAACTTTGAAAGTGTCCCCAAGTGCAGTCACGAAAACCATCAAGCGCTACAAAGAAACTGGCTCACATGCGGACCGCCTCAGGAAAGGAAGACCAAGAGTCACCTCTGCTGCGGAGGAGAAGTTCATCCGAGTCACCAGCCTCAGAAATCGCAGGTTAACAGCAGCTCAGTTCAGAGAGCAGGTCAATGCCACACAGAGTTCTAGCAGCAGACACATCTCTAGAACAACTGTTAAGAGGAGACTGTGTGAATCAGACCTTCATGCTAGAATATCTGCTAGGAAACCACTGCTAAGGACAGGCAACAAGCAGAAGAGACGCGTTTGGGCTAAAGAACACAATAAAGAAAACTCTTTGAAGGAGAAGGTGTGTCTAAACTTTTGGTCTGGACTGTGTATATATACACACTCCCATTCTGACTGCAGAACACTGAACCTGTAGGGGGCGCACGTCGTCTTTCTAAAATATAATTTGTGAAAGAGGGTATTGCTAATAACAGCACCAAGAAGATATTTTAATTCACTCACCCATATATCGTTTTATCCCATATACCGCCTGGAGCCTATTATCCCAGCCAATCTGTATGTCTTTGAACTGTGGGAGGAAACCAGAGTACTCAGAGGAAACCCATCAAGCACGACGAGAACATGCAAACTTCATGCACACAGACCCAAGGACAGGAATCAAACCCGGACCCTGCAGGTGCAAGGCTAACCACTAGGCCACCGTGCCACCAGGTTTTTGTAGGTTGAACGAAGTTCTTAATTGGAACATTTCCATCGGCAAAACGTCCATGTTAAAAGGTCCAGTTTATTAGTCCATCCGTCTAGGAACCTCTGTAGTCCAACTACGGACTGTGGAAGCCACCGGTGATTACCACTGTATTTATTCCCATTTTACAACAATGGTGGGACCTCTGGTCAACATTCACTGCACAGTGGGAGGAAACCGGAGTACACAGACCCAAAGCCAGGAATCGAATCGAATCCAGCCCCTAAGAGTGCAACGCGACAGTGCTAACCGCTAACCCACTGTGCAGCCAGTTTAAACGTATGAGACGTGAATAATCAGCCTTGTGTAAGGGATGGAAACATCTCAAGTCTGAAAGTCTGAAGGACCTCCTGGAAAATGTCACATGTCAAACCTCAAATTAATCTTTTCTGCAAGAAGGATAAACCAAACTTCAATTATTCTACACTATGTGCAGTAGAATACTGTAGCTCTTTCATCATATTAATCAGAGTTCAGTCCACCGATTACAGGATAAATATCCTCAGACTGCCAGGACAATCAGTAAGTACTTGATAAAATAATTTTTCCAGTCTGGATCACCATCTTCTTTGCCCTGGACAAGTATCATGACGAGTGAAAAAAAAAATCTCTAAAATATCCCTCATTTTTTCACTAATGTTTTAACATAACCTAAAAAAGAGGTTTCCTAAAATGTTTTAGCCTGCTTCTACTGGCCTGAAGTCAACTATAACCCACTGCTTACTACATTGACACTTGACACTTTTCCTATTAGTGTCAATGTAGTAAGTAAATAATATCAGACCAGACCAAGAAAGATTGTAAGGATTAATTTGCAAGGGATTTATTGACAATGCACCATCCAGATCTTAATATAAAACACACAGAGATAAAAAAAAGGCAGATTTAGAGAATAAATGAGAGTGATTATCTTGTGGTTTCAGGCAAGCTTCATCATGGTGAGTCTCATGACTGAGTGACACATCGTTCCCATTTGTGTGATTTCTATCCAGGTTTCCCCAGCCACACTGTTACCACCTCCACGATGGATCTATCTGTTTTCACTCCTTTCTGATTGAGGATACAGCACAGAAATTTCCCTGGACATACATTTAGCTTTTTCTGATTTGAGGAAGTGACACATTTCCTCTAATTTTAAGCACCTTTTGAACTTGGTATATGTATTCAAAGCAGGAGAGAATGCCAGAAGATCATATGTAGCTCCTATTGCTAAAAAGACCAGTTGTCAACAAGTGCAATGATTATAGTCCAAAACATTCCCTCAGGAAAGTGAAGAATCTGTTAAATACATATCAATGTGCATAACAGCAGGACAATGCTCTATTAAAACAGGGCAGGAGATTAGACTGTGTTCCTCTTGTATCTTAAATAAATGTAGTGTTAAATAAATCTATCTCTGAAGATTAGCTGAAGCTCTTGACTTGTATAATAAATGCGCTGCACTGCTAATACACAGTTGACTGAATTCATAGTTGCAGAATAAAGTGGTGTACGTGTAGGTGTTCCTAATAAAGTGGAGTTGACTATATATGACACATGAGAGAATGGAACCTGCATTCGTCTCCTCTCACGTTGTGTACACACCTCAATTCCCCAAGCAACATCAGCACAATATTAAAGCTTGGAATGTTTTACATAGAGTAGTTCATTCAAGTCTCTCCAAACTTGAGACCCTACTAGATCGCATAAAGTGCTGATCATCTCCAGGCAAAGTTTGATAAACTATTAAGTTTTAATAATGATTAATGACCAGGATGTAGATCATTTTGAATATTAGCCTGGTCTTATAAAACGAGGCTCTTAAAAACGATGCCCAGAGAATGGCAAAGCAGCGCTGGTGTGTCGCTGAGCACTGAGCTGGGGGAGAGTCTCTTGGTATATGAGGTCACTATAGGGGGAAAATCTGATTTGCTTGTTTAAGCCCCAACCAATACAACAATGGAAAAAGGTCAACAGCAGCGGATGTTTTTTAATGACTGGTGATGCTTCTGGGTGTCTAAAAATGACTTTAAAAAAGTAATTTATGCATAACAGATCCCCTTTAAGCATAAAATAATTTGTGTGTAACATAAGTACTCAGTCATGCTCTTGTACCTCCAGCATCATGTGAGCATCATATGCAATCCCCTGCACTGGCCTACCTATTTCCAGTTCTTCTTTCTTCTGCTTCTTTTCAGCCACTCCTGTTAGGGGCCGCCATAGCGGACCATCTGTCTCCATCTAACTGTCTACCACATCCTCCCTTGTCACTCCAACCTATCACATAAACCTCCTCCTGGGCCACCCTCTTCTCCTCCTGTCTGGCAGCTCCATCTCTAATATTCTCCTCCTAATATACCCCTCATCCCTCCGCTGCACATGTCCAAAGCACATTAATCTGTCCTCTCTAACTTTGTCCCCAAACCTGCACTGTCCCTCTAATATTAATCCTGTTCACTCTTCTCTCTCCTAAAGCAAAATCACAGTTGTGTTCATATTATAATAATTATAATAATGTAAACTTTATTTCTGACAAAAAAAAATTAAGAGTCTGTGAACCTCCATTGTGACAATGTTGACTATAAATTGTCCAGAATAATACAAACATACATAACTAAACAGAATACATCATTTAGGTGATTACTAAGAGACCTTGTTTAAAAAGGACGGAAGTATAAAATGGAGTGCAATTTAATAATAGAGGTACTGTACATTACATTACCTCAGGTTTGCATTGTATTATTTATGCAAAAACACGCAAGACACTACTTCAAGTCAATTGTTCTGTACAAAGTTCACCAGCCTCATGTATATATGTTCACAATTCAAGACTTTACATGTGAATACATATTGAGATAACATAGCTCAACCCCAGATTTCCTGTTAAAATGACACCTATTCCAAAGTATTAAATGAGTATGCATTTCTACAACCAACATCTGTTTCCTCTTTTCGTAATCCCTTAAAGTCTTGACCTTTCTAACACGCTGCAGTCACTTCTTCTCAACCTCCACTTCTGCTATACATACAGTTATCACTAATTTACGGATTCCAAGTGGTTTGAGTTAAATTACAAAACACATCATAGCAAAAGTCCTGAACGATGAATATGCACATATAGATACTGATATGGATTTCAGCTATCTTTGCAGCTAAGATAAGCAGATAAGCATGTGATATTAAATTATTGATTACACTAATGTAAAAAAAAAAAACAGTAATAGGAGTATAGGGCTGGTCTAGTTCATGTTGTTAACAGTTGCTTGGTCCTTGTCTGGATCCGGTCTTTGATTTCCAAATTTCCAAATTGGATTTCTTTCCTCCTATGAAAAAAACTGTAATCTGAAAAACATACATTACGTCTTTGCTGCTATGACATTTCCGTGAAAGTTCTATTCACAACCACTAATGTGGTAAAGCACACACGGTATTTACAGTGTATAACATTTATAGAAGGTGCTTTTTAAGTTTTTACAGTTTGTCTCAGTCATTTCTTCAGATCAAAATTGAAAACAACACCATTTAGACACTTGTGCACATGTCTCATTCTTTTAAACGGATTGTAAATGCTTTGGAATGTTGGAAGTGTATAGATCTACCACTGATCAACCCGTATTCTAAATATCTGGCTGCCATGCATGTAACGTCAGGATGTCACAGCAGACGCCTGCAAAGGCAAGATAGGACTTGAAAAAAAAAAGATTGTTTGTTTGTTTGTTTTTTTGGCCAGATGCTATTTTGCACCCAGGTGTCCCAGGCAATGCTGTTTGCCTCTGGTGTGGAAGAGCTCATGTGGCACGTATCTGTTCCCATGCGTTCGTAGACAA
The DNA here is from genome assembly GCA_003987875.1 of Clarias batrachus. Lineage (NCBI taxonomy): Eukaryota > Metazoa > Chordata > Actinopteri > Siluriformes > Clariidae > Clarias > Clarias batrachus. The sequence goes on from QMIH01000481.1 coordinate 321,081, forward strand.
CCATCCTGTTTACTCCCTGGTGTTGTATACTCACACCCCACACCTACGTGCAGCCTTAGATTTACTTTGACTGTTACTTAATGTAAAGACTACATTCATCTAGAACTTTCAGTTTATCACTACAACTTCTGTATATTTGCAGGTCAGTAAAAACACCTAAAATACCTACTAACTGTTCACTGCTGCATTTCATGGGAAGATACAGTATGCATTACAACGTGGAAGAGAACCTGTGGTCTAACAGACAGGAACATCAGGAGGTAGAGAAAGACTGCACTGTAATTCCCCATAAGGGGTGTTTCCCCATTTTACATTTCTAGTTTTGTATTTGTTTCCAATGTGCTGAGCAGTACTGTAAGATAGTCATGCTTTTTTTTTCTGCAAATGGTGGAAATGTGAATCCTGTCCAAGTACAGTAAAGTGCAACGTTTTACTGCTGAAATTGATATATGCCATCAATAAAAAGTGCACTGTCAATCACTTCCATCAAATTCCAGCCATAGTTATAATCAGACGTTACATACAGACTACACTGTGATACTGACAACATGGCTAAGCGGTTTTACTGTCCTGTAAAGAATGCCGTCATGATTTGTCATTCTGGTGGCCCTGACATGTTCACTGACTAATATTGACTTCTGAAAGATAAACTACGGATTTTGAGCAAGTTAATTGCTGGTATTCCACTGAGAAATGCTCTTACTATTATACATTAAGTGTACAGTAACTGTGCTCGGTTTCCGGTGGAGATGCACACTCTGATTGGTTCAAGTAAAGATCTCTATTTTGTGGACTTTCCTGTTGGACCTTTCGGGAATTTATCTGTCTGGTATCAGACTCAAGGACAGTAAAAGTACTTTCTTTCTTTCATGCCAGTTGCCAAAGAGATATCATATCTCACTTTTCAGTCTCGAACTTAGAGATGAATCTCATTATTTTATAAACATCCCAAATCCATTCGACATTTTTTCCCTTATCTCACTGAAAACAAGGGCAGCGTTTAAACAATACAAACGAACTTCAAATACAAGAGCTGTTGAAATTAAACATATGTAAAAAGCTACATTTTTTAACTGAGCAGTTAAAGTATCTCCGTCATCCACCATAATTGTGTGAATAGTGTAGAGTGTACTGCCTGTAGAATTATAAAGAAACGATTTTACTGCCTCCAAAGTCGCGTCGATTCGTTATGAACACGTGGCCATGCGCGGCTTCTAACTAGCGTTTTTGAGACTAATAGTGCACGTTGTGTTTTGATACTGGTGTAAGAGTGTGTGATGAGTGGGTTTCAGGACTAATTCACTCACAGGGTCAATCAGGGGTTTTTTAACACACGCAACTTTTTGATAATGTAATGGCTTAAAAATGTCTTTCTGTTGCCGCTCAGAAGCTCATGCACTCGGCACAGCATCGGTCGTACAATGTGACCGGCTGATCAAGGGAAAAACCGGCCAATTCCGGTCACTGGCTGATCGACTGGTGCATCTCTATTACTAATATAATACATCATTTAAAAAAAATGTGGCAATACATGAATCAGCACACAAAAGAAGTACGTTTCAGAACTGACCCTTTTTTTTCATCTCTACTCTAACCGTGTGCTGTTTATAAACCTAGCTAGAGGTTCTGTAAATGAATTCCCTTACATACTGTACAGTAGCTTTCTGGTGGCAGGTGCAGCAGCAGGACTCAAAACAAAACCAATACTAGACCTCTTCCTTCGTGATACTTGTCACGACTCTCAGATAAGGGTTTTTTTTTTGGCCCCATCTTGACTGGCCATCTGGCGGTGTTGCCAGAGGAACAGGTGGACTGCCCTGTGTGTGAAACCATAGAAGAGTAAAAAAAAAACTTCTACATCTTCAGAGATGCATTTCACGCATGGATGTCCACGCATGGATGTCCATATTGAATTCTTTCAGGACAAGTCATTAGTCTTATAGATTAGGCTTTGAAAAGTACTTTCCCCTTTGGCATTCATTAGAAGTGCTGCAAGTCTGTGCTGGATGAGGCGAGGGTGTTATAAGCTTGCTTCTGAGAGCGCAGCAGTGGCGTTTGAGTATCGGCATCCCGCACAGTGCCACTGCTTAAAGTGCGGAAGTACTGCTGGGTCCAGCCGTACACCAGACAGTTCAACAGTCCCTGAGAGCCAGAGGTAAAGGCCTAAGAAAGAGAGAGGGGAAGAATGGTGAAAAGACAAAAACGAAAAAGTGTAAAGAGCAAACAGAAAGTGCACTGTCAATCACTTCCATCAAATCTCAGCCGTAGTTATAATCAGACGTTACATACAGTACAGACTACACTGTGATACTGACGACATGGCTAAGCAGTTCTAGACCGTCCAGTAAACGAATGCCTTCATGATTTGTCATTCTGATGGAACAGACATGTTCACTGACAATAATATTTACTTCAGAGAGATAGACTAAGCATTTCCAGTCCTTAGGAGGACGGGCTTTGCTGGTATTCCACTGAGAAATGCTCGAACTATTGCACATACTGTAAAGTGTAACTGTGCTTGGTTTTGTAGTACTTTACATGGAGTATTCAGAATACTCTATCAGTGGAGATACACAGACTCAGGAAAAGTGTCAAAAAACTTTTTTGCTTGTCTGAATTCCCCTAATTTACTGTATATACAAAATATTCCACATCCTTTTTTTTTTTCACATGACCGTCGTACTAGCCGTCAGTGATCTTCTTCAATCAAACGATCAGGATTGAATTTCCACAGGACGTCTGGCATTGATGTTGGACAAAGGAACCTGTTTTACAATTTCCGTTCCAGTTAATCAAAGGGATGTTCAGTACATTTGAGGTCACAGGTTTGTGCGCTGGACTTCCTTCCTAGACCTCACTTTGTGCACTGTCATGTGCCTCCTGTTTTTTTAAGCGGCAGTTTGGAAGGCTGTAGTCAGAGATACAGCACAGGATTGGCTATTTTTATGCTCTATGTATGTCTGCACTCACCAACCACGCCCTGTGATTTTGCAGTCTGTACTCCTGCGTCATGGCTGAGCTGTTGTTGCTCCTAGATGCTTAACAGTTACTGAGTAGATCCAGTAGTGAAGAAATCTGACAAACTGACTGAATCCTATGACAGTGACATGTTCAAAGTCACCGAGATCTGCAGTAAAACTCTACTACCACTGTGTGTCTACTGAGACGACATGGCCATGTGATGATTTTATGTCACAGCGTAAAGCAAAGTTTCAAATTCATTTCCTTAGTGTCTTTTTTTTTGCTATCTTATTTGACTTTTGACCTTTTTTGTTTAGTGACTCTGACAGTGATGAAATGTGCTTTAAACTACATTGATCATATTTCATATTCATAACATATCACATAGCATTTATAGCATTTTAACCTGGAAGTAACAAGGAAGTAATCATTTGAAATGACATAAACAGCTGCTACAAAAATCAATGAGATTACTTTGAAGTCAGTCGTACACCTGATTGATTTTGGCTTACCTGGAGAATGTACAGAATGACTCCCACCTTTCCTTCCACTTCCTCCGGTTTGAACAAAATCATAGTGGCCAGGAAAATTGCTGATCAAAACAGGAAGATACAGATATATGTTGCGTAATAACAAGATACATGTTGCTCAAAATAAATAAATCTGGTACTTTTTGAGTTCCTCTTTTGCTTGAAACTCAAAAAAAAAAAAAAGATTCCACCAAATGCAACTGATAGACATTTGGTTAACAGCGTATTTAATGGAGTATATTTATGATTAGGGACATGCATATTTAGCGTCAGTGATAAATATAAACTGGTGTTTACCTGGTCCCCAGCAGAAAAAGAATGCAGATGGGTAGAGGATCATGCGCTGCTCCAGCACACGAAGCGTGGCCCATTGACGGTCAGCAAAGAAACCGTGAGAAGTAACGCAGCGCTTGTACAAAGAGCGAGCTTTTACCATAAGCACCTGGAACAGGAAGAGCAACAGATCCAGCACTGAGTGGTATCATTCCAAATGATGAAATATATGTATTCTATGCTACATATAGCCAAATGATTTTTAATCAAAGACATAGTAAACAAATCAAATTCAATCAGTGAATTTTTAGAAGAAAAAAAATAAGCACAGTGGAACCTCGGATTGCGAGTAACGCAGTTTGCGAGCGTTCCGCAAGACGAGCAAAAATTATTAATACATTTTGACTTGAAAAACGAGCAAGTCTTGGTTTACGATTACCGCATATCATGTGGCACGCATGCGCTTCTTATAGCAACGGTATTCTATTTATTCACCTACAGATGACATTAAACAGCAATTTTCCAGAGGGTGCTGCACAACTGTAGGACTTTGTGTTGTTTATTTACTTTTTAACTGTATGTATTTTAGATTTAGCATTTTTTCCACCTGTAGCATAGTTCCCAGTTTTCTGTTTGTTTTCTGTCATGTCTATGGTTTATGAGGGTGGACCAGCATTACTGTCTGCCTATTATATTTGCAGAGACACACTCCCTGCATGGTGTCCAAAGCTGCAAATTGGACAACTGTTTGTAAGAGCTGTAGCTGTAGCAAGATCTACTGTAGCTGTCTAGCTCGCCGAGCTGGTCCAGTACTGGACAGAGGTTGACAGGAGGAAGTCCCAGCTTAAGGTAGTTGAATTAAATAGAACTAGGCCTGTTCAAGACAGAATTATGCCACATTGTCCCATCCTATGCCAGGTTGTGCCCAAATTATGCCCTGTACAGCCATGGTATGCTTTCCTGCAGGAATACTCTGCACTCAACCAGCCCCCTAGAAGACGTTTTGATGGGCCCACCATACTGTAGCTAAGTGCCAGTTTAAAGCCCATCCTAAATCCTGTCCCAGTCACCAGCTAAGTCCTGGACCAAAGTCCATGTTAAGCTCCTGCATAGCTCCCATGTCACGCACTATTCAAGTTCCTGAATTAAAACACTGTCACTGGCTCAAGCTCAAACTGGGTCTCAGCCTCAGCACAAAGCCAAAGCCTCTCCCTGTATCTCAGTCTCTATATTAGATCTATCAACATGAAAACTGTGTGGGGTTAACCTCATCCGTCTGTGGACACATCGCAGGCCACAAGTGCATAGGTGTTCCCCTGGTTTAGCATTTCGCGTCTATTTAATTAGTGACTGTTTTTTCAGTTATGTCATACACTAGTTCCCAGTTTAATTAAGTCTGATTGTTCTCAATCTTCACTTGTTATACTGTACATAAACATCTGCAATTATCCCTCATTCACACACAACAATCCATAGGCACATTTAGTTGTGGGCTAAAACCAGTGATATAAAATTTTTGCTATATGTATGGTTGCTACCACATACTGTACTCCACGGCCGCATCCTGACCAGTGCACCATTTCATATCTCATGATGAAATCCATGCCATATTAATCTCATTTTTGAACATGATTCCCTTCTCATTTTCAACAAAGTAGAGAAATTCTCAATTTCTTTTTTTTTACTGATGCTTTGCAGTTTTCTCACCCTTTAAAGTTCAACATACTGTGGTAGACAGCTCAAATAATAATAAATCAAATGTAATAATAAAATCTATAAAAAAACAATGAAACGTATGATTATCTAAATATCAATTGACGTCTCTCTGTATACAGTATTAAACTTCATTAATTGTATTCTAGACATATCTGAAACCCTTTTTAACACAGATTAAAAAGCAGCTCACCACAATTCCAGTAAGAGTGAAGAAGAAGGTTATTAGGAAGATAGCGATGGAGTAGTCACTGATGGTCTTACAAGGCTTAAGTGTCTCACTCTCCTGTGAGGTTAGGTAGAGAGCGCCAGTGTGTAACAAAAGGCATCTGGAAGTAAATATTAGAAACGATATATTTACACTATACAGTATATACTGCACACCATATGAGCAGAGATTTGCAAATGCCTGGCCATCACACCTGAGTTCAATGTGATTGAGGTCACAGCGCTGAGACTCAAATTCTTCCACTAAACCATGTCTTCACGGGCCACACTTTGTGCACAGGAGCAATGTCATGTTTAAACAAGTTTGAGCCCTTCAGTTCCAGTGAAACGCCTCGCCTGTGTCCTTACAACTTTTACGGCAACACTGGACTGGGTGTCCATATGTGGTGGTGTGATTGTCAGGTGTCCACATACATGTTCACAGATATCTTTCTTTCGAAGTAAATTCATTTCAATTCATTCAAGTAATTTCTGCTGTTGTAATGTAGTTCAACAAGTCAAAGATAATCAAACAACAGAGAAGACGTCCACACAAGACCACCTAGTCTGGGCTTAAACAGCTGCAGTCTTGTAAACTCATCCCCAAGCACGGCGCTTTCCTTCCATATAATCTGAGGTTTGAGTCATTGGACGCTTTCAAGTTTACAGTAGCTAAAGACCGGGGAGTGTCACATTTGAAATAAACCTTGCTGGGGTTTTCCAGATGAACACAGAAGTTGGAAACAGATTTACCTGTAGGGCTGGGTAAAGTTCACATAACAGTGAGACACATTTCCTGTTATGAACACCGGCACTGTGAGGATCAGGGGCAAAACACTGGAATGAGAAAGAATAGAAGACAAGCATTCATACACAATACCATAATGCAAGCACTTAATACACTACACAGTCATACGTTCTGGAGGAATACAAATAGTTGTTTAATATTAGGGGATTTATTATGGTCTAGTATAGAGAATCTGCAATAATGCTCTACATACCAGGACATAACTGCTGCCAGCTGATTGCATGGGTTTACTTGGGCTGGAAGCTGAAAAGACAGAGTCGCTTAAGGTTTATTACACAGTGTACTGTAATAGTCCTAAACTAATTTTATTTATTTATTTATTTTAATTAATGATCATCAGAGCAAATTATTATTACTATATATTTTGTTTACCTGAGCTGGGAAACCATTCAGTTTGCGATAATGCTTCTTCTTCAAACCAGTATAGAGCACCCAGACATAGTGGAGTGTATAGAAAAAGGAAGCCATGAAAAAAGTCTGTTTAAAAAAAAAAAAAGTGAAAGTTACAGTGGAATCGAGGCGAACATTCACCACACAATTACAATAAATGCATATTTAACTGTTGCCCTTAAAACTCTACACCTCTGCTGGATTTCATGTTACGAACTGTGACAAACCTGAATTACATTACAGGCAAGTGAGGAACTGTAAAAGGTAGAAATCATGGCCTTTCCCCAAAGCTTGTGACATTATGAAACCGTATCTTCCATAAATATATTGTAGTCATAAGACAAAAATGAAAAAAAAAAAAAAAAAACCTTATATCAAATATTTACAACAAATAAATCATGAAATGAGTCAGAGACTCGGGAGAGTTGAATCTGCCTTTCAACTCTCCCGAATCAAATATTGTCAATCCAAAGCTCCATGTTACAGGGCAGCAGTTTGTCGTGGCGTTGCTAATGTATCAGCTGCCTGTGTCAATAATGTCGGGAATGTTCAGCTGCCAAAGTGTTTGTGCACCTATACACAGTAACTCACTCGCTCACTCATTCTCTATAGCGCTTATCCTGTGCAGGGTCGCAGGAGGCTTGGAGCCTATCCCAGTGGACTCGGGGCTCTAGGCAGGGCTCACACTAGCACACACACACACACACACACTCACACAAACTACAGGCAGTTGGGAAACACCAGTTAGCCCGATCTGTGGGAGAAAACCGGGGTACCTGGAAGTAACCCACCAAGCACGAGGGAGAACATGCAAAGTCCACACACAGACCTGAATAAAGGACTCCAACCCTCAAGTCAGGAGGTACATGACCACAGTGCTAACCCCTACGCCATCAAGCCCAGTACACAGTCACCTGGCGAATAAGTACATTAGACGTTTAGCTAAAAAATGGGTGGCATAGTGGTGCAGTATAAAAGACAAAACCTGCCAACAGTAGTTGGATAACTGTGGTTGCATACTGTAACTATAAACTCTGGTTTAAGAGCAAGCATCTGCTTGTGGAAATGAACCATGGCTGTTACCTGAGGTTACAGAGCCACACATGCTCAGTTATGCTCATGCTACTGCACACGCTCCAGTTTACACTTTCATTCTGTTGTAATTCCATCACAGACCAGCAAGGAGGTACTGCAGGTTCGTCCATAGGAAAGGTTCCAGGTCATTGGACTGATCTGCAAAGTTGGTTGATTCGATCTTCGGATAGCAATTCCAAATTCAGCCACATGGTCATTCCCCAGTTATCGCCACGCTTGCATTTCCACAGTTTCCACACATTTCACATTCTTGACCACAACAAAAGCGCTTCACTTCAAATGTAACATATTTTCATTCACATGTTTTCTACAGGTGTGATTTACTGTAAATGTAGAAATCTGTGATGCACCATCCATCGGCTCTTGCACATGATCCCACTGATCACACACATGTCCTGATGACTAATGAGCACAATCTTTAAATCCCGTTTAATTCATTTTTCCTTGTATAGTCTGTAGTGTGTTTTCACTGCCTCGATTTCATAGTTCATCATTAAACTTCAGGTGTTTTTTTTTTTTGTTAACACTAGCGCTTGCATCCAACTCTGCGTCATCTGACAATAAGCTATACAGTAAAAGCTTCTTCTCACAGCGGCCCTTTCAACTCCATCAGAATGTCCTAACTCTGACCTACTCATTCCTGTATAGACAAACTCTTTGGATATAGAATTGTATAGAATTGTACTCAGTTGAGAATTCTAACCGAAGAAACAGCAAAAATGGCCACCAGCCCCGTCAGATTTTTATTACATCATTTCAGTCGTAATATTAACCTACAATAAAAACCTTCAGCGAAATAATAAAAATGCAGAGCTATGTCCGTCATGATGGTTTCCTAAAATAAAAATTAAAAACTAGCGAGAACTGGCTCTGTGAATAGCAGTGTAAGCGCAACCTACTGTACTGTATAAGAACATTTTTCTCTAAACAGATGAAGAGATTAGTGATGAAGCTTATTATTATTTGGCGTTAGGCAGGAATTAAGTCCTAAAGGCACGGACTTTCTGCTACAAAACACAACCCGGCATATTCTTTATATAATCATCAGAAAAATAGCAAAACGTGAATGTCTATATACATACAGTATTCTTTTAAATAACAGTGTGGCAATAGACATTAAATAGAATAGATAATCTAGTCTGACGCAAGGTAATCATATTTCAAGACAATATCATACAGTATGTAACAAAAGTGAAGCTCTCTGGTGGTAGCCATGATAACGTTCTGGTGATGTTATTTTATTTACCTGCTCTACAGTGTGGAGGTTGTAACAGGTAGCAGGAGTGTCACAGGAGTTGCTGAAGAGAAGAGCGCCACTCAACCAGCTCACGGCTAACAGCAGGTCCGTTAAACTCAAGAGAAACAGGGGTTGCACCTGCAATAGCAAGCACACACAGACAGACAGAGAGCGAGAGAGAGAGAGAAAGAGAGAGAGAGAGAGAGAGAGAGAGAGAGAGAGAGAGAGAGAGAACTTCGTTAAATTATACACAGCAATCAGGTATGAAACGTAAACCATTTCATTCAGTTCTCCAAGTTAATATGTCTGAAGAATGAAAAATGGGCAAGCATAAGGATCGGTATGCATTTGACAAAGACCAAATTTTAATGGGTATATGACTGTTGTTATTGTAGTTGTTACATAATTACCATACGTTATTTCATAGTTTTTAAATCAGGATTATTGTATAGTGTAGAAAATAATTCACTAAACAAAAACAAAGAAGTTTGCAAGTGGTCCCAAACTTTTGAGTGAATACTGTATACTGTATATGTGTGTGTGTGTTCCTGCATTGTTGTATTTATATACCAGTCACCTGAACATGGCATGGACATGATTCATACGTCAGGGGATCACCATCATGGACCACCCGACACAATATCATAACCTAGCTGCTGATTCAATTTGTATTGCAGTTCTGTAAATATCATAATTTTATAAATATCCAAATATCCCAATTTGATATATTCATTTTGTTACAATTCTAAACAAACGTACTGTAGCAAATAATTTGCTCCTTCAGTACAGGATGCTGTGTTCCAGCTACCTGTAGCCACCTGTAGGATCATAAAGGAACTGCAACATTTTACTAGCTGAAGTGCATAAATAAAAAATGCATTACAAATTGCCACTGAAAACAAATGTGATACATGACTGAAATGCTTTGCCCAATCTGTAATAATTGATCTAAAATGAATTATAATTTAATATAACACTGCAAACACTGCATGTGACGATGGAGAACACCAACTTAGAGCAGCAAAATATTGCCAGTAGTGTTATTATTGGTCCCCTGCTGGGTTAGTGTGCATCACACCTTCAGAATGATTGTGTTTGAAGCATTCAACTTAGGGAAATAAAGTGAAGCTTGAATTATTACAACAAGACAGAAGATTTGCACATCTCACCTCAGAACTTCTCACATGTCTTTGGAGAACAGTGTAGAAAATGATGGAGCCAGAGCCTAAAATACTGGATTGCAAAAAAAAAAAAAGGTACAAAAGATATATCAGTTTACAGAACACACAACATACATTTCTGAAATGGTTAATAATTGGGACTTTTGCTTCACCTGAGGAGTGCCATGGACATTTGAATCCACCGTACAGCTGAGTAAACCTCGAGGAAGAAGGGGAAGGGAGATGTATAATAGATACAGTAAGCTGGCTCATTAGTGAACTAACTTTTTTTGTACATGAAAAAAAAAGATATGCAAAAAAAGCAACTTAATACAATAATATAATACAATATAATAACTCAATAATATAGTATCATACAAATATATGTTTTTTAAAGTAACTTGTACAATAAGCTTGTCCTCTGGCAAAGAGACTGATGTTTACCCAGTAATTCTGCTCCCACCACTTGTGTAAATATACACCATTTTAGATAATTACAAATTTTATATTGTAAAATTTGTAATTATTAAATTTAAAATATATATATA
>QMIH01000481.1:332266-372901 GCA_003987875.1 Clarias batrachus
TTTTTCCCCAAAGCTTCATTTCCATTATAAAACCTCTTTCACCAGAATAAAAAGACAAATCTTACACATCTTGCTACTTACAGTTCCCCAGTCTTCCGTCGGCAGTGTGGTGTTCATCTGAGGGCTGTTTAAATTAAACATGTCCATCCTTAAAGTCTGTTACAATAACGTCTGAACCAGAAGATCAGTGTGCGTTACTGAACCAGAACCTAAACGCGAGTTTTGTTCGCACTTTCACTCTGAGCGCTAACTCCGCCCTCATCAGGTCAGAAACACGTGACTCGTCCTGACTCCGCCTCTCCGGGGGTGAAAACTTCTGCTGTGGAAATTCCGGCTCTCTAATGCGTCAGTGCTCTCGGCTCTCTGTACCGCTCTGTAGGAACTGCACTTACTTTAGTTTCAGTCCCAGTTCTTCCAGATGTACCTTAGCAGTATTATAACCTGGACATAACAAAGAACTGCACGTGCATTGCTGTATATACTGTCAATATATGGTATATAATAGAAATATAATCGTGCATTGCTCTATACTGTATATACGTGTGTATATACTACATATAGTGTATACATACTATAGACTATAATACAAATATAATTGTGCATTGCTATATATGCTAAATACTTTGGTTAAAATAAATGAAAGTACTATGGTTATAATAAAATTGCATACATTTTGTGTAAAATTATTGAACATAATTGTGCATTGCTGTGTGTGTACAGTACATACAAATATGTATGTTTAGTAAATATATGCTTTATAATCATTGTTGGGTGTAACGCGTTAGAGTACTTGGATTAATTTTTTGATGTAACGAGTAATCTAATGCATTAGGTCCACCATTTAAGTCCTCAGATAGAGAATATTAAAAATATGAATATTATATATTGTCAAAAATGTAATCCGTTATTTAGACAATTTATGCAATCCGTAAGTGATTCCGTTAGTGTGTGTGTGTGTAAAGTCATCCTACAAGCCCCGCCCCCGATACATAAGGAATAACACACTGTGAGTGTTTCATGTTGGGCTGTATTACACCCAGCACTTCAGTGGCTTTCTATATATACCATAGCATTTTGCCAACGATTCCAATTTTTAACCTATTAATAGTCATTCTTCTCTCTCTCCCTCTCTCTCTCACACACTTTCTTAAAGTTAACTCACTCACCATCTACACCGCTTAATCCTGTATTCAGGGTCAAGGGGGGCCTGGAGCCTTAGGACACATGGCAGGGTACACCCTGGACAGGGTGCCAATCCATCGCAGGGCACAGACACACACACATACACTCACTTTAGCCTAATCAGCATGCCTTTGGACTGCGGGAGGAAACTGGAGTACCCTGAGGAAACATGCAAACTCCACGCACAAAGACGGCACTCAAACCCGGAGGTGTGAGGTCACAGTGCAAACCGTCATAAATCACAGTATGTTAATTTGATGATAAATACTTTTACTCAAACGCTAATGTATATAGGAATAGAAGAGTTCTACATTTACTGGAGAATTATTTTATCTAGGTCGTCTCTACTTTGTTTCCAGTACAACATTTGTGTTCTTCATCCAGCACTGATTTAAACCCATATACAGTTCTTGCATTGTTAAAACATGTTTTGCTGGTTTGCACTGTAACTCCTGGAACATCAACGAGCAAACATGCTTATACATGTAGACCAAGAATGAACATGATACGGAATATATTCTTTTTATATAATAGAAAGCTTGAATGGATCAGGATTTTCCAGAGACCCATCATGTGGACTTTCCCCTGTGGCTTTGGCCTTTTGAAAATATTAGCACCACTGTAGACAACACCCACTTTAGAAGGAAGTGACTCACATAAACAACTCTTGCACTAACTCGGTTTTACTTTTGCTCTACAAGACAAGATCCTAAAATAAAACAGGGAAAACAAAGAAAAACTGAATTTCCATGTGGAATACCCTGGTACTTTACTTGTACAGTACATGTCACCTGACGTGATTCTCTCTTGGTGAAATAAAATAGTTGAGCTGGTTGACTGACAAACAAGTAAAAGTCATACATTAAAATACATTACGCAATACATTAAATAAGTAAAAAATCTAATGTCTTTGTGAAACATTTAGCAAATCTCCTTTGCTATGTACATGTCCATGCTTTTTATACCATCACTTACGGTTCAAAAGTTAGTACCCCCTCTTTTAATTATGTTTGTTTGTTTTTTTAAATCATCTGATTGTTGCAGGTCTTGGTATAAACATGTAGGCAAAACTACTGTAAGTACCCCCATGTTTCAATAGCTGGTAAATTCACCTTTAGCAGCAATAAATTGAAGTGATTTCCTCCATCCCCTCTATCAGTCTCTGATGTCACTGTGCAGGAATTCTGGCCCATTCTTCTTTGCAACATTGCTTCAGTTCATTGAGATGTTTTTGGGAATGTTGGCATATGCACAGCTCTCTTAATGCTGCTGTTTTCACCTTGTGGTTTGTTCAGATGCAGTTTTGCAAACCTCTGTCTTGCCTTCTTGTTCTTTTTAGACAGAACAAGCTTTCTTCTGCAAGGCTTCCATCAAATCACACTTGTTCAGTCTTGTTCTAATTGTGCTGCCATGGACTTTAACATTGAGCACGCACCGTGAGGACTGCAGGGCCTGAGACGTAGCTCTTGGGTGTTTTTTTATTCATTATATATTTCCCTGAGCATTGCATTAAAAAAGTGCTCTGGAATGCAGCTTTGCAGTTTGATGGCAAAACTCATTTTAGCACTAAAGTATCAGCAGCAAATCAGACAACAAACACTCATTTGCTACAACATATAAAATACAGTATATCAATAAATACCCGATACAGTATGTCAATTAACGTCCGATCATTTATATAAACACTAAAGCATAAATAATTTGAATGCAAGTATAAAAAGTTAATTGGCACAAGATTTGGCAATCTTGGGGTCTTTATGGCTTAAAGCGTTTGCAATATGGTATCCAATAGTTTGATGATATCATTGAATTAAATCAGTTTAAAACCCTACAAGCTGATAGGGAACCAAGGAAATATTTTTTGCAAATTGTTTGAATATTTGCACACTGGTATGTACATTGCAAGTATATAAATCACTTTTTTTATATATATATATAAAATTGTAGTTATGTACATGAAGTTGTAAAGTATATGAATTTAACTTTATTTTCATGACAAACAGGAAAGATAGAGAGAACAGCAGGCTGATGATTGTTATGAAAATAAATTATTGTTCCGACAAACATTTCAACTCATAAAAATAACGGCGGTTTATGCTTTTCTAAGTGAAATTCTGTTAAAACATTACCTGTTAGTACAGTGCGAGTATCTCTGGGTTTCAATAAGAAGCCTGGAGTTTGACTCCCTGACAGAGAACCCCAGCCACAAGTCAGTGCAGTCAGGCGTGGACAATGGGAGTGGTGTGTCAGGAGTAGTATAATAACCTTTGCCACATCAAATATGACATTTTTACTACCAGAGACAAATATGACCCAATAAATAAATAAAAAAAATGTTGTTTTCTTTGCTTGATGCAGGACAATAATTTCAATCTTCTGAAACAGAGTAACAGACATGGTTGTTTAAGAAAACAGGTGATGCTGAATGCTGAGTACTTGGAACAGATGAGTGCAACAAAATTCTACATTCCTCCTCCACATTTTTCCTCATTCCAAGTTGCTGCTATGACTCACTACATATTTTTTTTTTTTTAAGATTTTTTTCACACCATACTGTGTAAACTCTAGAGAGTGTTGCATGAATCAAACGTTGGGAATTTCAGGTTCTGCTCAGTTGTCGTCATAACTTGATATGATAGTTGGAAAATATGATAGTTAGAAATAAAATAAAACACTAAACTTCTGCATAGGTAAAATTACACCACTCTGCATAGGTAAAGATATTGCCATTGTCTCTCTGAAGTATGGCCCTTTACTGCCTAGGGTTAGGCACCATCTCAGCCCCAGCCAACTGCAGCTGCCCCTAAGAATGTTCTGCTGCCACCACTTCATGGCTTAGAGAACATGTTCGTTGATGTCAAATGTGGTTCAGACAGAACTAACAGATTATGCTGTTGTATGCCCCTAAGGAAACAGCCAAAACACAGTATTGGCTTTTTTTTTTTTTACATTATACATATAATACAGAAAATGTGTGTGCCAAAGAGACTACTTCAGAAGCTTATGCAATATGGAAGTGACCAATCTTCCTTCTTGCTAACTGCAGCCATTTTTGGAGAGATGATTTTATATGTGCTCCAGAGTTATACGGTCATGCTTCAAACAATAATTATTTAAAATGTAAATTATTTGTATTTCTTTATATGTATTGATACTAAAATTAGTTTAAGCTTCTATAAGCACATGACTTATAAAAATTGTTGCTTAAGTTATAGAATTTCATGCCAAAATTATCCCCCCCATGGATTGGCACCCTGTCCAGGGTGTACCCTGCCATGTGCCCTAAGTCCCCTGGGATAGGCTCCAGGCCCCCATGACCCTGAATGCAGGATTAAGCGGTATAGATGATGAGTGAGTGAGTGATTATCCCCATTATTCAGCATAAGGATGAATAATATGGATGGATGATTGAGGTACATAGATCCAGTACTGTGCAAAAGTCTTGAGCTCAGTTTTAAATACAAGGTCCTTGTCAGCACATTTCAACGAGAGACAAAGAATAGAGAAACTCGTCCGACCCCCCCCCCCAAAAAAAAAAAAAATTACTAACAACTGTGTTTTTATTTAAGTGTCCAAATTAGACAAACACCTTATGTTACAGTATGTGGTAATATAACACAGAAAACTAGAGTTTACTCAGGTTACATTGCTTTTCCTAATCTGTCCAATAAATATTATTAACATATATACTATTAAGATTCTGTAAACATGTCAAATTCATGTTGCAATATCTTAACAATTTTACATTTTAGATAAATACACTTTTTTTTTTTTAAGTTTATGTCTTTTCATGTGAAATCTAAATTGGCCAAGTTTCATCTGAATGACTATTAAGATTGTTAAAAGATTTCCATTGAAAAAGGTTACAGACACTACACAAAAGGGTATGAAATCTCACTCACTCACTCACTCACTCACTCATCATCTATACCGTTTAATCGTGTATTCAGGGTCACGGGGGGCCTGGAGCCTATCCCAGGAGACTTAGGGCACATGGGAGGGTACACCCTGGACAGGGTGCCAATCCATCGCAGGGCACAGACACACACACATACACACACTCACACACTCATTCACACACTACGGGCAATTTGGGAACGCCAATTAGCCTAAGCTACATGTCTTTGGACTGTGGGAGGAAACCGGAGTACCCGGAGGAAACCCACCAAGCACGGGGAGAACATGCAAACTCCATGCACACAGAGACGGGAATCGAACCTGGCATGAAATCTTATTAAGCAAATGTGTTTCTTTTTATCTGGTAAAAATATAAATGCATATAAGTGCATATTTACAAAAAACGTACCACGGATAAGGAGATAAAATCATTAAGTATTATGAAAAATGAAAATGTATTTTGTTCATACCAGGTTTTGGATGAAAATAAATTATAATTCATCACTTAGAACTGCAATATTACCTTACCTTCAGAGAGGTAAAGCAACATGTGGAGAGAAATGATAAGAAAGAAAAGTGATTTGTCTAAAGTATGACCAGCACATCTATTCTCTTATTAAACTTGTTGGGTTGGATAATGTTACAAATTAGTTCTGAGGTTCTGACATTTGATACAGCTCCCTTGTAAAAAAAAGTAGCATGACATCAGAAAAAGCATTACAATGAACGTTTCCCTTTTGAAAGTTCTTATGGGACACTTACAGCACTTGAACTGCAGCAGTTGAACTGTTTAAAAAGCAGACAAACACAATGAGCTCCAAGAATCTGAAATGGTGCAGCTGTAGGCTACACGCAAGAAATGCTGACATATCCGTTAGATACCATATGGAGACTAAAAGTCAAATCCTGTATATTTAGTCTGTGTCATTTTTTTTTAAATCACATTTATCTCTGAGCTAGAGCAACTCCACCGCGGTCGATTCCTGATGCACCTCAGTCAGGAAAAGAATGACGACGTCATAGATCAGCTGAGCACCGTCCACATCCTGGAGACGCTTATCCCCGTTTTAACTTCTCTCTTAACACGAAATGTGTGTTGTGAGACAGAACCGGGTAGAAATCGGCACTCACCTGTTTGTTGGCTGCCACTAGACACATCAGTAACTTCTCTCGGTCACATACAGGACATTCTGATTGTGGATTGCTCTCTGACATTCTCTGAATATGAGAACACGCGACATGCGTCAGGACAAAAAACAGAATCTATTTCTGTAGTAACGGCACATCCTTAGAGAAACAAAGACTGACTCATTGAGCTTCAGTCAGCTTCAGGCCACATCTGTAACACTGCTGTCTACAAATTAAAGTCTGTAGCTATAGTAAAAAAAAAAAAAACGCTGAAACTAAATGATCTTTATTAGCTTTATACGAGACACTATAAAAGCGTGAAGACAATCCTACCTGGGCATCATGCCATGTCTCGTATAAAGCTCCTTTCCACTTTACTGCTGTGGAAATCCAGCATTAAACACCACAAGATACCTGATTCCAACCTCCC
The DNA here is from genome assembly GCA_003987875.1 of Clarias batrachus. Classification (NCBI taxonomy): domain Eukaryota; kingdom Metazoa; phylum Chordata; class Actinopteri; order Siluriformes; family Clariidae; genus Clarias; species Clarias batrachus. The sequence goes on from QMIH01000481.1 coordinate 338,904, forward strand.
ACTAATGTGGGCTCGAGCCTGAAACACTGAATTACTGAGTCACCATTCTGAGCGTTCCCCTTCTACCTGCATGCTGGTGAAGGTTTTCAATTATATAATACAAAGTTACAATTATCCTTTATTCTCAGGTTTAATGTTATATGCGATGTGCGTTATTATGTAATGATCGGGAATAAACCACCACTGATGGACCTCAAGATCTCTAACCACACACGGCTGACCTTTAACTGACCAGCAAAAGAAACACATTACGCTTAAACATGCACGCAAGAGGGTACTTTTCTCTGATCATCTCTGATTTTAATAAATTACCTTAAACTGGGACAAGATTGAAATGTCTTGACGAGTTCATAGATATTATTTGCATTTTTATTTTCTGAAAAACCATATCGAATTACACAAACATTTGATCATAATAGAAGCACATTGTATGTATTAATTAAACATTTTATTTGCTGGATATTTAATGTAAATGTAATGACGGATAGGAACGGCAAATGAAAATAAAAATGAAAATAAAAAATAAACTTGTTAATCTGTTTTGAATTATAAGGCAGAACAGTTGGTCAATTGGCTGATTTTTTTTTCTTCCTTTAATTGAAAATATTTGACATTAAGGGCAGCCAATTCAGATAATCACCCAGCTTATATTAAAGTGATTCATTTCACACTATGCTCACCTACCTGTATTTCTCTCTTCGTGTAAGCTGATTAGGAACACACAGTTACAGGGACGTACAGTATGTGCTAACTGTGCTCTGCGTTTGGCACCGTGCAGATCACTTCTCTTTTTCAGCCTACAATAAGCACCGTATCCTGCTGATGAGCATGAGCAGCTTGGCAGTGCAGTTACACAAATTCAACATTTGTTTCCAAATAAATCTTTTTTTTTTTATATAGCTCAGATCTATATATTCTGCTTTGTGAACATGTTTAAATTGAATTCAGTTATGGGGAATGGATGGGACTGCTAATCATCAAAGCATACCAGCTGATCTTAGGATGTGGATATGTATGTCTGGGAGTTAATCTGGTTCCCTGGTATTTACTGATGATTCTACTGCTGACAAAAGCACAAAGATGAATTATGAACTGTATAAAGTTAGATTATCTGCACAGATTCATCCAAGTCATTCCATACTATTATTCCATATAATTAGTCCTTTGACATCATAAGGGCATTAGTCAGGTCAGGAAGTGATGTTGGCACAATGTACTGGGGTGCAGTTGGCATTCAGTTTAATGGGGTTGAGGTCAAAAGTAGAGGGAATAACATCTGGTGATTGCAGCCAATTAATAGTAATCTAGGTTTATGATATTTGACTTTTTCTGCACTGGTACTATGATGGCTGATTTGATGCACTGGGGGACTGACGCTTAAAAAAGAAAGGTTAAAAAAAAAAACTCAGCCAGCTCTTCAACATCGTCCATACAATGGTATGTGTCCCCAGACTTGTTCCTCTGTTGCTTCTTGTGGATTAACCTTCCAAAGAGCTTGCCTTACATTGTGGGTGTTAAACCCAGGACTTGGCCATCCACTATAACTGGGATTCTTGTTGTTGTCAAACTATTGCTGTTGTCCAAGTGTGCAAAGTAGTTGTTTAGAAAGAAGTTGTTTAGTTTATGCTTGACATCTCAGTGAGGACAGGAGGGATTACTCTTGTAGTTTGCAGTAGATGAGATGCTTTGGCACACTTGTCAGGCGTATTCTTGAAATGGACCTCAATTAGTTATTTAAAGGTGGCTTTGGTGTTCTTTTTGTTTGGACCTAGAAACAACCTGTACTCATTAGTATTACCAGATGTAGAGGCTTTTTCACTGCACGCTTTGGGATGATTTCTGGCTGGGAAACATCTTGACCTACTTATAAGAATGATTATTAAGTGCAATTCAATAGGATTTGAGTCTATGCATTTACAGTACTCGGCCATTCTTAAGCAGTAACCTGCATTTATAAGCCATTTCTTCATATTTTTTCTCCTTACAACATATGTTTTTGTTCTAAATGCAACTGGTTGATGGGAACAAGGATTTTCCAATGATTTGCTTGTAATTAGAACCACCCACTGATTGCAGCAAGCTTTCAGTTCCTGTTTTTCCCACCCATTTAGCTCTTTGTCTTTAGACCAAATGGGTCAAATTTAGCTCCAACAAACCACATGTTTCTTCCCTAAACTCATTTCTATCAGTTTTGTTTCTCAGTAGTGGCTTCCTCTGTTATCTCTCCCCAAGATGCAGAGAAGAGCTGTTGATGTTGGTGAGGTCTGCACAGGTTTTTACTATTTTAGCCAGTGAGGTCTGTAACCCAATGTTGTAGCTGGACATTTAGAGACTTCTCTGGCAATGTCCTTTCTACCTAGGCATTCAGTTTGGCATGATTATGGTGGTGAATCAGTTGTGCCATATTTTCTCAACTCAACTTGTTTTAATGTTTTTTTTTGTTGTTGTTGCAAGTATCTTAAGAAGGTTTAACACTTTGTCAATGATATTATGCTGCATGTCCATTCATTGGTCTTATGGACTGATCTGATCGAACAATTTAGCTGGGAGACCTCCCCGAGTAAAATGAATACTGTTTATCATACATTATGTAGTGTGGGCTTTGGGAAATATAACAATAGTCCTAAATCAGATTGATAAAGCAATGTGTGTGTGTGTGAAAATATTTTTAAGCAATTATGTAAATTTAAGACTTTCAAAACTACATTTCCCTTAACTTTTCTTTTGTTAAGGATTTTTAGATTTGTTACCATCTTAATGCTACAACTTCCTCCATTCCTCCCAAAACCACAAAAATAAATCGACATACGCTCAACAGACTTATTGAAGAGCATGCTTTTATTTGATAGCATTTATAACCACTTTAGTTAAAAATTCTACTACAAAAGCATTATTGTATTAATAGAATAATTTTTTTTTCTGAAAGGTAATCAAATCATTTTCTCGTCTTAGAAGACATTTAATTTCCCTCGGAACAGCTGCTGGAATGTGAACATAAACATCACCAAATATCAGTGTGTTCTTACTCTAAAATAACTTGGATATAAAGGCCACCGAACACAGTTCACAAAGCAAGGACTATAAAGACAGCCTGCACAGAGTTTTGACCCTAGCCCAGAGCACCTTTGGGATGAACTGGAAAGGAGATTGCTAGCCAGGCTTTCTCGTCCAACATCAGTCCCTGACCTCATCAATGATCTACAGAATGGGCACGAATTCCCCCACAGAAACACTTCAAAATCTTGTGGACAGCCTTCAAAGAAGAGTAGAAGTATATTGAAGTCTATGCATTGGATACAGTGTCATTGCAGGTTTGGCCAAATACTTTTGTTCATATAATGTGCATCATTTAACTACAAATATATTTTTAGAAATATAAGAGGTTAACTGAGGACAAAGGAATTAATGTGCACTTTCAAATTATTTTTTGGGAATCCTGGCCTGAAGTGTTTAATGGTCTAAACAGAAAACCAGCCACATCATGCAGGTTCCCACTCAGGTGATTGTGTGACTGGTGATTTTTGGGGTGATTTATTTCCACAGGTGGTATTTAGAGACCGTGCCAGGTTTAAAGTGGTATTAAATCTCTCGTGTTCTTTTCATACAGATCCGGAATCAGTCCCAGTGGTGAGTCCACCATCATCACGGAGTTCACTCCGCGTAATCTGCGCTCGTATTCGACCAGCTGTTCCCAGAAGCCGCTGTTGGGGCGAATGATCGGCCTGCTCGCCCGGACCAGCGCGTGCGCGTCCACTAGCGACAGGTCGCGGTGTTTCAGCAGGTAGGCGAGACACAGCGTGGCGGAGCGGCTCACTCCCGCGCAGCAGTGCACCAGGACTCGGCCGCGCTCAGCCTCAACCGCATGGATCTTATCTGCGACTCTGTCGAAATGTTCGCGGATCTGAGCTGCGGGAGAGTCTGCGACAGGCACCCGGAGATACTCCACAGCAGGGCCGCAGGGCGTGTCCGCGTCCTGGGTCGCGTTAATGACGCAGCTGATGTGGAGGCGGGTCAACACCGAGCTGTCTTTAGCCGTTTTACCGTTGCTAATGTAAAGGTAGTCGGTTATCCGCCCCGGCCCAGACAGTCGAGCTGCAGACATGCTGTGTCCATGAGCTGTTTTACCCTGTAAACAAACAGAACGGAGAGACTTAGCACCACAACTAACTGTTTTTAGCCAGCCAGCAAAGCGAGCGTGTGCACGCGGGCTAAGACCTCAAATAACCGCCTACCTAAATACGTTACGTTAGAATCGGTCCGCTTTGGTGACATCACCCTCCATACTGCCCCCCACAGGCCTGGTGCTCTCCTGCGCTCTACTTTAACGGTGGTTAATTTTTAGCACGTTCCCCTACCGCCACCTACAGGTCACATTCTGCTTCACAAACAAAACTTCGAAAACAAACTTGCTCCTACATACATTTCATAAGTTATCTAGCATAACATGGATTTTTGTCAACACAGACAGGAAATTCATCTGATGAATTAAATTTATTGTGTGACAGTGTTGACGAATACACCCAAAGTAGGTTTTATTTCACTACTTTAAATACTTTTACATTTTCTTCAAGAAAAATATTAGTTTTAGTTCATTTCCCGTTAATATGAATTTATTGTTTTAGATTAAAGCATGATTCATTGCTTTAAAAGGGCATACACACTCATTCACACAATATATACTGTAGGCGATTTGAGAATGGCAGTTGGCCTAATCTGCAGGTCTTCGGACTGTGCAAGGGAACAGGAGTACCCAGAGGAAGCCCACCAAGCCCCGAGAGAACATGCAAACACCATGAGACGAAGTGCTAAACACTAAGCTACTGCTCCGCCTAAATCACAATTCTGTGAAAAAAAAAATGTGAAAGCTGGATGCGAAAAGAGTTAAATGCTAAAACTTGTTTACATTATGTTGAAGATGTGAAAATTGATTCCAAAGTCTTAAATGCTGCATTAATGTTTATAATCAAAATTAATAGTTTTATATCCCTCAAACTTCTCTTCGCTTATAATTTACTACAGGTTACCCATGGCTCCGCCCTCTTACAGGACGTTTTCCCACGGCTCCGCACGGGTGCAGATCCTGACGCTGCTCACTACTCCAGTCGGTGTTTAGGCCGCTCTTACTTCTGTCGGTTGTATGTGTTCTCGCTGTAGACCCTCTGCAGTCTAATCCAGAGTTTCAATTGCCCTGAGCTCTGCCTGATGGTCCCCTTTCCACTGCAGACAACGCTGTCTACTGTTACAGTGAGGAATGCCTGTGACACATTCATAGTATGACATAAAAGTTTATGGTGACGTTACAGACGGTCGGGTGCACCTGTGACATGCCCACAGCATGACATAAAAGCTTATAATCGCATGTGACTACCTGAGGAAACACCACCGCTGACCGACTGGCCATGCATAACATCCCTGGTAGAGTGCTCAGAGAATGTGCTGAACAGCTGGCAGATGTTCCCACGTGCTAATAAATCACCACCATTGTCCCAGTGCCGAAGAAGTCTCCTGTGACCTGTCTCAAAGATTACTACCATCCTGTTGCACTCACACCCATCATGATGAATTGCTTCAAGGGGCTCGTCATGAGACCCCTCAAGACCCTGCTGCCGCCCTCACTGGACCCACTGCAGTTTGCGCATCATCCTACTGTAACCGTTCCACGGACGATGCCATCTCCACCGCACTCCATCTGGCCCTCACACATCTAGACAACAAAGACACCTTTGAAGGCTGTTCATAGATTTCAGCTCAGCATTTAATACCATCATCTCCCAACACCTGATCGGGAAGCTGAGCCTGTTGGGCCTAAACACCTCCCTCTGTAACTGGATCCTATACAGCAAAAATCACATTGAGTGATTGGTGGGTCTCATCAGCCACAACGACATGTCAGCATACAGAGAGGAAGTGCGGAGGCTAATTTACTGATGTAAATGCAACAACCTGTCTGTGAATGTTGATAAAATGAAAAAGTTGATTGTTGATTTCAGGAGGACATGGAGCAACCACTAAGTTCACTAACAGCACTAAGTTCTCACCTGGTACCTCAACACCAGCTCCTTGCACAAGAAAGCCCAGCAATGTCTCTTCTTCCTGAGATAATTGAGAAAGGACCAGCTTCCACCACCGATACTTTTTTTTTTTTTTGATTTTTCCCCGATTTTCTCCCTAATTTAGTCGTGTCCAATTCCTAGGGGCCTCCCACATTAAGGCTATTACCTCCACTCAGCCGGGAGGGCCGAAGACTATCACTGTGACTTTAGCCACTGCGCCACTCGGAGGCCCCACCACCGATTCTTACAATCTTCTATAGATGAACTATCAAAGCATTCTGAGCATCCTAACATCTGAGATGTTACAGATGGTCTGGGAATTGTGGCATCTCAGACCGCAAGAACCTTCAGCGAGGACAGCTGAGAAGATCATTGGTGTTTCTCTTTCCTCGATCGAAGACATCTACACCACACTCAAGCATGGCTGAACGGACACACCCCTCGCACTCACTCTTCACCCTCCTGACATCTGGAAAAGGTACAGAAGCCTCCGGGCCTCACATACAGACTGTGCAACAGCTTCTTTCCACAAGCCACCCTTCTCCTCAACATAAACACACGTGCAAACACGCTAATCAACAACCATCTAGAAATCTCACACACCATCCTGAAATTGCCTTTTGCACATTATTTATTACCCGCTGTTTGCACAAGGACTGTTTTTCTTTTACATCTTTGCTGCTAATTACAAGAAATGTTGAGTGCCGTGATTCCATTAGTGTGTGAGTGTGTGTGTGAAAGTCATCCTACAAGCCCCGCCCCCGCCCCGCTAACCCGTCCTCCTCTGTTATTCCTGCTGTTAGTAGTTAACAGATTATGGGCCAAACTTCGCCGAGTGATGATGGTACACTTGGTTGCACATTTGCATGTGCACTTTATGTTGTCTTGTTGTCTTTTTGTAAGGTACTTAGTTTTTTGTAAATTTATAGTGTTAATCTGTTTTGTCTCTGCTAGTCAGATAATTAGGCGTCTTAGTTTGCTAGTTAGCTTCTGTTAATTTCTGTTGTCTGTATGTAGCACTTTGGTCCTGGAGGAACGCTGTTTTGTTTTACTGTGTACTGAACTGTATATGGTTGAAATGACAATAAAAGCTGACTTGACTTGATTTGACGTAATTTGTTTCAAAATAAGGTTTGATAATCCACACTTCACTGTTCAACATGATGTATATTAGGTTTTTAGAAAAAAAATTTGTTTAGAAACTAAAATGTTTTTTTTTTTCTTCTCAAATTAATATGTCCTTTGTCCCAGTTCTCAAGAATGACTGATATAAAATTAGGTAATTAAGTAACAATATCAGTCAATTGTTATTTTAAGACACAACGATTAAACCCCTTGAATGACTTCAGCTTGAGTATTTAATTTCAAATCCAATATGTTGATGCAAAAAAACCCCCTTCTTGCTGTTCCAATATTTATGGCTGTATACGTTCAATATTTCTCTGTAATGTTGAACTTCACACACTCCCCAGGGTCGTTGTTTAAAGAGTTCTAGGCCTATTATATATGAATGGTATTCTGTATAAAAAAATCCATAAACTAATTAAACAGTTTCTCTCCAATTTTATTAAGTGCATCCTGATTAAAACTGTTCCTTAAAGTCCTGAATGTACGTTAATATAAAGCTATAATAGCCTCTATTTCCCACAAAGGAAATCGGCTTCTCATCTATCTCACTTATCAGCTGATCGCCTCCATTCAGCATTGAGACAATAATTCTGAGTGCATAAATGAGCATGCTTTTCAGAAGTTTCCATATTGTACTTTATTCATTAGAAGCTCGATCTTACAAAATATTCACATTTTTTGACATACTGTATTTATGATTTTTTTTATGAGCTTCATTCCAGCTCCCTGGCAGTCTTCCCTACTGTCAATTTTCACACTGCTTCCTTACACGAATTCTCCCATCATGGTACTACTTTCTTTCTTACACCACCTTTAGCTACGGATTTTAAAGCAGCCAATATTATATTTTGCTTTATTATTTTTTAAAAATATTTTGCTTGATTCTTTTTCTTGTGTGTATCATGTTACAGTATATAAAGGCATGTAGTTTCTCTGTGGTACAGGTGGTGTTGATATTTATTTGACACCAGGCTCCCTATAGAGCACGTGTGGTCATGTGATCCAGAATCAAAACATTTACTAATTTGTCTGGCAGTTATGCTCACCACAGATATTACTTTAAAGCGAAATAAAGATGAATCACTGGCTAAATTTAACCATCGGGGAGTTTCCTGAACAATTGATGAGGGAAAAAAAAAGATAATGCCTTATAACTTGGAGATTCCCAATGTTTATAAGGCTCCAGCTTAAATGCACGCATAGCTGTGGCCAAAGGTTTTGAGAATTACACAAATATTTTTTCATTCTGAAAATGAAAATTCTGCATCTTCAATGTGTTTAGATCTTTTTTTTTGTCATATGTTACTATGGTATACTGAAGTATTGTTAACTAAGTTTATGCAAATAGTGAATATTTGCAGTGTTGACCTTTGCAAATCACCCTGCCATGCTGTTAATCAACTTCTGGGTCATCTCCTGACTGATGCAGCCCAATCTTGCATAAGCATTGCGTGGAGTTTGGGTTTTTGCTCGTCAACCTCCCTCTTGAGGGTCGACCACAAGTTCTCAATGGGATTAAGGTCTGTGGAGTTTCCTGGCCATGGACCCAAAATTTCAAAGCGTTGTTCCTCAAACCACTTACTTATCACTTTGGCTTTATGACACAGTTCTTCATTATGCTGTAAAAGGCATTGTTCATCACCAAACTGTTCTTGGATGGTTGGGAGAAGTTGCTCACAGAGGATGTTTTTGTACCACTCATGGCTGTGTTCTTAGGCAAAATTGTGAGTGAGCCCACTCCATTGGCTGAAAAGCAACCCCACACATGAATGGTCTCAGGATGTTTTACTGTTGAAAAGACGTAGGACTGATGGTAGCGCTCACCTTTTCTTCTCTGGACAAGCTTTTTTTCCGGTTGCCCCCAAAAATGGGAAGCATTTCCCATTCATCAGAGAAAATGACTTTGCCCCAGTCCTCAGCAGTCCTATCACTGTACCTTTTGCAGAATATCAGTCGGTCCCTGATGTTTTTCCTGGAGAGAAGTTGCTTATCTGCTGCTCTTCTTGACACCACACCCTCCTCCAAAGGTTTTCGCCTCACTGTGCGTGCAGATGCGCTCACACCTGCCTGCTGCCATTCCTGCTGCCAACTCTGCTCTGGTAGCCAGGGATCCTGCAGCCAGGTTTACTTTCGGAGACGGTCCTGGCGCTTGCTGGACTTTCAACCCATCACTGTTATCATACGTAGTAACAATGCAAAATGTACTCTTTAAAAACAAACAGCCCTAGAAATTGATGTATATATCAGTTAAGTTTTAACTAAACTCATTAGTAAAAAGGATAAAATTGAGTATGTCACCACATAACAGACGCTAACAGCAAACGTACCTCTTATTTAGCTATTTAGCTTTTGGGAGAAAGTTACTATGGAGAGGCGTTTTGTATTGAACAGCTATTAGTGCCTAGGAAACCTGCTTGTTCTGTTTCAAACACCCTGCCGACGTGACACGATTGCTCTCAGCTCTAGAGTTCCCCGGTGGTGTGGGACTTTTGTGCAATATAATTTTTTTTTGGTTTAAACAGTATTCACTCCAGTCTGCAATGATCTGTACAGGTGCTTGGTGTGATTTGAATAAAACTTTGCCCTTGTTTAATTGTCAAGCTAGATCACACAATATTTGTTACCGTTAGTAGCAAGAAAAAGTCACAGAAAACACCGATTCTCTGGTACATCTTGACCACATACAGGAGCAAACTCCTTCACATCGCTTTCAGCATGTAGTCGAGTTTATTAACTTTACAATTGTCCATAGTTCATTTGGAAAACATTCTGATGTGCAATGTCACATAGTAAAAACAACGTTTTCTTGGTTCACTTTTTAAAAAGAGGAATTTGGGTGTTTTTATTACCAGCTACCGACAGAGCATGTCTTGCTTTGTTGTCTTGCTGTACACATCCAATACTCAACTTTAAGTTTGCTATAGCCAAATACAGTATGGCGACCCCTGAGCAGAGCTGAGCCCTGAGCTGGAGAAGGGTCTCTAATAAATTACTAGCCGTTTTCCCCAAAACGTTATGAATCCATAGTGAAATCCATGCATTTTTAAAAAAATGTTTCCGAGTTTCTCTTAAAACTTATAAAATTCCCCGGACAACTTTGCTCTTTATTCTAGTTTTTATTATTATTATTATTTTTTGTGTTTTAGTAGTAGTTTTTTTGTAAATTTTGGCAGACATTTTTTTTTCAATTGTTCATGCTAATGGCACTTTTAGTATGTCTATTGCTATACACTTATTTTTGTGTAAAAAAACAACAACAACAACCGCATGAAGCTGTTTATACAACAATTTATTCTTGTAGCTAATTTGACTTCTAAACCCTTCTAAATTCCTCTGTACACTTGATTAAAACCCCAAGAAGAGCACTACTGCTCAACAAGTTAAATCATACGGTGACTCAAAATATTCGTTTGACATGAACATAAATAGTTTTTTTCTCACTCAAACGTTCTCTTGTTCCAACAAAATTTCAGATGAGCTTGCACAGCCTGACAATGCACTACAAAACCAGACCAATCAAAGATGGGAAGAAGGACAATTCTGATTGACATTTCTTCTTCAGTTGAGGTGTGTTAAGAAAGCACAATGATCTGAATGAGTTTTTTCCAAAATACAATTTGATTGCATGCTTGAGGGAAAGACAGAGTTTATTCATTCACTCACTCTTCGTCTGTACCCCTTTATTCCTGTACACAGGGTCACGGAGGGCCTGGATGGGCTACCAATCCATCGCCGGATACACACGCATACAGTACATGTACATTTAGGCATTTGGCAGACACTCTTATCCAGAGCAACGACAAAGTGCTTTGTAGTTTCCGTCATTGGATGGATACTTACACTGGGTTATTAGGTTACTAACTAAGTACTATCAGTCAAACACAGTTGGGAAGTTTTTTGTTTGTTTGTTTTAAAGGTTTGTTTTAAGTACTGAAGAAACAGATAGTGTATGTTTTAAGTGGTTGTTTAAAGATTGCCAGAGACTCAGCTGTACGGACATCTAGAAGAAGTTTATTCCACCCATTAGGTGCCAGAACAGAAAATAGTCTGGATGCACATCTTTCTCAAGCGCTGAGAGATGCGAGGCGAGCAGTGCTGGAGGATGGGAGGGAACGTGGTGCAGTGCGAGGTGTGATTAGAGTTGAGAGGTAAGTGGGTGCTGGGCCGTTTTTGGCTTTGTAGGCGAGCATCAGAGTTTTGAATTTGATGCGGCAGCTACTGGAAGCCAGTGCAGGGAGCGGAGGAGTGGGGGAAGTTTGAAAATTCTGCATCAGCTGCAGAGGATGGATGGTGGACAGAGAGAGACCTGCCAGGAGGGAGTTACATTAGTCCAGTCTTGAAATAACAAGGCACTGGAGAAGCACCTGAGTAGCCTGTGAAGAAAGAAACAGGCAAATGTCGTAAAGAAGAAATTGATAGGAGCGTGTAAGGTTAGCAATGCGTGGAGAAAATGACAAGTGATCATCCAGAGTTACTTTACCCCAAGATTGCTGGGTAGCTGCTGAAGGAGTGATCTGACTGTTTGTCCAGGGAGATCACAAGGTCTTGACCGGGACATGAATCACCACGGATGAACAGAGTTTGGTTTTAATGAGATTGAGCTTCAGTTGATGAGAAGGATGAGATGTCACACACGCTCATTCACACACTACATACACACTCACACGCCCATTCACACACGACATACACACTCACATGATGATTCACACACTATGGATACTTTGGGAATGCCAATTATACTAATCTGCATGTCTATGGACTGAGGGAGGAAACTGAAGTACCTAGAGGAAACCCATCAAGCACGGGGAGAACATGCAAACTCCTGCACACAGACCTGAGACGTGAATCGAACCTGGACCCTGGAGGTGCAAGATGACAGTGCTAACCACTAAGCCACTATTACTGTATATCTTTTTTATGATATTACTATTATAATGTGAAAGTCATCGAGCCCATTAACTAGAAATTGGCATCTAATATTTATTTTTTTAGCATATTTGTTTTGTCATGTAGTACAAATTTGTTTAAACTAAATAAATATTGTAAATATCATTTTATAGCATCGTTTTAACATTGACATGACAAGATTTTGTAAAAAATTGCATAATGAATTTTATTATAAAATGAACAATATAAAAACATACATATACATTGCACATGAAAACTATTGCATAGACACATTAATTTAAAACAAACTCATACATATTTAGTTATTATTTTAGTTCAGAGAGATCAATCAAAATAAATGTGTCTCAAAAATGCATTTAATATTCTAATATTTCATTAATACAGAGCCCACTACTACTACTACTGCTACTGCTAGTATTGTTATTGTTACATTTAGGCTATGCATTTTGAAGGGAATATTTCATTTCTAGTGTGTTTCATGATAAACTTTTCTGTGTGCATGAGAACAGAGTGTTTTCTTTCTTTGACCTCGACATGCTGCGCTATCAGCAAACACATTCCTATGTTCTATGTTCTATGTTCAGGGCGTGAAAACGTTGGAGGCTCCTAACTAAGAAGCACTCCCAAAAGCTCCTATTCTTCTCCACGTTATCTTTTAGAACCATTCCAGGCCAGATGTAACCACTCCTGTACCCTACTTTTGGTCCTTGTGTGTGTGTGTGCATATATATATATATATACTTCTGTCTTCCAAAATAAACTTTGAACGTCTCACTGAGCACTGAGTTGTGTGTTTCATTGAGGGGTTGGGACAGCAGAATACGAGCGGAGCACTGAGTAGACCAAAGGGGGTCTACCAATGAACAAGAAATCCTTAATCCTGCAGTTAAGACAGTTTATTACACTTAATAATCCACAAAACATCAGTATACAATGAGATTATTAACGCGTATCTGGGAGCTTCCTGTTTTTCGAAAACGAGTTTGTGTACAAAATTGTGGGAATGGATTGTGAAAGCGTGCACACCAAATTATGAATTCATGGGTGCGGATTACGAAATCAAAAACAATCACAGATTGTTAAACTGAGGGAACCATTTAAGAATTTGTGGGACCTGATTATTAAACTGAGGGCATGAATTACAAAACTGTTGCCACAGATTGTTTTTATTCTCCTCTGGGTGACTTCCAGGGCTCCGTACATTAATGTTTATGAAGGCTGTCATGTGACTAAGGCTCATTGTAATAGAAATAAATAAAAAATCTTTGATCATAATAAAGATGTTAAATTATGATGTAATATAAGTTGTATAGCTGCAGCATGATGGCTTAGTGGTTAGCACCGTTGACTTACACCTCCAGGGTCCAGGTTCGATTCCCACCTCGGGGTCTGTGTGCATGTTCTCCATGTGCTTGGTCACTTTCCTCCGTGTACTGCAGTTTCCTCCCACAATTCCAAAAACGTGCAAATTAGACTAATTGCTGTTTCTAAATTGCCCATAGTGTGTAAATGAGTGTATACGTCTGTGTGTGCCCATCATTTTGTATTACTGAAAGTCTTTAAGTTCATCAATATTTAACGTTATTGCCAGCGAGGCTGGGCATAGTTACCGTCCGCTAATATCAAATCATTATTCCTGAAAAAATAGGCGTTTGGGTAAAAAAAACAAAACTTATTGTTAAAAATGTTAACTGAGGTTCTCACCACCAAGCACAACCAAGTTAYTGGGCTCTTGCCTTATCCTCTCAGKTCGTTATGTKCAGTCCAGGGGCGCAATAAATGCACAATTTTTTTTTCTTTTTCCGGAAAGCCCTGCTGTGTAAACAGAACGAGACTAGCGTATGGATCCCACTACATGTTCATTCATACAGTATTCCAGACCCTATTGTAAACTTCTTGTAAACAGGATTATCAAAACAGCTTGAAAAACCACAAAATTTCTAAAAATTATTCAGTTTAAATGTATTAATGCATGAGCTTTTTTCTCTTTCTGTTGTAATAACAGTGCTAATGAAATGACATCACTGCTTAGCAAATACAGTCATTTTAATGCTTTGTACATGAGTGTTCATAAAAAAGGCGAAAAAGATGAAGAGTACAGAGAGAAAGCAAATAAGTCAAGAGCAGGTGAAGAGAACAGGTAGGAGCCACCACACAGGATACTATGATTTAAAGGGCTCATGACACACATTTACCATTTTAATGTGTTTTCTGATGTACACTTACATTAAGTTACAGTTTTTTGTGCACCATAATTACAGAATGTTTTTTATAGTGCAGTGACCTCTTATTTGTCAAAAAATCTAGTAAAATTGAATTCATCTTGTCACAATAATCTTAAACAATTTATTTAAAAAAAATTTGGGATTGATGACATAAGATATATATTTTGTAAAATATCTGGTTCATTTACCTAGCCATGAAGATGAGGAGGACAATGAAGCAATGATAGAAAATGAGTTCAGAGCAGGTAAAGAAAACAGGAAGTTAAAGGCCAGACAGGATTTTATGATTTACACAGTATTAAGAAACATGCAGAATAAGGTATTGTAGCCTTAAGAAACAAAGTTTGTGAAGCATCTATTTTGTTTACTCAGTTGTGAAGATGAAGATACGGCAAAATCCACAGCAACGGTCAGATTTTTAAAAATGGCCTTGAAGTGGAAAAGTGCACCATGTCAGGGTCTAAGCATACGTATTGTGCACTTTTCCTTGTCAGAGTACTGCAGGTTATTTGAAAATCTAAGTTAATTTTGCAGCTTGCCATTCTAAGGATTTGGACATATTTTATATGTAAATGACATTAAATGGTGCGGGGGGGGGGGAGCGCAACCCATGATCTTGCATACCCCTCAGCAAATGTGCAGCTGCGCCCCTGGTGAGGGGGCGTTGCCCCTGCGGACCTCCCATGACTCCGCCCCCTCTGCGTGTATCAGCAGGCTGAACAGTACTGTACATGTTACTGCGGGGTTCAGCATGAAAACAGCGAACCTGGCAACACAGGTGATTCCGCAGTCAGTCGCGCTCACACACAGTGAGACCACAGATCACCTCCACACCATCATCCACCTGTGATCCAGTACAGACTGTTAATGTTAATAGCATTCAACAGCTGGAACAAGTGGAAGTAACTGTTAAATATATTCATAGTAATACTTCATATAATAGATTTCTTTTTATAATCAGCTTTATTTATTTTTTTTATCCCGCAGTTATTTTGGCCATGAGACTTGAGACTCGCCTCCAGTCCGCTTGTCTCATTGCGCTCCTCTCTTTAATTCCGCTCACCAGGAACGAGGAGGTTTTCTGTTTTCGTTCCGAGTCCGAACTCGGACGCACTCGGTGTAGTTTTCTTCGCAGACCCGCAGGGACGGAGTCTGTCCTTTTGTACCGGAGCGTGTGGACAGCGGAGCGCCGTGTAGAGGAGTGCGCCGTAAGCGCGGAGACAGAGCTGATTCGGAGGTATTTGTCAGTGTGTGACGAGCGAGGCGCGTGGGACGTGCACGAGGCGTCACCGCCGCGCCTCGAGCTCACCGCGCTGCTGGAGCCGGGCAGTCCGTGTCGAGCGGTCCGCGCCACAGCGGCAGTCTGGCGAGGTGACGCCGTGAACCCGGGCTCTGGGACGGGTTCTGTGGGTTCTGAGACGGGTTCTGAGGGCTCTGTGATGGGTTCTGAGGGCTCTGTGATGGGTTCTGAGGGCTCTGTGATGGGTTCTGTGGGTTCTGAGGGCTCTGTGACGGGTTCTGAGGGTTCTGAGGGCTCTGTGACGGGTTCTGAGGGCTCTGTGACAGGTTCTGTGCGCTCTGTGATGGGTTCTGTGGACTCTGTGACGGGTTCTGAGGGCTCTGTGACGGGTTCTGTGGGTTCTGAGGGCTCTGTGACGGGTTCTGTGGGTTCTGTGGGCTCTGTGACGGGTTCTGAGGGCTCTGTGACGGGTTCTGTGGGTTCTGAGGGCTCTGTGATGGGTTCTGTGCGCTCTGTGATGGGTTCTGTGGGCTCTGTGATGGGTTCTGAGGGCTTTGTGACGGGCTCTGTGGGTTCTGTGACGGGTTCTGCGGGGAGAACGCGGCGGAAGCGCTCCTGGATCTTCCCTGGGACGCTGTGGTGCGGACACGGGAGCCGCGCGGGACACTACGAGCAGCTGGGTGAGGAACTTCTCTGCGAAGTCACACCTTCCCCACAAAATACTCTCTACTCGTTCTCATGCACAACATGGGTGTTTATGTGATGTTTTTTTTTGTATAGGTACATTTCATAATAAAATTTGTTTACAATATTTATTTAGATACAAAATAAATGCGTCAAAAAAGAAATATTAAATTTTCCCGATTTTTTTAAAATTCATTTTTTCACGTGACGAGGTCATAATAGTATTATAGTAATATTTGATCATAATAAAGATATAAATGTATGTTGTAATATACAGTAATATTTGGTAGAGGTTATGTAGGGGGGAGCAATCAGAGGGGTATTTTAGCGCATAACATGGACAGACAGACAGACAGACTTGCCCGTCATTACTTATTCATGGATTATAAAAGAAATATATATTTTTATTCAATAATTATAATAGCCAAACAAATATAGAGACAAAATAGATATTGTACAATGCAACGCTTAATACATTTAATTGTACATGAAAGAGTTTGTTTTGAAAACAAAAAACAAAAATGGCTGTGAAATTGTTTGATGATATCGAATGCTTGAAGGTATGTTCGAGCGGGTGGACAGATGCTGCAGAGAGCATGATCACTGCGACCACATCATTCGCCCCTTCACCGTGAACTTTGGTGTGTTTAACTCGATTCCCTTCACCATTTCACACTGCGACTGTGACCACAGGTATAATCACTGCTTCACCTGGGGCATGGGGGGGGGCATTCCATGCACAACACCTTTATACCTTGCAGGAAGACTCCAAGAATCATAATTTATCCTCTTGTCATCTGTACATTATACAGCTGTCTTTCTCTCATCTCCAGGTTAGGTTTAAGGACATGAAATAAAAGATGTTACAACTTTTTCTTTCTTTTTTAAAATTTTTAAAAAGGGTGCAGTAGTGATTCTATACAGTAAAGTTATATGACAAAATTTACTTTGATGATTTTTTTTTTTATTTTAAAATTTATGGAAGGAAATTGGAACTGCATTTTATGTCATATCCTTTTTTTTCTGGCAGTAACTAGTGCTTTACAAGTAGTAACTGTACTTAAGGTACATCAATACTGTGACAAAAAAAAAGCTTTTCACAGTAAAGCTACTGGTATGCATCTTAATTTATTTTTTTCAGATTTGATATATGCTTGTATAACTGTGCAGCATTTCATTTAATTTATTTTCTGTAGACTTGGTGTAGAAGAACTGAGTGGATCAAATATGGTAGCCCTTAAAGCTCATTTGATTTTAGCCATTATTTGTTAAAAAAAACATATATAAACATATACATATATATTGTGCATTATGGAGTGACATACCAGTGTCCTATTAACCTGGGCAATGTGATGAACTGAGTTATAGTCCATTTCAACCAACTATACAAACATGATTGAGCAAAAATAAAAAATAAGTCATAATACTAGGCAAACTAATAGCACAGATACACATAATCATGCATTTTTATGGTTGTTTTTGTTTTTTTCTATGACAAAAAAAAGCGTATTTTAACTTATACATGTTTGCAACATCGTACCGAGTCGTGTCAAATTTACCCTTAATAAAAGTCATGATAACTTTTGTTCTACCTGACATACCCAAAAACCCAAATGCACAAGTTAAAAAATGAAGCCTTTAACACACACTTGCAAAGCTTTCATATAAGCACGCACATATTCCTTTTTTATCGTCATTGACCTATGGTATGTTGCCGGTACGCATGTGTGCTGCTTGAGTTTTAAGGGTTTTAATTAAATAAGCATTTTAAATAGCCATGCAAATATCCACCAGTCTTTTATGTAGGTCTAACAGCATAGTTCTGAATGCACTGTACACATAATCCCTTTTTTTTTGTTATCTCAGTTCAAGAGAGAGTTTCTATCAAAATCTCTGTATTTTATTGTATGTACTTATTTTTAGGTTTAAGCAATGCCTTTTAGGCATTAATGATACAGTCTCGAATATGGTGGGCTATACATTCTTCAACATCCTTAAACTCCACTGCTTTGAGCTTATCCAGAAGAGAAGGTGCACCAAGCTGAACTGGATTGGAATGTGAGTGTTGAATACGTACACTGGGAGGGTACAGTGCTAGCAGTGTTGTTCAACTAAATATTGTTTTAGCTTAGAATTTATTAATGTGTAAAATAACAACTCTTATACCTAACTCTAGTCAGGGCTTTAGGTTATATATAGCCACATGACTTGAGGACTTATTTGAAATGTTTGTCACTTTTCTCATTTAATCAGTCTTAACAATTTTGTGTAATGTCTTAAGATGTATTATCACAGGTTTCTATTTAAAACAAAAAGTAAGCTTTACAAGGAACATCAAAACATAGATTTAACCACTGTATGATTTGATTTCCCATATTCCATAAGTATGTAATGATCTGTGTTCTCAGGAATGGTTAAAAAATCAAGACTAGTGAAGATCCCTAGGTAAAAAATTTGGTTGCATTTCGTTGCATGTGTTGACTTGCTTTGCTGTGCCCTCTGGCAACGCAACCACATCTTTATTCCCTTCCCATCCCCCTCTATTTCTTTGGTCATATAATACACTTTTTGTTATCTATTTAAAAATAGACAATTAAAAAAATGTGCTAATCAATTTTTTATGCAGCTCTCACTCTTTACACTTTTTGTTTAGGTGCACATCAGATAAGGTTGCCCCTTATGCAATCCTCAAAGATGCAACAGCATATAATGCCACCACTTCAAATGTTGGTATTCCTGAACCATCGGTTTATCAGGGAAAACCTTCAACTACTGCAATACAAAAAAACATGAAACTGAAACAAAGAAAGCAATCGACATCTCGAAAGAGTTATGTATCAGGAGCTTCTGCAGCAGGCCAGACATTGCATTTGGGCGAAATTATTGTGCATCCTTATGGAAAACAAAAGACAGTTTCACCAGTGCCTACTACAGCACAGCTAAAGGACCCGGTGAGCGGTAACACAGCATTGCTCCATCAGAAATCTGAACCTATAAATAGAAACACTCAATTCCCAGCAGCCGCAAGTACTGCTCCTGTGCACACAACAACATCTATAGCATCTACAAAGAGAATGGCTGCTACATCAAAGAAACTTACTCCAAGCAAAAGAAAAACCATTACTCACTGGCCCGTTCCAACAGTACAAACCAAGCTTGTGAAAGGACATAAACCGTCAACATGCAAGATGAAGGGTGATCCACCCAGAGGTGACCATTTCCAGCCAAACCAACACAGGAGAAATCATTGCAAGCAGCACGACTCATCTTTACATGATACAGTATCTCCAAACTTCACAACGCTACCTCCTGTTAGCAAACTTCCGAAGGCTAACAAATCCCATGGAAGCATGTCACGAGCAAAAAAGAAGATGAATCTTCCAAGTAGAAAACACATGTCCAGTGCAGTATCAGGCCGAGGCCGCCTACGAAGTGCAAGCACATCTGAAATAAAACTCAATTCAGCTGAAATCAGCAAACAACCTAAGATCGGGAACAAAACCAACGCTGCACGTCAAACCCTTAAACCAGCAGGTAAAGCACTAATTAATGTTTCTGTACTTTTTTTGTAATGAAGAATAATTAATACATACTAATTAATGAACTATATAATAATAATAATCATTATTATTATTATTATTGTAGAAAGCATTTTATTCTAAATGCTAATTTTCCATAAGCAAAATGATAACAAATCCTAGCTTTTGCTATACATTTCAAACATAAACTGCATTAAGATGAGGCTGAGGCTACACCTTTGTACTGCATTCTATCTTAGTGTCTATATATTTTAACATTCCTGAGATGCCAGTGAAGCGTTGGTGCCTCAGGACCGTGTCTTATTCAAGCTACCGGATTTGAAAATTAAATGTGTGCTTTTACAAAAAGCTTCAGGTTGAACCATTAATCAGTTTACCTGTAAGGTAAGGGTCCTCTTTGAATGTTCTTGGAGAGATTCATTTGAACCTTTAATTTTGTATTTATGGCTAGGAAGCACTTTAAACATGTACTTATCCATCTTGTATCTAGGTTTTCCCCTAATACGTTATTATAGCCAAAGTCTGCTAGTATAGTTTTTTATATTATTAGTGAATATTAAGAATGGATGTACAGTATAGCAAATGTTCACAATTATTATTTATAAGAGCAATGGGAAACTACTTATTGTATTTTATCCTGGTTTATGTCACAAGAGCTCAACCTCTTTTAACTGCTGCAATTGTTTGCTACTTTGCACTTATTCTTTATTATAAAAGATATCAGATTTCTATTGATGGGTCGATATGTGCAAATTCTTATTCATTTATTTTGCCGAAGCTTTCTGTGCACTGTAATGGATCTTTTCCATACAGTTAATGGACAGCTATATCTCATTTGTCATTTAATGTGCTGTATTGTTATTTCTGAATTTTATACATAGAGGCATCAGTTGTGGAATTATTTTATTCTCTTCTCTAGCAATATGTGATGCAACCAGACATTTGGATGACTGCAAATATAGGATAAATCCCATGGAGAAATTATATGGACATCAGAATTCAGAAACAACTGCAATCTACCATTGCGATTGCATACACAGGTTGAGATAACAGAAGAAAAAAAAACAATCATATGTTGCATAGTTATTTCATAGGCATTAGCTGTAATACATTTGGTGTACTTTCTCTTTCTGTAACAGTTTCATCCTACAGTACACTATCCGGCCATTTCACACTTTCTTTTTTTCTGACAGGTTGACTGATAATTTAAAGCAACTGGAGAGCATTGATTTACTAAAGAACCTTCTATGGAGATTTGTTTCCATGTCCTGCATTGAAATACCAAAAACCAAGGAATGCACCAATAATACAAGGTTTGGAAATGAAAAAGAATTTATTAATCAACGTTTAAACATATTGCATTGGTTTGGCATTTTAGCCCTATTGTACTCAAACTGGGATCCAGGGACCTCCAGGGATCGTGACGCGTAGCCAGGGTTACAACGTATCGCAACTGGTTTAACTGGTCACTTGTAATGAGGTTCAGTCCGACCCTATAATTGATGGAGAACTAAAATTAATTTTGTAAAAACAGAAAGAAAATATTAATATGTACATTTATTAAAAGTGTACATTTGTTTAAAAAAAATCCATGAATGTGGGACAGAAACAGTGGTCAAAAACGGGCAGAGCTCAAGTAACCAGTAAACAAAACAGACTAGGAAAACCAGAATATCAAAACTGAAGAACGATAGAAAAGTCAGACTATTCAGGATCTTAAAACACTGTGACAAATACTTTGCACACCAAGAACAAAAACAATAAATTATATTCTTCCCCAGAGTGCTTTTTGGTGTGTGTGTGTGTGTGTGTGTGTGTGTATATATATGTACAGGTGAGCAGTGATAAAGCCCAGATTTGTCTAATCAGAAGTTTTGGACTGTCGATGTAATTATGAGTGTGTTCTGCTAGGACATGGAATTCATGGTGGTCATGTTTTTAGGTGAGATTGTAGAAACTCCTCTTATGTATGATGAAAGCTAGTTGCCATTCAATGTCAAGAGGTACTGGGCTTGCTGTAGGTGCAATATTGGCCGCTAGTACGCTGCAGGGTCTGGGTTCACTCGGGACACATACTGTAGAATGATGGAGCTACATAGTAGTAACTGGGCGTTTCCGGCTTGTTAAGTGACTTTGTTCATTTTTTGTGTGTATAACCTGAATAGGTTTCCTGCCTCCTTGGTTTACGTGAAGGTCATGGGTTGACCTTATTTGATAGCCTAGTTCATACCTCTCCTTATCAGCTGTCAGAAAACTCCTTATATAATTGTACTTCTTGTTTGAGTCTCTGGTCAGTGTTCTCCCAGACATGTCCACTTTATTGGAAGCATTTCTCCACAGCTGGTGAGTTGATTCTGGTTGCATTCCAGAGGATCTGAGAGGTTGAAAATGTGTCATTCTCTGATGGTGTCTAACTTGTTTGTCTCCATTATGATCCCCTTAATGCTGTTATGCTTATACAACCCTGAAATGAAATGTTAGACTGGTGGAGTAATTTTCAGTGTAGTTGGTTCTGTAGCAATCTTTTTAGTTACTTGTTTGACCTGGTTTATATGGTCTGATTATATTAGTACATCTTCTATGTAGGGGATTACAAACTTGCCCAGGATATCATTAACATGCCCAAGATATCATTAATGAGACACTGGAATAGTGAAGACAGGGAAGAAAGGCTAAATGAGGTTTTCCGTTCATCGCCATCTCTGGTGCATATTGGTTAACTGCACTTTATTTGTTGAAAATGCAGAACTCTCAGATTTGCTCTAGGACTTATGCAACTAGTGAAAGCTGTAACAATACCTACTGGTGACTTGATTAATGATAATCTATAGTCTTCAATAGTTGTCTACCCTCAGGGTCCATTATAGCTTTGTTTAAACACCTCCTCAATGTACACTTCCATGGTCTGGTTCTTGATGGAAGGAGATGGGGCCAGGATGGGTTTTAATTGACCTGCATGAGCCCTACTATATGATTCTCAGGTTAGGAAGGGCTTTTTTTAGGTGATGATTTGTCTTGCTATTTCCGAAACTGTCTGTAAAGGATAGAGGTGAGAGAATCTAGAGTGGACTGGTTGTCTTGGCTGGGAAATTCTGCTAAGCTCTCTGGACATACTCTATTTCAGCCTGCCTTTAACACTAGCTCATTTAACTCTAGGGCAGTGCTGGCTCAGAGGGCTATGGCACCTGATCGGAAGATCAGTGGTTCGATTCCCAGCTCAGCCAGGTTGCCATTGTTGGGCCCTTAACCCTATCTGCTCCAGGGGCGCTACACCATGGCTGAGCCTGCGCTCTGACCCCAGTTACACTGGGATACAGTATGCGAAGAAGGAACTTCACTGTGCTGTGATAAAATAAAGGCTTTACTTTGCTTTATTTCATCCACTACTGGCAGCCGGTCTTGTGAATTCTAGAGCATACATAGTGGCAGCTTCTCCCTGATTTCCTTTCCTTATATGCAGTGGGCAAATTCCTAATGTAAGCATTCAGCGAAGCATTGATAAAATCAGACAGGCTCACCTACTTGAGAGAAAAATGTCAGTTGCTTGGTTGAGTGTTGTAGACTGTGAGTTGGGTTGGGAACTGGACTTAAGAGACAGACATATTTTTATTTCATGGTGCAATCTGTGAGTTCCGGTGCAGACAGAACACTTTGTTTTTGCGCCCATTCAACTAATCCTTAAATGGTTGGATTATGTCGCTAACATAAACATACTTTGTGTAACGTGGGATTTTCTTCACAATTCATGGCTTAAAGATTTTTAAATTAAATATATTTAATTCATTAAAACTTTTTTACCTTAGTGATTATTTTTTTGTTTGTCTATTTGTAGATGTTCTGCCATCCTTCGCAAAGCCACAGAGTTAGAGACGACACTGGTCAAGCTGGAAGGTCAGAGGGCAGTGAAAAACCGAAAAACATCTACAAATAAAAGAGCCTTCAATCAACTTTATAAACGTTGCCTTAGGATTTTACATCCTAGAAAGAAAAAAACATGTAAATCATAGTGCTTAACGAGTGCTCAACAGAAAAACAGAAAACCTTCCTCCTTTGGGTATATTGGATAGCGTGACCATTGAACCCATTTTGTAAGCGTGTGCTGCAGTCATGTGTAAACGTCATTTCAAACAACAACATAAATGTTTTTTCTCCCCCTCTTTGCCATTATTTATTTAACCAAGTCTTGACCTGTTGAACAGATGGCTTCACATTTGCCTCTAGAATATTCCAGTATACAGAGGAGTTCATGGTGGACTCAATGACTTCAAGGTGCTCAGGTCCTGTGGCTGCAACAACAAGTCCAAATCATCACTCCTCCACTGATGTGCTTGACACTGGGTATGAGGTTTTTTTTTTCTGAAATGCTGCTTGTTTTTCACCAAAGATGGCACTGGGCAGTCAATATTGGGCAAACAACAACACTTTGGTTTCATCGTCTACAGGACATGTTGTGCCAGGAAATGTTCCAGAAGCTTTGTGCTTTGTTCAGATGCAGTTTAGTTAACACTTGTGCTTCCATGTTTTTTTTTAGACAGAAGAAGCTTTTTTTCTGACAACCCTTCCAAGCAAACTCTACCTGTTCATTCATCTTCTAATTTTGCTGTCATGGATTTTAACAGAACATGCTCAGTGAGGCCTGTAAGGTCTGAGATGTAATTCTTGTTTCTTTGTATTTCTCTGAGCATTGCATTGACCTTGGGGTGAATGTGCTGGTACATCCACTCCTAGGAAGACAGGCAAATGTTATAGTCCAAATTTCACATCTGCTAATGATCACTTAATCAAGGGCTGATGATTGGCAGCATCTGGCTACAATTGACCTTCTCAAATCCTGTGGAAGCAATAATGGGGCACTTAGTATTGTCCACATGTTTTTATTTTTGCCTTATTTTTTGTTAAATAAATAATTGCAATTGTGAAAGTGGTTATGTGTAGATGTTCACTTAAGGTTGTATTCCTAATAATAAGATAATGAGTCATTTATTTGTTTAATTTGTTTAATGTTTGTTAATGATAACAAACAGCAATTTTTTATTAAGTATTTACACAAAAAACATAGAATTAGACATAGAAAAGAGGGTGCACTAACTTTTACACATGACTATATAATCATATGAGCCACTGTTTGTTACTTTGTTAAGGTTACTAAGTGTTTACGTATATTTTATTAAACTTGGGGCCCAAAATGCATACACTTCAAAATGAAAAATACAATGCCTTGCATAAGTATTTATGCCCACATTTTGTCATGTTATAACATGTACACAAATGTATTTTACACGCGTGTACTGATGTTGATTATATCAGTAAGAGACGAGCACTAAGACCCAGCAGGGGAGACGATTACCCACAATTCTGCAGAGCAAGAGAGAGAAAAACGGTTGGCTCAGTTGTGATCATGTGACGCTCGGCATCAAAACAAGAAGCGCATGCGTGATGCGGTATTCGTAAACCAAGACTGGCTTGTTTTTCAAGTCAAAATGTATTAAAAATTGTTGCTCGTCTTGCGGAACACTTGCAACCCAGGTTACTCGCAATCCGAGGTTCCACTGTATCTGAAAAGTGTGCCATCCATTTGCATTCTGTCCCCCATTACACATATACACATACCCCTAACTAAAATCCAGAGAAGCTCACTGCTTTAAGAAGTCACCTAATTAGTAAATAGAGTCCATCTGTGTGTAATTTAATCTCAGTATAAACACAGCTGTCCTGCGAAGCCCTCCAAGGTTTGTTAGAGAACATTTGTGAACAAACAGCATCATGAAGACCAAGGAACACCCCAGACAGATCAGGGAGATGAATACTTTTGCAAAGCACTGTATATGCCTCTCTTCTGATGGTCACATGATATTATCAACAATAAGTCTTAATAGAAACTCAATACTACACATTGCTGTCAGAATTTAATTCGAATTTTAAAAAAAGTGCAACCGTTGTCGTATGTATACATTTTTTGGGCCCGTCTGTAGTTAATATAAATTTTGTCTATTTTTTTAAATGACATATTATGTCCAATATGATTGTGAGATTTAATATACATTTGAAGACTACATTTAAAATATTTTGTTTGTATAATACAATTAGTATATATAAAATCAACATAACGCTGTTAAAAGTGCAGTTTTAATTTAAACCAGGATAAAGCATGTATGATTTTTAATGTGATGCAGTAACCAATAAAATTCAAGTGAAAAACAAATAGAAATGTGTAGAAAATTGAAAAGAAAAAGAAAAACCTTTAAATAACTGTTGCTTTTGCTACAGACCCCTCAACTAATACTGCACGTTAATGCACGTTTTGCTTGTAATACAGAAGTCAGTTGAGTGGACTAAAATAGCACATCATGATTTACCAGTTTTATTCCACGCTTAACTGTGAAAATGCTCCATATGTAATCAAATTATGAGTGACTCCCCTGCACACAGTCTTGTTCATGTCATTATATAGGTTTTTCAAAAGGCTTTCATTCCCATTTGAAAGTACTAGAACAGCAATTCTAATTCTATTATTTTTTTCATTTGAGATTAAAAGATGAATATTAGATGATAGACTGAATTTCAGCTTTCAATCACTGATATTTATCAGAGTTTCCACCTGGAAGGTGCTGCACACCAGTTGAAATTTTCTATGTTTTGGGGGATCTTATTTTGACTGTCAATTATAGACTCATGCATCACAGTTTGGGATAACTGCGAAAGCACAAAATTCTCAAACTGACGGGGTTATGGAGGACTTCAAGCAAACAGTCAAGTGGATGCTTAAGTAGGTTATAAATGAAGAGGGATGAAATTGGAACTAGGTGCACCTCTATGTCCTGTTTGTAGTCTGAGAAATATCACAAGGCTCCATCAGTTTTACATGGTTTGCACTAGCGCACAAAAGACGCCTACAAGGTCTGCTTGAAGCGTGAAAGGAGCCTGGGAAGAGCAGCCATCTCCATTCAGAGCAGTGACTGAATATGTACAAGCAATTAAAAAAAAAGTATGCAACAGGCTCAGGCAGAACAATATTGTGCATATAACAAACTTGTACAGCTCCGAGAGTTGTAGCTGGGTGACAGTGTGTTGCTGATTATATTATATTATAATATTATTATATTATTATTATATATTATATATATTATATATAATATTATATTCAAGTACCTGGCCTGATGAAGAGGCCCCTACACCATCATGGAGTGGGAGTGAACTATTTCCTTGCGACAGCCTGGTAAGAAGGCTCATACATCTGGTAGGAGATGATATTAAAACTCCTCCCAGCGTAGTCATTAGGTGGTCATTAGATTTGGAAGCCTCATGTCATGCCATCAAAACAGAGGTATTTAACATGCTTCACAATGGTAATACAGTGGAGTCCACTTTCCCCAACATCTCAAACACACATCCAAATTTGAAGCATAGTCACTACATCAAGTGGATAACTTCATCAAGTGCATGAAGACCGAACATCTTATCTTGACACTGGACCTGACCAAGGGATATTGGCAGGTGGCTCTCAATCTGGAAGCCAAAAAAAATTACCCTCGTCCCAGATCATGATCCTCTGCATTGGATAGTACGGGTTGCATACCAGCCCTCACATCACTTTCTGATTCATTTTAACCTGGACACAGGGTTAAAATGGAGGGTCTTATCCATCTTAATGCAGATGTATCTTGGTTAAAGCTCTGGATTTCGCCGGTCTAGGGCTCTGTAGTCATGTAATGAGAATCAAAACATTTGATAACTTTGACTGGTGATCATGTCTACCACAGATAACTTTGCCAAGCCAAACAAAGGTAAACAACTGGCTAAATTTACCCTGATAGATTTTGCTGAACACAGCAGATATTCATGTTTGTTGTGTTGGAAGTGGCGGCACGGTGGTGTAGTGGTTAGCACTGTCGCCTTGCACCGCCAGGGTCCGGGTTTGATTCACGGCCAAGCTCGATTTCCGTCTCTGTGTGAATTTGCATGTTCTCCCCGTGCTTGGTGCGTTTCCTCCGGGTACACTGGTTTCCTCCCACAGTCCAAAGTCATGTAGGTTAGGCTAATTGGCGTTCCCAAATTGCCCGTAGGGTGTGAATGAGTGAGTGTATGTGTGTGTGTCTGTGCCCTGCGATGGAYTGKCACCCTGYCCAKGGTGTAYCCTGCCATGTGCCCCAAGTCTCCTGGGATAGGCTCCAGGCCCACCGTGACCCTGAATACAGGATTAAGCGGTATAGATGGTGAGTGAGTGAGTGAGTGAGTGAGTGTGTTGGAAGTTCTTTTTTATGTCACTGTAATAGATGGCCAAAGTTTTTCACAAATTATATTTTGTTTGCATTTATTTCAGATATTTTATAGGCACATTTATTTTTAGAGTAAATAAAATATATTGTATACGTTCAAGTAGATCTACTAAGAACATTTTTCTTTAAAGTAAGGCAGCTGTTTTTACACATTGTTCATTTATTCATCTTAACAATGCATTTTTGTATCTCGGTCACCTTTAGGGCCTATTGATTGTAGCCAGTTTATGTACCTGCATGTTTTTGGAGGTGAAAACAAACCTGGAGGAAACCCACATAAGCCATAGCCACACTGTGTGGAGTTCGGAACAAGCCAAACAAGCCTGAAATTATACCCCTGTATTGCTGGGTCAGCCTTCTCTTGTTTTCTGAGTGTATTATATTATTATAATCCATTTATTATATGTAAATGCTCTTCCTTTTACAGTGCATTGTTAAAAAGCATTTAAGTGATTTCCATTCATGATTTTTCTTCCCTAAACACATTTCCTCCACAAAGTCAATGATTCAGCGCTATCCTTACAGGTTTTAATGATGTGTTGGACAGTTCAAAACCAATTCCAGTAAGTTCAAATGTAATATCTGGCCAGCTGTCACTTCAACCTTCATCCTTGATCATAGATCGGGCTGGATAGCACACAGCACTCACTGGTTCATTGGAATCTAAAACGGAGGGTCTTAACCAGCTTCATGGTTTAAGCTCTTGGTTTCACCTACTGTATATAGAGCTCTGTAGTCATGTGATGAGAATAAAAAAAATTTGATTATATAATCATATCATATACAGTACATCATATCATACAATACAATATAATACAATGATAACTGATATATGATATATGTATTGGATTGAATGATATGAATTGGTATATACTGTATGGTATATGATGTGTCATATAATATATGATATAGTATAGTATAATATAACGAGTTTTAATATTATGCCAGCATACATAAGATAAATAATTATCATATTTAAATACATGTAAAAAAAATTAATTACAAAAATAATTGCTATAATTAAAAAAAGTTTTTTTTTTTTTAGAATTAAGTTTTTGTTTAGAATTAGACCTCATATCCTGACTGGTGTGTGTGTGTGTGTGTGTGTGTGTATGTGAGGTTACATGCGCTGTACTGAGAGATATTTAATCAGATTGTTCCGTTGGTGCCGTTTAACTGTGTTTATGCACTGCCGCAGTGTACTCTGGGAGAATTCGGCTTCCAATAATACAGCATCATGGCGTTACTCTGACACCAGGACTGGTTTATTTTAGCTTCCAGATAGATAAACAAATCTTGGGGAATTAAAGCAGTATATAGTGTTTGTGCGCGCCGCTTCTCAGTTCGCATTACCCTGCATAGGAGAGGTTACCTGACAGACTGTGTCATCTTTCTGGAATAAGAGTATAATATTAGCTCGCTTGGTCCGAGTAGCAGGTCGGCGTTGTGCAGTTAGCGCTCATTGTAAGCTAGCTTGTGGAGCTAAAGGCAGGGAGCTGCTACACGGGCGGAGCCGACACTACACCAGGACCGCTTACTGAATGACAACGCCGCGGCTAGAATTGAGTCTCCGCGTGTGATAGTTCGTTTTAATGTTCGTCAGGTTCAGGGCTTTATTCGGGGGAGAGATATGGGATCAGGGGCTCTGGATTCGACTCAGTGGTTGTCTGTGAAAGAAGAGACTATTTTCCTCCACGATGGGCTGATGCGGGTCACGGACCTCGCCGAATTACCCAGCGAACTGGGAGTCTCTGAGCACGGAGACACCGAGCAGGAGGTAAACTTCACCATTTCTGTGTTCAAACCATGACCTGAGTCACTGTCTTGGCAGATGACAGCGGTAGGCCAGGCTGAGGTGTAGGGGTGGCTCATAGCTACTACTGTACAAGCCGAGACTTCCACCTCCAGCTGACAGCCGGGTGCTGCGCGGTAAACACGCCTCTGTCTGATCGCCCGAGTTAGACACACACTGCGGGGAAACGCTCCCTGATCAGGGAAAAACATGTACGAATAGATTGCTAACTGCATAACAAGAGTAGACAGAAGGGTCACCTAGCTTCATCGCTAAACCCGAGTAAGTTATCACAGCTAACTGATTAGCCCAGGCTCTGTTACATAACCTGTCTAGTTATTTTGTAACAGTCAGACAGATACTAGCTGTATCGCAGGTTAATTCTGTCCAGAGAATCTCTCTCTCTCTCTCTCTCTCTCTCTCTCTCTCTCACACACACACACACACTGTTGTGATGTGTGTGTAACAGGAGCTGACTACTTCATGTCACCTGGAGTCCATGCAATTGACTGAGCATGATGTTAGCAGTTTTTCAGCCACTTAAAGACAGAGTGAGAGAGTTAAAGTGATCAGTTTTACAGCTTTGTGTGTTTGGATTACAAAACACAGAACTTTTACATTGTCAGTTAATTAAATCGTCACGTCTTGTCAGAGGGCAGTTCGCCGTACACCTCCTGGTTCCGGTTTCGATTCCCATCTTCGGTCTTGTGTGTCTCCCCGTGCTTGGTGGGTGTCCTCCCGTTACTCCGGTTTCCTGCCACAGTCCAAAGACATGCAGAATATGCTAATTGGCATTCCCAAATTGCCCTTTGAGTGTGTGAGTGTGTGTATGTGTGTGTGTGTGTGTGTGTGTGCTCTGAGGTTTATTGGCACTCCATCCAGGGTCTACCCCGCCTCCTGTCCTAAGTCTCCTAGGATAGGCTCCAGGCCCCCCCGCAGGATAAAGCGGTATAGTTGATGAGTGATGACGTCTTGTTGGTGCATTCCGTGCAGACATGTTGGCTAGCTTTGTGTTGATGGTCAGCATCCTTCGTCTAAATATAGCTATAATCCGTGACACTTTGGGCCAGTTGCTTCTGTCAAAAGCTATCAATTAACTTGGTAAACTTACACTCACACTAATGCTCATATTCTCAGTTAAACGTTTATATTGAAGATGGAAACTTTTTCTTTCTGATTGACCTCAGTATCATGCAGGTCTGTACTAAAGTTAATCATCTAGGTTAACTGATGAAGAAATATTATTGTTTTGCATTGGGAGAGAGAACTGCAACCAAATCCTTTAATATATATATATATATTTTCCTGTGTTTGTCAAAATCTAAGCATGTCTGTATAACTTTACCGCAGTGTAAAGCATGGACAGGTTTGCAGCTATTAGCAACCTGAGCCTCCAGAGGACTATGATAACCCTACGAAAGATGGAGGGAAGATAATGTAATGGCAGGGGGACATAGTGTTGGATGAGACATTGTTGAGACATTGAAGACAGGATGCAGGGTAACACTGGGCCTTTTCAAGCAAAATGGTGTGCCATGATTATATTCAAATGTTCATTTCAATTTATATTAGGTGAAGAACAATATAGACTTTAGACAAATGTGTAGGTACTGTACATGCACCACGCTCAACTGTTCTAAAGATTTGATTCTATGAAATTCTGCAGAGCAAAGGCATTCAATCATATCCAGAAATCCAGTGTTGGTGCAGGTGTCCATTCCAGAGAAGCAGAAGCCACTAATGATAGTCTATTGACTGAAAAATTCAGAATCAAGTGTGGCTCCTGCTTAATTAAAATGGCAACGTGCACCCACACTTTTCACACAAGATTCTTTCTGGGTAAATACTTGACGGCTCTAACATAAAGCAAATTTAAAAACCTAGAAGTTTCAGTATGATAGCTAGTTTTATTTAACAAAACATTCATAAGCTAGCGTAATTGCTATCACAACATCAGTTTTAGAAAACCTGGATATGGTGTGTATTAAGGTGACATATTTTACAGTTGAAGCTTCCTGCTGTTGTCCATCTGCGCTCTTATGTATTCAGTTCTTCTACCTATTATGTCAAAGTGGTCTGGTGATACTTCTTACAACTAATAAAAAAAGTGTTTTAAAACAAGTACTGGTGGATCTCTCCAGTATATTATACAGTGCTTAAATGCCCCTTATTCTATGTCTTGTGTTTTATTTCTGTTTTCCTTTACAGGGAAGTTAGAGCTTTTCTTTTTTTTCTAGAGTTTTCTGTTTATTGTTTTGGCCTTGGCCCACCCTGAAGTTACACCGGTTACATTGTAAATATTGTTTCCTTCAAATATATTTTACAGTCTACTAGGTGTGCATCTTTCTTGAGTTCCTTAAGTTCCTCTCTTTCCCCACCTTACAATTACTTACCCTTAATATCGCTGTGCAGCCCAACCCTAGACTGGGTCGTAAAATGACCCAGGAGCTCCAGCATCTTAGGGCGTTTTCACACTGGTAACGTTCCGTTCCGTTCCGTACCCGAGCACGATTTCTCCCCCTCCCCAATCCCCCCGCAGGTCTGCGTTCACACTGTAATAGCGATTGTGATCCCGGGGACACTTGCGTATTTACACAACCGGAAACAGTAGGTGGCGGTAGAGAGGCAGCTGGTTTGTTTTTCGCGGGAAAAAAAAAAACTAAGAAAGAAGAAGAAACGCTACTCGGGTCATGAACTGTGAGACACTTGTTAATGCTCCGTGTGGATGTTTTTTTTTTTTTATGACAAAAACAACGGCACTGTAAACAACATGCCTATTGACACATCTATCGCGCGACTCAGAGGATGAAATGAACGCGCGCTGCACGGACACAGCACGAGGCACTGAGGAAATATCGTAGTTTTTATGTGTAGTGTCCGATTATCTTCGGATATTTTCGTCTGTCTAAATTTCTAGCAAATGCTATACTTCGGCATTACTTCACAGAGATTCTTCACTAGCCACGTTTGTTTGTGTACAGAGTCGAACTGGAACTACGTCACTTCCTCTTTTGAGCACGAGCGCGTACTTATGTCCCGCCTTCCGTTCTCGGGAAGGTATGAACCGTTCCAGAAACCACCTCTGCAATCGGTCCAGGGATCCGATCCTGAGCGCGGAACGGTTCGGAACGATTCCTTTCTCACAGACAAAAATCAACTGGTCCCGGGGCCAAGTGTACTCGGAAACGGATCCAGGACCGCAGTGTGAAAACGCCCTTAAAGTCGTTTGTAGAACTTAAAGTATAAAAAAGTAAAAAAATGTTGTACTGTGAAAACAAAGTATTTTTTGCATTATCCACACTGCAACTGAAGGAAGAATAAATTATATGCATTTCACTCTCAGTTGTTTCAAGTCTTCAAATCGCCCTGAAAACTCACCATATACAGTCGTGGCCAAAAGTTTTGAGAATGACACAAATATTAGTTTTCACAAAGTTTGCTGCTAAACTGCTTTTAGATCTTTGTTTCAGTTGTTTCTGTGATGTACTGAAATATACTTACAAGCATTTCACACGTTTCAAAGGCTTTTATCGACAATTACGTGACATTTATGCAAAGAATCAGTATTTGCAGTGTTAGCCCTTCTTTTTCAGGACCTCTGCAATTCGACTGGGCTGCTCTCAATCAACTTCTGGCCCAAATCCTGACTGATAGCAACTCATTCTTTCATAATCACTTCTTGGAGTTTGTCAGAGTTAGTGGGTTTTTGTTTGTCCACCCGCCTCTTGAGGATTCACCACAAGTTCTCAATGGGATTAAGATCTGGGGAGTTTCCAGGCCATGGACCCAAAATTTCAACGTTTTGGTCCCCGAGCCACTTAATTATCACTTTTGCTCCATCGTGCTGGAAAATGCATTGTTCTTCACCAAACTGTTGTTGGATTGTTGGAAGAAGTTGCTGTTGGAGGGTGTTTTGGTACCATTATTTATTCATGGCTGTGTTTTGGGCCAAAATTGTGAGTGAGCCCACTCCCTTGGATGAGAAGCAACCGCACACATGAATGGTCTCAGGATGCTTTACTGTTGTCATGACACAGGACTGATGGTAGCGCTCACCTTTTCTTCTCCGGACAAGCCTTTTTCCAGATGCCCCAAACAATCGGAAAGAGGCTTCATCCGAGAATATGACTTTGCCCCAGTCCTCAGCAGTCCA
>QMIH01000481.1:373375-401056 GCA_003987875.1 Clarias batrachus
TGATTTCAAGCATCACCCTCCTTTTAACATGTCAAGTCTGCCATTCTAACCCAATCAGCCTGACATAATGATCTCCAGCCTTGTGCTCGTCAACATTCTCACCTGAGTTAACAAGACGATTACTGAAATGATCTCAGCAGGTCCTTTAATGACAGCAATGAAATGCAGTGGAAAGTTTTTTTTCGAGATTAAGTACATTTTCATGGCAAAGAAGGACTATGCAATTCATCTGATCACTCCTCATAACATTCTGGAGTATATGCAAATTGCTATTATAAAAACTTATAATTTCCAGTATTTATGTAATTCTCAAAACTTTTGCCCACGACTGTAGTTCCCTTTACGTTAACGAGTACTTGCAGGGCTGATCAGCTGATGGTGTGGTGTCTTACAGTGTTGGCATGTGGGTGAGATTGTTGTCGTCCAATTGACTTGAAAGAAACTGCAACATTCTCAAATTTTTCTTTCTTTTTTTTTTTTTACCCCTTGGGTCATAAAACGTCCAGGTCTGGGGAAATCTTTACTGTATATAAAAGTGCAGCAACTCACTTATCAAGGAGTACATCATTTAGTCATCATATGCACAAATTAGCACGCCCTAGAGCATGAATAAGTTTGAAACATTTGAACATGATTTTTATCATTGCCATATGTCTTGTTTAAATCCACTTACAAATGATGAATAGCAAATAATCCTCTTGTATGTATCTTGACAAATAAGGAAAAATGTTTTAAAAATAAATGGTAAAATGTTATTTTTTGGCTATTAATATCTAATTTATCACATTCTGTACCTTTAACATCATCCTTGAAATGTGTTGCATTTTTTTCTTGATTTTTTTTTTGTTGCTTTTTTGTGCAGTTGTGACTCTAACCGATATTTTGAATGAAAAATTCTTAAAGGCAAATTTTACCAAAAAGCAAATGCTAAATAATTTAATTTAAAACATCACAGGGAAAATATAAGAATTTTCATTTAGCCTAAAGTGACATATACTCATCAAACACTATAAGAGTACATGTTCTCATTGAAACAAGTATCTAACCAGTAATCATGTTGCGTCAGTAAAATGCATTCAATCACACAGATGCATTCTTATATCTTAGTGTAAAGTTCACATCAACCATAAAAATGTGGACAATGTGTAACATCATTGAATTTGGCTCTGGTATGACTGTTATAACAGATAGCTTGGTTTGAGGATTTCTATAATTACTGATCCCCTGGGATTTTCACCCACAGCCATCTCTAGAGTTTACTCTGCATGGGGTAGTAAAGAAAAAACGTAATGTTGACAGCAATCCTGCTGACAGAAATGCCTTTATGATGTGAGAGGTCATCGGAAAATGGCCAGACTGGTTTAAGTTCACTAATAGCCTACAGTGTGTAGCTTACCCATTATAACCACTCTTTACAGTTGTGGTGAGAGGAAAAGCATCTCAGAATGCACAGCTGTCCAGTTTTGGTGACCCTGTGCCCCCTGCAGCCTGCAGTGCTTTTTGTTCATTGCTAACAAAAAATGGAACCTGACACCGTCTCGATTTCTGCTGAGACAGAGATGAAATTAGCCAACAGCATGAATCCATGGCCCAACCTGTTTTTTGTCAACAGTCCAGGCTGGTGAAGGTTGTGTGGGGAATTTATTTATTGCTCAATAATGTTAGTAAGATGCACGTTTTTCTAGCTTACAGAACATAAGAACCATAATTCTAGCTTACACCATGGTTGCTAGAATTAAATGTGTCAAGTATAATTAAACATAGTTAAACATTAGCAAGGTGGCACGGTGGTGTAGTGGTTAGCACTGTCGCCTTGCACCGCCAGGGGTTTGATCCCCAGCCAGGCTCGATTCCCATCTCTGTGTGCATGGAGTTTTCATGTTCTCCCCGTGCTTGGTGGGTTTCCTCCGGGTATTCCGGCTTCCTCCCACATTCCAAAGACATGTAGTTTAGGTTGATTGGCGTTCCCATAGTGTATGAATGTGTGTGTGTGCGCGCTGCAATGGATTGGCACCCTGTCCAGGGTGTATCCTGCCTCGTGCCCTAAGTCTCATGGGATAGGCTCCAGGCTCCCCGCAACCCTGAATACAGGATTAAGCGGTAATGATGATGATGAGTGAGTGAGTAAACATTAGCATAGGCGTGAGCTCATCCTAGACCACATTTTTGTGTTTGGGTAAATAATGGGGCATGGAATTCTAACTGTTTACTTGACTGTTTTAGTTAAAGGTTTTGTTACTCTTGCACAGCAAATAATACAGGTTTGTGCATCGCCTATTTAATATCTGCAAATGGATGGGCTGGCCAAATAGATTTTTATCTCCAATACATTGTAGAATTCATGATGAAGTAAATGTAGTACAAAAGGATGCCTTTCTGCATTTTTATCTATCGGCTTGATGAGGCCCATACCCTTCCTCCCAAATGGGTCCTCAATCAGTAAAACAGTGCGCTTTTGTTTTGGTTGACAGTTTCAAGACTTGACCACTCACCACCTTTCAAACAGTGCTGTGAATTGCTGTTCAATAGAAATGGGCCATGAGACAGCGCTCCTGTTTCCATTAGAGAGTGCTGGTTCTGGAAATACCCGGCTTCGTTGCCACATCAGGAAACCTGCCTGGCCATTGCCCCCTCTTGATGGCCAGAGTAGTTTTACCTTGTGTGGAAACAGAGAGAGTTCTGGAGGACATTAGTGTGGAAACAGAGGAGGGGGAGTAAAGATGCGCACAAAATTGCTTTTGGGGTGCCGCTTTTAGGGTCGTATCTTGGTCCTGGGGAACTGGAACTGGAGTTCTTAAAATGCTTCAAATGTTTTGTGTAGTCCACCAACATGGTCTTTGCATACCTGAAGTCCTGGACGTGTCAACAAAAATCGCTCCTTTAGATTTAGGCAATATTTCTGCAGAGACTGCTGTTTTATTTATACGTGGAACGGGGCTGACAGTATTCTGATCGCACAGGGCATATAGAATGCAGATATTTAGCTGCAAGTTTTACAAAGGTTTCAGGGTATTTTACTAAAAAGCACACTAAAAAAACTTTAATGAAACATAAGCAGTGCCTCTTTACTTTTCACATCAGGGACTTGAGCAGAAAGTCTAGTATTTTTGAGCACACTGTCCCATGCTTGTGCATGAATCAGTAAATTGTATTATTTTATATTATTTATTGTATTAAATTGTAAACTGATTTATTTGAGAAGATGGTTTTGAGAATGAAATGTTGGACTTGGGCAAGGTTTGAATCAGGTATGAAGGCTAATTGTCCTAACAAAAACATGGAAATGGGCCAGGATTTAGAACATGACATAAGATTAGATTAGCTTCATCTTTATTGTAATTGAGCAAAGTACAGGTAGAAAGCCAACTGAATGCAGGTACTGTCTAACCAGAAGTGCCTGAATGGCCAATAAATTACAGATTTGCAGCTTTGGGTGTGATATCTACATCTAGGCATTTGGCAGACGCCCTTATCCAGAACGACTTACATTTTTCTTTTATCTCATTACATCTGAGCCATTGAGAGTTAAGGGCCTTGCTCAAGGGCCCAACAGTGGCAACTTGGTGGCTGTGAGGTTTGAACCTAGGACCTTCTGAACCATAGTCCAATGCCTCAACCACTGAGCTACCCCTGCACTCATATGTACTCATACTCACTGATATGTAGATGTGCACTGATATGTAGATATGCAGTCCTTAAAGATGGAGGTGTAGTAGGTATTGTAAATAAGATATATGTGGCGTATATAAGTACACATATGTTTATATACAGTAGTGCAGTATTATATAAGTTACATGTAGTACAAAAGATGTTTAGTGGACAAGCAGTACAGTAAATGTAAACAGCTAGTACAGTATGATCAGCTGTTCAGTATGGAAACGGCTACATTTGCATTAGCCACAGCTATTTCTCAACTTGTTTTTCAGAGTGCTGAAGCACTGGTAGCACATTCCTAATGGGAGGAGGGTAGATAGTTCCTGATTAGGGTTAGAATCAGCATTGATGATGCTTTTCGCCCTCTTCAGGCAAGGTTTCTGTTTTGATGGTGGATATCTGAGTGCCAATGATTCGTTGAGAGGTTGTCACCATCCACCAGTCAGGTATAAAAAGGTAGTGTAAGAGAGGGGACAATACGCATCCCTAGGGAACTCCTGTATTGAGGCTAAGACCGGAGGGTGTGAGTTTGTCCAGTCTGACAGACTGTAGTCTGTTAGTGGAAAAGTCCAGGTTCCAGATGCAGAGAGCAGTACTGATGCCAAGCTGTTTAAACTCAAGATTAGCTTGATTGGGCTGATCGTTTTAAATGGAGAACTAAAATCACTAAACAGTAGCCTGATGTAGGTGTTGGAGTTGTCCAGGCACGTCAGAGCAGAATGGATCGTTGTGGCCTCCCCTGTTGACCTGTTGGAGTAATGATCAGACTGTTGGGTCCAGGGTGTGTCCAGTGGATTCAGACATTTGGCGGCTGAAGATTACTCGAGCAGCAGAAACAATGAAAGTTGGAGAGGTTGTCAGAGGTGGGGGAGGGGTGTGACTTTTTAAGCATCATCCAGACTGTATACTTGGTCCAAAGTTTTGTGTCCCCTAGTAAAGCTGTTTAAACAGATCTTAAGTTTCATTGATTAAAATCTCCAGTGACAATAAGGGCTCCATCAGGATGCACTGTCTGCAGATTGCTAATAGCAGCACTGAGTTCTTTCATGGCCGTGCGAGCCTTAGCATCCATGGCACATGCACAGCTACCACAACAGCACAAGTAAACTCATGGAGTAAATAAAAGTGCCTGCTCTTAATAATCAGTGTGTAGCAACAGTAATAGAGGTTGAGCACAATGTTTTGTTTACACAAATACATATGTCCCCACCTCTGTTTTTATCTGTGGCTGCTGCTTCTTCGTCAGCTCTGAGAAAGATTTGGCCTTTTAACAAACAAATTGT
The DNA here is from genome assembly GCA_003987875.1 of Clarias batrachus. Classification (NCBI taxonomy): domain Eukaryota; kingdom Metazoa; phylum Chordata; class Actinopteri; order Siluriformes; family Clariidae; genus Clarias; species Clarias batrachus. The sequence goes on from QMIH01000481.1 coordinate 378,313, forward strand.
TTGGGATGATGCTGTTCGGCCAAGGTCCAAAGAAAAATGTATTACAGTCCATAATCAGTCTCTGTGTCAATTCTGCGCTCGTCTCGTTTGTTCTCCAGGTTCAGCACATTTGTAAGGTAAACACTTAGAAGGGCTGATTAATGTGGATTTAGCCTTAGCTTAGCTCATAGCCTGTGGCGTTTCCCCATATTTGTTAACGGTGTTTGGGCTGGTGTCAGACAGTCACGACAAAGGGCTCGCTGTGTGTTCGCTCCCTTACAAGACCAGTGAAAACTGATCTGAAACTAAAACATCGTCCCAAGAAGGGGTTTAACTAGCGTCTTTCTGCAGAATGTTAAAATCACATGACTGAATGATATAGTAGGTACATAGCCACTAATACGGTAAATCTGGATAGATGCTGAGCCTCGAAATGTGTACGTGCAGACATCTTGGGTCTTTTACAACAATACATCCCGTCTCCTCTGAAATCTGCCTATCTATATATCATGCACCGATTTCATCTTCTAAACTGCAAACAAAGCTGCTAAAGTAGGAAGTTGAAATGATTGGTCTTGTCTCTTAAAATGTATACACAGAGACCAAGTCACTCATCATAATTAAACTACTTACAATGGCCTTGCAAGACCTTTTTTTTTTTGTAATGAAAGACATACCATATTAATGCCCAGCCCTGTGCAGTATCCAGAACCCATAGACATGAGTACAAGTAAAAATAAGGTATATACTTTGCAGAAATGTTTACAAGGTAGAACCAACTAAGAGATGAGAGTTGCTAAAGAAATCGTAACATTTTACTCACCGATATATACAAAAATAATAGAAATCTTTACCCAGAATCTGTAGTTCACACCACAGTCACAAGCATCTACGCAAATGATTCCATTCACAACATTGTTGTTTAATCCATCACCAAAAGGGAAAAAGATAATCATTGACACATCAGAATGCCTCTAGTGAGTGAGAAAACTTTACTGTGTGACATTGTTGGGAGATCTCTGCACGTGTTTCGAAGATATATCACACCATGTGTATATGATGCCTGCAGTCCTAGACAAACCTCTATTCCATGTAAATGTTGTTCAGGTAAACTTTTTATATATTTATAAATATGAAGTCAAGCTCAAAAGTAATTGGACAAACTAAAAATAATAAATAATAGAATTAGGTGTAATATTTCAATTGAAGAAATTTCTGGTCAATGATTGTCTGACCTTTGGCCCCATGGACATCAACAAATGCTGTTGTCCCTTCAGCTGACCGGCTAGGCCTTTAGGTTCTGACACTATTGTTTGTGAGTCATTCTGTCAAGGACAATCTTGGTGAAGTGGTTTGAGGTCAGATGACTGACTTGACTAGGGTTGTTATTCATCTGTACTTTACAGTGCCATACGTTCAGTTGTGCAGTTGTAGAGCAGAAGGTATAGCTCTGTGCACTTCAGAATTCATCCTGCTCAATCTTTGCACACAAAGAAGTCATATTATATAAGAAGTCAAAGAAGTTTATTGAGTCACATAATCAATAAACACCAGGTACCCAGTTCTATTTGGAATCCATACATGCTCATTCCACAACACTGCCTCCACCATGGTTAATGATGCGTTTGGTATTTGATCTCCATATTTTTCTTCTTTCTCCAATATTCTTGTACAATCTTAATCTTGTATTAGACTTGGTCAGACTTTTGCTTGTAAGGTGTTCTAACAAAGTCTTATCTAGCCTTTCTATTCTTAGTGTTATCAGTGGTGTGCAGCTTGAGCAATACTCTCCCTATTTACATTCATGAAGGCGTCTCTTAATTGTAGACTGTGACAATGATGTGTTACCTCCTCCACAGTGTTTTTGACTTGGCTAGCTGATTTTGTCAAAAAATTAATTCTCCTGTCATTATGTTTAGTTGTTTTGCATGCATTCCTCCTTTTTGAAGGTTGTATGTATCACATTGTTGTTTTTGGTTTCTCCTAAAGTTTCGGCTATTTTTCTCGAAGGTCTTTCAGAAAGGGTGAGAGTTTCCATGAGCAGTTTTCAAATGCCACTCACTGTGCACATTAGTGAGCAATTGCTCCCGTGGCCCCGTCTTATTGTTTACCAGTTGTCCCACTCTGCACCACTTTTGCACCCGGTACAATATTATCGTGATACCTAGGTGTCGGTTTGATTAAAATTGCGATTCTGTAATTATCACAATTTTATAAATATCCAGATTCAATATAAAAAAAATCCCTGATTTTGTTATGATTCTAAATTTATATACAAGTTTATATATATATTAATAAAATTAATTTATTAAATGTAGTTATTCATTATAACACTTAAAAACCAAGCGCAACATTTAAACCCTCACTCACTCCCTCATCATCTATACCGCTTTATCCTGTATTCAATGTATTCAAGGTCACAAGGGGGCCTGGAGCCTATCCCAGGAGACTTGGGGCGCAAGGCGGGGTGGGGTGCACCCTGGACAGGGTGCCAATCCTTCGCAGGGTGCGCGCACACACACACACACACACACACACACACACACACACACACACACTACAGACAAAAAACTTGGCAGCTTGTTCCAACGTGGCAAGACATCAATGTCATGGAATCCATAAATAAAGCTGTAAGCCCTCTGCAAGAGTTCAGTGATGCATTGTCAGGTGAAGCATATGTAATTGTCTCGTACCTCAAACCAGTGCTCCATCTCTTTAACAGTAGCATTCTACAAACACAAAACGATGACACAGGTTTAACAAAACGCATCAAAAGCACAACACTGCTGTACCTCAACTGCAAACACAGCGACCCTGTCACACATGAACTCCTCAGCGTAGCTTCTCTGATGGATCCCAGGTTCCGTATAACTTGCATCGAAAATGACAAGTTGGAGGGAATCAAGCAAAAAGTTGTTAAAGAACTGACATCTTTGTTGCCAGACAAAAATCTTGAGACAACAGTTCAGATGACTCAGGATGTGGAGCAGGAAGAACAGAGAACAGAAGCTGGGGCCAAGAGGAAGAAAACCTTGGCAAGCTTTTGTAAGAAAACGGCACCAGCATCACAACCTGCCATTCAATCAGAAGAAGACAAAGTCAAAGTCGAGCTGACAGCCTATTTCATGTCTCCTGGTGTAGATTCAGACACGGACCCACTTAACTGGTGGAAGGCTAATGAGGCAACCTTCCCCAGACTCAGCAAACTTGCAAAAAAAAAAACCCCTCTGTATTCCCACAACCAGTGCCCCTTCTGAGAGGGTGTTCAGTGCAGGTGGGAACACTATAACCTGTCATAGAGCATCTCTAAAGTCTGAAACAGTAGACAGACTGGTCTTCCTCTCAAGAAACCTGTAAAGAACATCTACATGTGACTTATCAACAACATGATTTATGTTTGCACGATGGTATACAAAGTGCTGTTATTTATTTATTTAATTATTCTTATTTACTGTTAATAATGCTACTGGTGTTAATAATGCTGTTTGGTTAAGTTCACTGATGTAATGTTTACATTGGTTAAAATCGTTATTTTCTTACTCTATATTCAGAAGTATTTAATGTTTAATTCAAATTGCACAATATTTAATTTTTTTTACATTTATTTACACCTTGTTGACCAATTTATGTATGGCATAGCCATTCAAAATACAATGTTCCTTAACCATATGGTTTTTCAAGTTATTTATAAAGAGAATGTTACTTTACTCATGTTGTTGTACTGTTTTAAGTTGACTGCTTACACATAACAAAAAATCGAAATCGTGAATTGGCCAAACTTTATGAAAAAAACCTAGATTTTTTTTTGGCCATATCGCCTAGCCCTAATATATACATTCTTTCGAGTAAATATGTGTATTATGTGTAAAGTTGATTTTCAGTCACTTTTAATTATGCCAATAATTTTGATGAGTGTATTGCCACTGAGGAACTTGAGAATTGATATCCATAAACAATGTTTTTAGGTTTTATTATAACTAAATATCACAGACTAATGTTCTATATGACTAAAATAAGTTCTTACTCTTTATCTGTAGATCCTGACCTTTGAAACCAAGAATCCAGTTGAGTTAGCTGAGCGCTTGCGTTCTGTCTGCGGTAATCAGAGCAACGCTTATGCACGTCTCCTGGAGTACCGGCTCAATGCACTACGGGGCCTGTGGGGGGCGCAACGACAGGTGGCCCTGGAAGAGCAGCAAGAGCGAGATGGTGCGACTGCAGGAGCTGGCACTGGTACAGGCGCTGATGAGGAGACTCTGAACCTCCTGAAGCGCCAGGGTCTCTTGCAGCAGCAGTACCAGCAATCCCATCACCACCCTCCACTGCCTTCCAGCTCAGATCAAGCTCCCTTCACATCGCGTGTGGGTTTACTGCTCATCTTCCCCCTGCTGCAGTCACAAACCCGCCATGACCCGGCGCTTGCTGGCGTCACTGCCGAGGTACTCCTGGCCTGTCTACGTGACTGCCAGCCTCTTAGCCTGGGCAAGGAGCCTGCTGACTGCCTCAGTGGGTTGGAGGGACTTCTGTGCTCATGGTTGGAGCAGGGGGGTGAGCAAACTGCAGTAACGCTGGAAAAGCCGCTGCTGACTCAGCGACAGAGGGAAAACGCAGCTGCTGCGCTGGTGGCGCTAGCATGTGCCAGGTGCTTGCATTATAAGTTGTAACAGCAGAGTGCATTCTGACTCTAAGTGCTGCAAGTTATGTAATACTAGATTATCATTAGTTTTCTATGCTAGTATTCTTTGAGTTATCCCAATAACTTTAAATATCAGCCTTTAGTGCATACTTGTTTAGATATTAAGGTATTAAAAAAGGGAACAAGGTGGCATGCACAAATAGGTATTCCTTTGTGAAGATGAAACAAGTGTTGTATTTGCCTCTCATTCTTTGGGTCACCGATAGGTATGAGGTCTCTGATTTATGTTTACTTTTTTAAAGGTAAAGTGCAGGTTATTTTGTTTTATTTTTAATTATTTACTTATATTTTGTGTTACTTATTTTTATGTATTTTTTTTAAAAATTTGGTTTACGAGTGTTTTGATATATGAGCCTGATTCCAGGATAAGTCATGTTCGTAATCCAAGGTTCCACTGTACTGAAAAAAAAGCTTGAAATATTTCACTTAACATGTCACGAATCACTTTTTCACAATTTTTTTGTAATTTTTTTAGTTGCAGTTTGTTTAATAATGACATAACATAATCTGTGACCTGTCACCTGTGTGTATTTGTAGGTTTACGTACATACCTGACTTGTACCTTTCACTTTCAGGTTTTATAGTGATGTGTTTTTGTGATGTCTGTACAGGGGAAGCGCTGTGATTAATCCATCTCTTTCTATCTAGGGGCTCTCTGAAGACATTTATTCACACTGTTCACCTGCTGCAGAAACAGACAGACTTAGGGCAGCTTCCTGTTGCAGATGTCCTTTATAGGTCAGACATTGTCTCTTCTTTGTTATTGTAATAACTTAAGTGATGAATCGCCATTTAAATGTTACAAGGGAAACTTGTGGAAGAAATATTGCTGAGAAGCTGAAATATTGCACTAGGGGGAAACATCTCTATGATATAACAAGAAAATTGTAACAAGAGTATAAAAGCAAACACACAAAGAATAATGCGTTTTAATTTCATGTTTTCATTTCTTTGTCTCAGACTGATTCTTCTAGAAGGTGGTCCAGGCTCCCCATCTTGTTTGCTCGGTGGAAAGCACAATGTCTCTTGGGGCTTTGAGGACATGCTTCCAACACCAGATTGTAGTGCTGCAGGAACAGAGAGTAAAGGTAGGACCGTGTTAGAGATTGCAGAATATATTAAATGTAAGTCCAGTCAAAATTGGTGTTCTTTGGTATTGGACAATAAACTACACATTTATTTCATAAATTCATTTGATTGATTCTGAAGAGTGAAAGTGAATGGGGAAAAAAAATATATAAAAAAAAAAAATATATATTTTTGGAAAACAGCCCAAAATGACAAACACTACAGCAGTATGTTAATCACGCAGTGAACATCAGACAGACATTTTAGATAGTTACAGTCATGAGAAAAAGAAAGTGAGCCCTCTTTTATTTTACCAGTTTTTATATACAGTACAAACAGATAACCCCCCCCATCATTTTAGACAGTTGGTATTATGGTTTTGTGAAGATATTCTGTGTTTAGTTTTTGTCATACATGGTGCTGTGCATGATGACCAGACACCTCTAATGTGATCTCCTTAGTCCAAAGGATACTATCTTCATGCAGCTTTTTATATGGTATTCTGGATAAACATCCTGTTTATTCGTAGGCAGAGGACATACAAATACCTGAAATAATAATTTAAAAATAGTCCATTTATCTGTGGCCCTGTTCCGTGGCCTTCTACCATTAAACAGCAGGAACAAGAAAAAGAATTTTCAGTATTAAACTGCCTTGTATTATTATTATTATTATTATTGCTTATCACTATATTTTCCTTTAAATAAGTAAGTCTGTCATACTCCATGCTTATATCTGTCTTTTAATATTTTTCCTTCAGTGGTATTTTTATCCTAGCCTAATATGTTTAAATATTATATTTTCATTGTGTCAGCTGTAGGTAAAGTTACATCAGTCTTGTGGAGTATGTGTATGTGCATAATCTTTTGCTTTATTAATGTTCTTTAAATCGTTCAAAAATAATGGGGAAGTCATGAGATAGGGAAAGGGTAAGATAAACAAAAGGGACCCTGCCATGAGAAGCAATTAAATCCCAATGCCAAGAAACAGTATTTAAACAAAGTAATATTGATAAATAGCATACAGTACGTCCATATACAACAGTTAGCCGCCCAGTAAACTGAATAACATCAGTTATATATCAGTAAACTGGATCATGGATACCCAAGTCTTCTCTGTTTCTAGTCTGTCTGGTCTTCCAGTCTTTCTAAGACCAGAACACTGAGTGCATTGTATAGTGTTAACAGGCACAGGTTGTTGATGTCAACTGTAATAGCTTAAAGCTGCACACTGCTTGTCGCAAGCTTTTTGGTCTTGAACTCGCACACAGAAAGCCAATCATATCATGACTAATCATGTCCTGATTTGGGACCATAAAATAGTTCATTTGTATTTATTATTCATTATCAGCTATGCCATAAGTTGATTTCCATTCTCTCATTAAAATGGAACTGCAATGTTAAAAGGTTAATACATTTTAGATGTTTAGTCTAATTCTACTTTCTTATTTTTTTCTCTCATTCAGACACAGACCTTGGTCGCTGCTTGGCAACAGATGGTTTATATCTCTATACCACTAACTCATTTGGCAGAGGTTTGAGTAAGCTGGGCTCAGGCCTTCATGGGACCCTGAGGTAAGAACCATGTGCTATAGACTCTTGGATTACAAACTTTTTATAGTACTTTGAACATGTCGTCGTACAGGTCAGTGTAAAGATTTTCTTGGGGAAAACATAGTTTAGTGTTTACAAATCCACTTAAAACCGTCCTACATTTACAGTTGGCAGACGCTGTTTTCCAAAAGTGATTTATAAAATTGCCTTGAAGTTTCCATCATATTAGATATATCCTTATACTGGGTTACTAGGCTGCTCTAACTAGAAGTACCATCAGTCAAACACTACAGGAAGATTTTTTGGGGTGTTAAACTAAATACCTAAGAAACAGATAGATCTGTCTTTAATTCAAGAGCTCCAGCAGAGTCCTGCTAAAGATGGTTAAAGATGGTTGCCAATTCGCAAAATGGTAAAACTAAAGTTTATAAAAATAATCACGTGAAGATTAGCCAATCTGTTGAGAGTCTCAGAACTGGTAGGATGTTTACTTGGTATAAATCAAATCCCAGGAAATTCCACAGAAATGGCTGCAGCTGTCAAAGATGGGCCATGTGCAGTGTGCGCCTGGAAAAATTGCTTTTATAACTGGATTCAACAGCTTCTTTATTTCCTGAGCAGTGTTTGGAACTTGTTGGTGTTCTCCTCTCATATCAGTCACTCTCATCATTAACCTGCCTCTTAGTCAGCCCCATACAGTATGGAGTGTTCTATAATAATATAGTTGTGTTTACTGTTATTGCTATTATCTCTCAGTGTTGTTTTTATATGCTCACTCTCTTTCAGAGGTTTTGTTTACTGTAGAAATGAAGAGCTAGAGGCTGGTTGGGTAGTACATTGCAGTAGCCATCTCCTTCATCGTCCCGCCTCCTTTGATAATAAATCCCATCAGCTGTGCCAGGTCATAGACCCCTACACTTTACAAGTAAGCAATAATATACATGCATACCCTCTTTATCACTTAAACAGACATTAAAATGCGTGTGCCTACATGTGTATGTCTGTGCTGCTCCTTTTTATGTAAATTGCATCAAGTATATTTTATTTACATTTTGTCAAGAATGAAGTTTGCTATAGTTATATTCTCTCTAGTTCTCAATTAAAGTCCATGTCTCTATTAAGGTTTGCCAGACTGTGCCCATGCCTCTTCACCACGTTCCGGTGGGCAGCAGTTTGACCACGCTACATGTGTGCTCGGATGGTACCTACATCTACTGGGTATGGTCGCCTGTCAGTCTCAACGAAAAGACCCAGAAAGGCCATTCTGTCTTCATGGATGTCTTCCAGTTAGCGGTATGGTCATAGTAGCTAAGGGAGAGCTATGCTAAGTAGACTATGAATTATTACTTGAATTATGCATTAAATTATTCAGCTTTGTGGCAAAAAAATTTAACTGTTTTTAAAAACGTTTTCTCTTTCGTCAGTTAAAAGAAAACTGAGGGTAGAAGTAGTTTTTGCCTATTTTAAAATATAAAAATGGTTTTAAAATAATTGGTAGATGACCATATTATTATTATTAAACTATGAAATTCTCTTTTTCTGAGTTTGGGTATTTGGGGTTGGCATTAGATTACTTAAACACAGAGAAGTGACAAATTAAATGAACTGAATGGACTTTATGTGGGCATTCTGCTGGCATGGTTTGAGTCCATATGTGTCCCCTTAGGAGGAAGTTAAAAAAGACCTTGTGACTGATCATTTTTATCCTATGATTAAGCAAGTCTATCCTGGTGTGAGTGATGTTTTCCAAGATGACAAAGCCTTCTTCCACAGGAAACAAGTACTCGCAGAATGTTAGAGACTCAAATCACATGCTTTAACAGTCATAGTCATTAGATGAAAACCCATTGGGGGTTTTACAGGGATATGTTGTAAAACCTTGACTGCCACCTTCACACTCAACACTTCATCAGATGTCGAAAAGAATGGAGTGGGACTTACTGTTCATCCTTCCAGTGCAGTTGTAAAGATTTGTAAAATCTGTACTGTAAAGCTGTTTTCGTTGCTTAACACATGATTAATGTGCTTCATAATTTAATAATAATAATTAATAATAACTTAGTAATTTAATGATTATATTCTCAAACACAAGTAAAATAATTTACTTACGTTCTTATATTAAATATAATCATTAGTCTCTTTCCTTTTATTAATTGCATGAATAATAATTCCTGTTTATCTTTGACTCAGACGGAGTCTGGGCTTTGCATGGCCAGTGCTGTCCGGGAGCGAGTGATCTTGTCACGGAAAGAGGGGGAGTCATCAAAATGCTTGAATGAGCTGCTGATGAGTCGTATGTCTCGTTTCCGCACCTCTCACTCGGCCACTCTTGCTGCCCTCACTGGCTCCACCATCACAAACCCTGTCAAAGAGGAGCAAACAGGTAAATTCACACATGCACATGGGCCCACAGGTTCTCTACAAGCCAGTTTTTACCCATTTGTTTATTTATTTATTTGTTTGTTTGTTTATTGCACAGACATCTTTTGTATATTCAGCGAGGTTGAAACATGTTCAAAGCCCTTTAGTGTTTGTACATTTTACTGTATTTTGATAAAATTTGACTTAAAAATTGATAAACCTCTTATTTAGATACGAATAAAGATTCTTCACTAAAGGCATTCCAAATTGAGCTCGGACTCATGATGTTTGCTCCGATTACGTTGAGATATCTTTTGGACTTGACTCTAATGTAGATGATTCAATGGCTTAGACGCGATTTATAAAGGCACACACGTTTGTGAAAGGTTCCACAATTCACAGTACATTTCACAAGTCATAGAACTGGCAAAGGTATAAAACCATGTTTAAATGCGCTCAAGGTCACAGTGGGCTGCATCATGGCGAAATGGAAGAAGTTTCCCTAATGCTGGAGTTCTGGCCACTAGTCAGGCTAGAAGGGCACAAACTCTTTGACTCCAACCGAAGTTCAGAAATCATACTTTTGTGGTGCTTCTTATTGTAAAGGGAGTCTATTCAGAACAGATGTACAGTATGGAAAAAAAGTTAAATACAGAAGAAAACCTTCCTGACTTCAGTGCCTAGAACACACAAAGTCATAGAACTGGCAAAGGTATAAAACCATGTTTAAAATACGCTCAAGGTCTAGTATAGCTAGTATAAAGAACTACAGTGGAACCTTGGATTACGAGCATAATTCATTCCGGAAGCGGGCTCATATTCCAAAATACTCGTAAACCAAATGTAATTTTGCCATAAGAAATAATGAAAACTCAAATTATACGTTCTACAGCCCAAAACAATAAATACATAAAAATAATTAATACAACATATAAAGTAAAAATAAAAAAAACCTGCACTTAACATAAAAAAAGTAAAAATAAATCCAGACAGTTAAGTGTTTCCTTTTGTGGGGGGGGGGAGAAAGCTCTCTAATGATAATCGCGTGAGCATACTAACGGAATTACTCCTGTAAAGTAAAAAATAAAAAATAACAAATGAACCAGCACCTTACCTTTGAAAAGAATCGCGACAGAGCTGAGTTTTCTGTGTAAATAAAGCACCGGGGAGATCTCTGTGTGTGTGTGTGTATGTATGTGTGTGTGTCGGTGTCAAATTATGCGCACACGCACACACACAGTAAGTGTGTGTGTGTGTATAAAAAGTGTGTTTGTGTGTGTGTGTGTGTGTGTGTGGGGCACAGTGTAAAATTACGTGCGCGCAAACAGAAGAGAGAAGGAGATGTTGATTATAAGAGACGAGCACTAAGACGCAGCAGGGGACTCTTATTTTGACACAGGGGACGCAGCAGGGGAGACCCGCAGCGCAAGAGAGAGTAAACTCATTGGCTCAGTTGTGATCACTTGCCGCTCGGTGTCAAAATAAGACTTGCATGCGTAATACATTATACTCGGCGCTCGTAAACTAATACTTGCTCGGTTTCCGATTAAAAATTTATTAAAAATCTTTGCAGAACACTCGTAAACCACGTTACTCGCAATCCAAGGTTCCACTGTACATACATTAATATTATTAATAACATTAACATAATGTGCAAGTGCCGAAATTGCATGAATTGCTCAGTATTTTTACAGAGGTTTTTAAATTTTATTTTCATTTAGGCATTTGGCAGATTAACAAAAGTGCTTTGAAATGTCCTCTTGGCCAGAAGGATGAACTAATAAGATTTTGGGGGTCAAGGGTCATTCCCACTGTGATCTTGCATCCTTCCCATTCTTGTGTCTATCTCAGGACTGTCTCGAGGGAATTTTGTGAACATTGACACAGATGTTCACTTAGACTGAAGAATGAATAATTGCATTTTCTTGGTCAAATGTCACGGTCACTGTGACCTCACTTCTGTCCAAATCCATCTGTCCCGTTATTGTGAATGCAATATCACAGGAGGGACTTGTTTCAATATTGGAACAAATGTCCAGTTGTGCTCAAAGTTGACTGATTAGATTTTACTGGATGAACGTCAAAGGGGAAAGATAACTGTGACATCATGTCTGTCTCATTGTGAACGTCCACTCTGACTCACGGAAGAACTGGATACAGTCTGCTGGTCAAATGGCATTGTCACTATGATGTCACATACATTTGTTTCACAATTCTTAGTGATACATCATGAACATCATGAGGCAATTTATTTGAAATTGGCAAAAATGTCCACTTGTCCAGAGGAATGAAGTGATTATATTTGGAACCTCAGCCCTAACTTCTTGCCAGACCTGCTTCTTTGAGATCAGGTTCCTACTGTTTGTACTCTTGTGGCTGAATGGGTAAATCTTCTAAACCATGGTCTGACATATAGAGTATGGTCTTCCTAGAGGAATGAAGGCTAATATTAAGAAGGGAAATAATTAGATTTTAATGCCTATTATTTTGGAATGCTTAGTATTCAAGTGTTCATATAATTTTGACCATACACAGTGATCTATATTATCATTACATTTATCTGTGAAATTCCTTTTTTTCCTAAGGCTATAATTTAAGGGAACATGTGCACTGGAATTTTATTTTGCTGTATATTATGCATGTGTCTATTCCACAACTAAAACACAACCTAAGAGCATAAAAGAAAAGCTATAAAATCTTTTTAAAAATTTCAGTCAGGAAAATTATATCACTAATGGGAAGTATGTCACTAGTTGGGAACTTTGTTACTGATGAATAGCAGAATGTACATGAAGCTAATAAATTCTCATGAAAATAATTAATACAAAATTTATAAAGTTATAGTAAAAATAACTTTTAAAAAGAATAGTGCCTGAAGTTACGAGAGAGGAGAGGAGGAAGGAATGGGCTACTGTGTTCTCTCTCACACACACACACACACACACACACACACACACACACACACACACACACTAACCGAAACACTGCTCTGTCGGAAAACTTCTTTAACAAGGAACCTCTCTAATGACACTCGCTTTTGCCTCCTTATGAGGATTTCGCGGAAATGTGACGTTGCATTGTAGTTAAACAGATTCATCTCTCGCACTGCTACAGCTTTTTAAACTTTTTTTCTCTTCACAGGGCCGTTGTTGCAGTACAGTTACTAAAGAACAGTCACTACACTTGAACCCAAAATTAAAAAAAATGCTTTGCGCGCAGACACACGGGGTCACAAAGTTATAATAAATAGTACATGCGCGCACGGATGTCGACTATACGAGTGACGCATGTGCACTGAGACAGAGCATGGAGATGATTACCCACAATCCCTAAGCTGGCTCAGTGTGATCATGTGACGCACAGCAGACAAAGCGAATGCGTACTACTCGTATGTCAAGACCTCACTAGTTTATCAAGCTAAAATGATTTTAAATAATTTTACTCGTCTTGCAAAATGCTTGCAAAACAGACTAAGTTACTCGCATTCCAAGGTTCCACTGGCTGGGATGTAGTAAATATTAAAGATGTTGTGATATACTAAGTAGAAAAAAGAACAATTTTGCCTTGTTTTCTTTTCTTTCTAGTAGTAAATGCTAGCTGCGGTCTTCCTCTTAAGACTTTGAGAAAAACACCCATGTATGTCTGTGGGACCTACCTGGTAATGCTGGCCTCCCCTCCTGGTGTGGCTGGAAGTTCTGCAACCCGCTCGCTTTTTGGTGGATCTAGTGGCCTTTCCTCCCTTAAGAGTAAGAGACTACAGCTGCCTGATCAAAGACCTCAATCCAGTAATGTAAAAATATCACAAATGCTATCTAAAGCAGTAATATTTATGTTTTTTCCCCTTTTTTGCTTGCATGTGTACACTCTCTCTCTCTCTCTCTGTTCTATATTTCTAAGTTTTGACTTCTAATCTGGTGTTTAACTTGAATGATGGTCAGTTCGTCAGTCGTGCAGACCTGATTGATGCTCCTGGCAGTTCTCTGGGTCGTGGCGCTCAAGTGGTCGGCTTGGGTATGTAAATATTATACCTAATCATTGTTTCTCTGCTTTGTCAATGTGGAACATCGACATATAGTATAAATGGGCTCCTTTATAAATGTTTACCTTAAAAAAGGCATACAAAAACTTTAGGCATACAAACAAACAAACGGAGCCGTAATATTGCGCGCATACTGTATATATGAGAGTTGTTCAAAATATGAAAAACAAGAATATGATTAAAGTGTTGAAAATTGCTAATATTTGCAATATTTTTGGGTGGACGGATCTACATGATCTGGATTTACATTTTTTTAAATGGGAAAATTCAAATTGCAATAGAAATCATCTCCTTCAGAACTCGCCTCCAGAACGAATGAAATTTGTATGCCGAGGTTCCACTTTATTATCTTTTTTTCAAGCACATATTTTCAGTATATACACACACATACATAGATACATATTTGTTTGTAGTCCGAATTTCTAAATCATGTTTATCTGTACTTATCATAAGAATATTTGTCTTGATTACACACACCATCGTATGGCTTAATAATTAATTTAAATGTTGATTTTTGCTCGTAATGCACCAGGGGCCTGCTATGATGCTCTTAACAACTTGATCTGGACATGCTCTAGTGACTACATGGATCAGTGGTCAAACCCAGGCAACCAAGCTTTTCATCATGTGTGTAAACGGCTTGGCTTCAGCCATGTCATCAGAGAGCCCAAAGGTAAAAAATATGGATTGAGAGCAATGCTTTGCAATAAGGAATGGATTGCTCTATTTTTTATCAAATTTCAGATCACAGCTTAAAGCTTTTTGCAACATTCCTGTATACCTTTAATATTGTCACACTATATCAACCTCTGAGGCTGTGTGCAGTTTGTCAACGTAGTCAACAACGTCTGCCTGAAATGACTCTTTGTGTTCTATACTGCATTTTACGTTCCACTTCAAAGTTTTAAAATACCCCTTGGTTTTTTTCATTGAGAAACTTCAGCTATAGTTTGTGAATTTGTACATTGCGAATAGTTCAGCACATCCCATCTGTAGCATCAAGACACCAATGTTTAGGGGGTACCACAAGTAAACGCAAGGTTCGAAGGTTTCCTAGCAAAACGTTGCCCAGAGCATCAGAGAATGCAGGGAGATGGACAGGGGTTAGCATGGGTGCTCTGACTGTAGCAATGCAGCCCCATTCACAGCAACGTTGTGAAACACTGTGCTCGGACACCTTTCTATCACAGCCCCCAGAACGTTTTCTGTGGTTTATGATACAGTATCTGTTCTGTGGGGTCTGAACAGATGGACTAGCCATTTGGCTCACCACTTGTAATCAAGGTGTCTTGGACTCCCATGAGTCTGTCACCGGATCACCAGTTGCCCTTTTTTGGGCCACATTTGGTACGTACTGAACACTGCATACTGGGAACACCCCACATGACCTGCCATTTTGAGATGCCCTGCCCCAGTCACCTAGCTATCCAAGTTACCAATGTGGCTGGCCTAATACATGCCTGGTTCATCCCATGTCTTGCCAGCTGCCATTATACCTCAGCTTCTTCCAGTTGGTGTTTGTTTTGAGGGCTTTTGCCTTTCAGCAAATGAGATGTATGCACAATTTTATCTGCCATCATGTGTGCTTTACACCACTCCAGCTGACAGGCAATGTACTAAGGATGCTCAGCCATGGAAACCAACTTCACAAAGTTCCTGAAGCACAGTTCTTGTGCTGTAGTCTATCGCTTGGCTGTGTGCTTCATTTTATTCAAGTACCAGCAGTAGATGTGGCTGAAGCACCTGAACTTATTGGTACATATGTTAAAGGTTAAACTTGAAAAATGCTTAATTTTTATATTAATATTGTTTCATTTAGATTTAGTGCTATTTCTTTGTAATAGAGCATATGTATAGACTTTTTAAAAATAATCGGTTAAAAGTGAGTTAGAAAAGAGAAAAAAAAAATGTTAGTTTGAAATTTGAATGTGTATTTGTTCACAGAAGAGATGGTGGAGATGAATGAGGTAATAAGTCAGCTGCTCCACCACATTGGTGCCATGTGTATTCACCAGCAGAACCTGTTGGCCACTAGCAGCAGCTCGCCGATGAGCTCGTTCCTAAACAAACAGCAACCAATGGAAGCCTGCCACTTCAGTGCGATCTGTGACATAATGGAAAAGGCCATGGTGAATTCTGACATCTGCATCATCCGCTGCATCCTTGTGGTGTTTCAGGTGCTGCGTAATATTTTTTATTTTATTATTTTTTTTTATCTAGAAACAAAACACAAATCAACTTTAAAGGAATATAAAGGAATTGTAGGTTTAATTTAAAATGTGTAGCTAGCATGCTGTGTGAAAGCTGATTTGATTTTTTTTGTTTGTGTATCATAGTGCAGTAAGGGATTCAATCAATTTCAGATTACCATTGTTTAATTTACAATTTATAATGCATCTAAGGTGATCACAGTCAGATTCTATACAATAAAATGTAAAGAATGAATTCCGGTATTACCTTTAAAACTTTCTTATATACATAAACCTGTGTTCTGAAGCTGCTTTCTAGATAACACATTTAAAGAATTTTTCATAATGGACTGTTTAATTTCATTTTCTTCTAACACACTCCATTAAACACATTGCGTAAGTGATGCACAGTGTAATGCATCGACTCAGTCAGCTTTCAGTGATAATTCGCTATAAATAATTTATTGTCTATGCAGAGGAACTAGCTTTTTTCTTCTTTGCTGTGTAGTTCAGTAAATTCTGCAGTGGTTCACGTGACTGCATCTCCTAGCTCAGTCGTTCTCAACCTTATTCCTGGAGGCCCACTGCCATGCATATTTAGTGTTTTCCTGCTCTTCTACATCCACTTCAGTGAAACAAAAGAAGGATGTTAATTAGTTGATTAGTTAAATCAGGTGTGCTGGGAACTGAGAACCACTGTCCAAGATAATATACACACATTACGAGCATGTTTCAGTGCAGTACAGAAATAAAGATCAGCCCACAAAAGAATCCCTTAAATCAAAGCACTGTGTCCTTGATCAAACATAAAAAGCAAGGAAAATTATTTAAGTAATTTATGTGTTTTTATTTCAGGTGGTGTTTCGGTTCTTTAACCCCCAGTCAGAGCAGAACCGAGAAAGTATAAGACGCTCTGGATTGCTCCTGTGGCAACTACTCATGGCCCCAATTGATCAGATAGGGGCAGAAATCCAAAAAGAAGTGTGCCTGGCCATCAGGTCAGAAACTACATAATGAAGTCATTATTTCAATGTTGTAGGAAGTATCAGTGCAAGTATTGAACACTTTACAATAAAAAAAAAAGTTTTGGTTTATATAATACAAGTTTGTTAATATTAGAGGAATGATGGTATTTATAATTTAGGCTTGAATTTATGGCTAGTAATTAAACAGACACTGTCATTCAATAACAGCAGCATGAGCACCTGAGGTTTACACCTTTAACTGTGAAATGCTTGTTATTGGCAGTTGGGTTTGGTTAAATATTTCAGATACTGCTGATCTCTTGTGACTTTCATGGCTCTAGAATGATATTATACAGAATGGTGTTAAAAAAAATGTGGCCAACATCTTGTTGATGAGAGAGACAGCATGAATTACTAGAGCTGAGTGGAAGTCGATAGTAACCAAAATAAGCACTGTTTACAATATGAAATTCTTCCAATTCATCATTCAACTGGGATGGAACCCCATCCCCATTTGTAATCCCCATCATCCATAGTTGTAAATAGTGTGCAGGCATTTGCATACAGTGTTAAATACTGTATACATCCCATATATTTTTCCGTCAGCTCAAACCAAGCAAACCACTGTCCTGAGTCATTCATATTCTAGTATATTCTAGAGACTTTATGTCTGAAAATCTCTTGAGATCAGCAGTCAATAAGTTCTTAAATGGTAATTGTATTGACCTGCAACATGATTGGCTGATTGAAGAGCTTCAGGTATTATTATTAAAGTGGATGACGAAACATGTACACTTGGGTTCACCTGGGCTTGTCATTTACAGTGGATCTCCAGACCCACATATATGTTATGTAAAAAAGCTGATGCAAATTCAGGGTGTGGCTGCAATTAAAAGGGAGAACATTTTAGAATTTCTGTTGCATACTAATGACTATTAGTTTCGTTATTGTTTTACAGCTTTGGCTTGAATATCTTGTATCAGGGAGAGGTGGAACTGAATGACTTGTTAAAACTCGTCCTCACGGAAGGTAATTGGACTATAACATACTACTAGCATGTGACACTGAAGGAGTATTTCCAATATATCTGTATATGTATGTCCATATACCAATATTATTTTATTATATATTGCATGATGCTGCCCTCACCTTTTAGTATTTTTAGGTTAATTGTCTTAATTTCTTCTACACATAAAACAAGGATTTCCCCCCTTTGAGGTTTTGTCCATGTGGTATATATTCACCATCAGGTGGCAGTGTTCTTTTAGAGGGAGGGCAGGCATTTCACAGTAGGTCTTAATGTTTGCTTAAAACAATGTTCACCAGTTTAGTTTGTATCTAAGCTGTCAAGCATGAGTTTGTGGTTACAACAGTACTCCAGCCCTTCACATTCTTCCTCAGAAATCCAAACTTCAGCCAAATGCAATCCAGATCTGACTCTGAATCCTCACAGCACTTCAGATTATCTAAAACAGTTGTCAGATGCTGCAGGTTTGAGAGATTATCGTTAGTCGTTTAATACTATTTTGTTTTTTTTTTACAATTTTTTATAGGTGAAAGAAATAGTGGTTTGTCCCAGTTGCGTGATATTATTCTTAACAACCTTGCTGACCAGCTACAGAAGAACCGCTTCGGAAGTGAGGATGATGACCACTATCGGTAAATGCTGCACAATTTCTCTGTAAATAACATCTTTCTGTTACTATAATGCAAAGAGAATTGTGTAATTTGACCAGAACTAGCAAATCTTGTTTGCTTTCGTTGTAGGCTAAATGATGAACTGCTGCATTGCATACTGAAGACTGTAGTGCGTGAATCTTGCCTTCTCATCACTAAATGCCAAACACTTGACAAAGAAGAATTCCAGAAGCTTCTCTCCACTGTGCCTGTATGTCAAAAGGTTTTTATGGTACCATTAGGGCCATATGCAACATGTTTTATGTTAAGAATTTATGTTTAAAAGAATGAGCTGTTTTATTGGAATTTCAATTAACTTTCGCTTTTTCCCCCCTGAGGCTGACGTGTGTGTGCGGGTGTGTGTGCGGGTGTGTGTGCGGGTGTGTGTGCGGGTGTGTGTGTGGTCTTCTTGTATCACTATTAAGTGCTTGAAAGCCATACTAGAATAAATGTACTGTAGAAGCATATTACCAGAAAATGACCTATATATAAACATTACTTGAGTAAAATCTTAAAAGAAAAAAAAAAAAAGTTAACATTAAGAATTTTGTTGATGAACTTCCTTATTGTAACACATAATATGATGTAGTTACTGTAGAAACCAGCATTTAGGCTAATCAGTAACGTTTGGTAGCACACATTAGTCTGGCCATCATGTTCGCACGATATCTGAACAGGCTTTTGATAACTGATTAAAATGTTTTTTTTAATGTTTTTATGTTAAAACATATTGGCATTATGACTCCACTAAATCAATATTCATTTAACTTACCTCAATGTGCTTTTTTAGCTTGAATGGAGAGTTTTTGACTGTCGGTATTTCGGTGAGTTTTAGTAGGAAGAAGTTTTCAATCCAACGCATAAAAAACATTTCTTCTTGCAAATAAAGCCACAGTTGTGTAACATTGTCTTCATCGCCACTGCGGAGATCACTGAGTTCACCACTGTTTGGGATGCTCGCCAATTGGTGGTTGGCAAGAGACAGACACCAACTAGATTTGGTACATTAACTTGCAGTCAAGGAGGACTGATTTCACCAAACCTGCTTTCTTTCAGATTTTATTTTGTAGAACATTCTTACGGAAATGTACCAGCATAAAAGTACTCATTTTATTGAGGACATGTTTAGTCAAGTTGCCAGAAATAGAAATAACAACGTAAAGTGCTGATACAGGAAAATTCTACTAGTGTTTGTAATGTCACTGCATGTATCTGAAATCCATTTTTAAAATATCAGATTATTGCTGAATTTGACCATTCTTGCGTGGCCCAACATTTTCCCTATAGCTTAGTTAGCTAATTCTTAGTTTCAGAATTATTGGTAAACACTGGATAAAATATCTGGATAAACTACTGTAA
The DNA here is from genome assembly GCA_003987875.1 of Clarias batrachus. Taxonomy (NCBI): domain Eukaryota; kingdom Metazoa; phylum Chordata; class Actinopteri; order Siluriformes; family Clariidae; genus Clarias; species Clarias batrachus. Next base: position 398,199 of record QMIH01000481.1, read on the forward strand.
ATCTCACACTGTGGAAATGAAACCTTTAGTTCATGTTTTTTTTTCTAGAGGAAAAAAATTTAATGGATTAAAATGCATATCAGTTATTGGCATCCCTAGAGTTTCTAATTAACAAAATATATATTTATTCTTATTCTTATTCTTATTTAGTATGTATACTAATGATTGTAAATAATAATCCACACTGGTGTTTAGGTGCTCATCAGTGTTCATAAGTGATGACTTATTTTCCTGGGAAATAGCTGTGAGGTAACGCAGAGGCAAAGTCATTAATCAGCAAGTGTACGGTTAGACAATACGCAAATAAAATAAGACAAAAGTGTTAACTTTCAAGCTCAGTCTGGGAAAGAGAAATTGGTAGTGAAGCATGCCCACCAACACATAAAAGTAATTGTGTACCTTTCTGCACTATATGTGAGAGCATCTGGAGAGTAACGGTTAATTGTTATGCCCTACAGAGGATGCAAAGGTGAACAAGAAACCATAACTAAAATGTAACAGAAATTGTAATAAATAAAAATTTAATCCTGCTACATTCTTTTACTGTTGCATCTAAGTTCCTTCAGTAAAAATTTCTAGCTTCTAAGATTTCCATGAAAATTTACCTTTTTTTTCTTTTTTTTTTGGTCGGGGGATTTTCTCCCTAATTTAGTCATCCAATTTCCAACGGTTGCTAGAGGTCTCCCACTTGCTGGTCTCCCATGTCAAGGATACTACTCAATCTGGGAGGAGCAAAGATCCACGTGATGCCAACCAACCGCATATTTATGAACTGCTCGCTCACTCACCGTTGGGAAGCAGTTAGAACTCGGAGGACAGTGCTATCCGCTCCTTCGGCTTGCATGCTCTCACAGATGGCCGTGACGGCCTATAGAGTCGTAATTGATGTGAAGGTACCGATGTGAGAAGTGCCTCCCATCCCTTAAGTATTCCATTCCTTAAGTATGGCACAATTGGCAGTGGAATGGTGAAAAAAGTGTTTATATAAACCACCCATCTCCTAACAAACTACTGTATGAGCCTTAGCAAAAGACTTTTTAATCAGAATCTTATTTAATCCAACCTTAAGTCAGGTGAAGTCATTTCAACCATATAAAGTTCAGAACACAGTGAAATGAAACAACATTCCTCCAGAACCAATGTGCTACATACTTACACCATAAATTAACAAAAACTACCTACCTAAGTAAGACATCTAATTAGCTAATTAGCTAAGACAAAACAAATCTATCCAAGTACTGTACAAAAAACAGCAAAAGACAACATAAAGCGCATGTCCAAATGTGCAGACGAGCAGCAATACGACAACTTGGCTTCTAGAGATTGCTGAGGCAACAGTATTCTTGACTGTACCTTTGACTACAGTTTGACTGTCACTATTCAGATTGTTTTACATTAATTACATTTATACAACTGAGTAGATGAAGGTTAAGAGCAGCAGCTTGGTGGTACTGGGATTTGGATTCATGACCATCCAATCAGAAGTTCGGTGTCTTAATGATTGAAAATTCTTTGACGATTTGTATGGTGCCTGTTTTTGTGGCAGTGTTCGATGTGAACTGTAACATCAACTAGATAGTGAGTTACCCAGGATTGTCTATAATGAAAAAGACAGAGAGAGAAGAAGGGTGAGAGATATGGAAGCCATCATCATTAAATACTTTAACTTTATTCCTTATAGGGTCTATTGTTATTTCTGTTTATTGCAGGCTTTTTTATTTTCAAGCATCCCTGGTTGTGGTGATTATTGTATGCAGCTCCTGCTTACGTTGCCTCATTTACACTTACTCTTAATTTGACAGCTTTTTAAAAAAAATTAAAATTACAATTATAATTTATTTTTTATTTTTTACCTCAGGTGGCTTCACCAAGCTTGCGCTACATTATGGCTGTTCAAAACCACTTGCTAAGCAACACTGTCCTGATCCGCCCTGATGACAGTGATGACAGTGACAGCTCCCTTCAAGGGGAAACAATGAAGGTACAGGTAAACATCTCCTTTAAATGACCTTTACTTTTTGCATTTCTTCGCATGCTTGTGGAATTGCATGTAGATTGTTTGTGTACATAACCGACATACATTGACTTCCAGAATGACTGACACCAATCATATATATAAAGTAATCACAGAGTAATCAATTTGTATAAAAAGTTTACACACTAATGTGTCACTTAGGCAATAGAAGACACACATTTTCTTTGGAGTGGAAGGACCACAGTGTATACTGTATGCTTATGAAGTGACGCTTGGAAGACTGTTGGAAATTTATTTTCACTTTTCAGTGCTCGTTCAAAAATAATCCGGGGGGGGGGGAGTTTTTTTTACTGGGTGACTACTTTTTCCCTGTTCCAGTTCACTCTTCAAATTGATGCTCTGTGTGGCACCACAAAAACAATGAGTTTTTTTTCTTTTTATATGATTTAAAATAAAAAGTAAGACCCCAGGATTTCCTCAGAGAGTAAGCAAGGCATGGCTATGATACATTAGCAGTGTTATCTTGCTAACCATCAAACTGTGCCATACTGGCAGTAGATTAAAACCATGTGCAGGCTGTTCTAGGTGAGGGAATTTAGTTCATAATACAGAAGTGTGTGTCTGTGTGAAATTCTTTGTTTTAGGAACTGCAGACCAGCATTCTGTCCCTAGCCTGCAAGATTCTGGTTGGCTGTGATGAAGTTCTGGAAACTCTTCATCAAGTCACAATTGCCCTCATTAACAGTGACCTTAGTGATCAAGAAAGCAGGTGAGTCTGAAGATTTAGTTAATTATATGACATATAGTGTCACAGCACGCTAGGTCATGCCCATATCTCATTCAAGATCATGATCACCTGCACACTCCTGCTCCACGATCCATC
>QMIH01000482.1:16792-38187 GCA_003987875.1 Clarias batrachus
GATTGAGAGCAGCCCAGTCGAATTGCAGAGGTCCTGAAAAAGAAGCGCCAACACTGCAAATACTGACTCTTTACATAAATGTCATGTAATTGTCGATAAAAGCCTTTGAAACGTATGAAGTGCTTGTAATTATATTTCAGTACATCACAGAAACAACTGAAACAAAGATCTAAAAGCAGTTTAGCAGCAAACTTTGTGAAAACTAATATTTGTGTCATTATCAAAACTTTTGGCCTGTACATGCAGTTATGCATAATGCTAACTGGCCATATTGTAACTTTTTCATACAGTATTTTTTTGTACTGTTTTTATCCCTAAGGCATGCTCATTAGACGTGTGGTTAATGTGGCTTTTGGGATTTTAATTGCATATCTGAGTGTTCCTGTGGTGATCAACCTCCTAAGCCCTAAGCAGATGATGAACACGTCTTTTGACCCTCTCCGTATTGTCAACACTTATGGGGCTTTTGGCAGGTGATGCTCATTTATTTTATTTWTTTTTTTTATATAATTCAAGTTTTTATTGTATTCATTTGGAACATGACGATATCATACAAAACACAGGTTACAACTCAATACGAATACTGTATGTTAGGTCAAAACATACACAGTGGCTATGGTAAATGAAGATAGACAGATATAAAATAAGGACCAAAAAAGTGAAATGTCTGAATTATTGTGTTGCATGTAAAGACGGCGTAACAAAGTTCCAAAAGTCTTCCCAGGTCGGAGTTTCCCTAGGAACCCCTGCACTGTTCTTATTATGAAGTTCGTTAAGCAGACGTTCATACGAAATTGCCTTAGTCATTATGTTGAGCCATTCTTTATATTGTGGGTTTTTGTGAGTTTTCCAGTGTCTCAAGATTACTCTGGCCGTCACAGAGACCCCCGTCATGACCACTGCAAACTTTCCCTTTGTGATATTTGGCATCAGCGCCCTGTATACCAGGAAACACAACCTTGGCGATAATTGTATTGTTGTTTCAAGCCATCCTCCAAATATTTAAGGTTTGGCGCTGTATAGGCTGAATAAGTGGACAAACCCATTCTGTTGAGTCTAAGAGGTGTCCGATAAAACCTGTGTGTGGTTGTATTCTGTGTAAATTGCCCTCTGGCTTCTCCTACAAATTTACCTGTGTTTGCATCAACTTAAAGAAAATATGGGAAAACGACATGGGGATTGTAATAGGGGATGAAGAGAGGAAAAGAATTTTGTCAGTCACTGCTGAGCACATGGTTGGTCATCCTGTAGAATACGGAGGCTTTTTGTTGGGAGTGAGGCAGTTTTAGAAAGTCCAGGACATGATTTTCGTCTATTTGCTGAACTTTTGTGGAGATACTTTTTCTTATTTGAAGATATTTCCAGAAATGTTCTTTTCCATTTAAATTATACTTCTGTACAAGATTATTATAAGATATAAATACACCCTGTTCAAACAAATCTGACACAGTACACAAGCCATTCATATGCCATTTCGTTCAATATATGGGTGACGTCCAAATACAAATAATAGAATTATACCATAGGAAAGAGTATGGTTGTTTACATTGTGATAATGTCTGTATCTTGTGAATCTTTGCCCACACCTCTCTTGAGTGCTTCATGCTAGGGTTTGTGGTTATATCTGAAAATTTAGACAAATACTCTAACAAGGTTTTCTCAATAATAACCCAGTCTAATTGAGTATCATTGTTCCAATGTTTGGGCAATTTGGCCATTTTTGAAGGATATCTGATAATCCCAGCCCTCCCTTATCCCGAGATGCATGTAGTGTTTTAAACTTTATCCTGGGCCTTTTCCCATTCCATAGGACATGTTTAACCATTGTATCATATTGATTAAAGATCAACTGTGGTATGATGAGTGGTAGCATCATAAGATTAACTTATTTTTAACCTTTTTTTAAAATTATAGTTTATTAGATTATACAGTAGTTCTTGGATAAATAGATAAAATGTTTGCAGTTACTGTCAAATTCTTCCCAGTACTTTATAGCCAAAAGGTGAGGAGAATAAACCATGGAGGTGGTGGACAGTCCTGTAAATCTGGATGTGGCGTTAAATGTAAAAGTAGTATGCTTTGGTGTACAATCCCTTGTTCAACATATCATCAGTGCCTTTGATTAGGGATTGCATAAGACTTTATGATTCAGCTTTGTGTTAGAAGCTGGTTAGATTTGTAGCTTGCCTTAGGCGTAAAAAAAAAAAGAAGAAGAAGTAAGAATGACTTGAATGGAATTATTAAATAAATGAAGTGTTGTTTAAAATGACTTAAAGTTATCAGATGTATTTTCTTGCTAAAATTGCATCTGCAACTGTTATTGAATGTGAGTTTTGGCATGTAGCTGCTCTCTCCTCAGTACTGTGGACCATACAGACCTACAGTACTTTCACCCATGCTGTGACTGACAGGTTGTGTAATTAACCGATATAAGAACATCTGTGACACGGAGTAATGCATATCGTTAAATATCCCAGTGCTGTTACCATCTATTATCACCACTCATGGAAAGCCTCTCGTCCAATCAGATTACTGGGTTGTATAATATGTGTAATAAGTCACTACGATAAAGTCAGTAGTATATTGTTTTTGAAGAACATGTAATCGACTGCCTAATAATTGCAGCATTAACATACTACCTGATTTTTTTTCACTGACATTTATTTTCAGGACAGAATTGGTGCATCATACAGTAAACAGTAAAATCTGGTTTTAGTGGCAGATCCATTGCATTCTTTTACCCAATATGGCAGACATTGTTAATTATTTTTCACTCTTTCTGTAGCATTACTAAGGAGAGAACAGAGGTGGTGTTCCAGGGCACGCTGAATGCTAGTCACTCTGATGAGGGTGTTGTATGGGAGGAATATGAGTTCCTGTGCAAACCTGGAGCTCTAGAGAGAAGACCTTGTCTCATTTCCCCTTATCACTACAGACTGGACTGGCTGATGTGGTTTGCTGCCTTCCAAGTAAGAAAAAGATGTGTTAATGGATATGAGTCCACCAATCAGCCATAAAATTAAGCTACACTGTCTTTATGTTTCTCTCTTTCCTCTCAGACATATGAGCAGAATGAATGGATCGTTCAGATAGCCGGCAGACTTTTAGCAAATGACTCCACTGTGCTCTCATTAATGGACCACAATCCATTTCAGGGCAGAGGCAGACCTCGGTATGATGCAATATACATTTAATATCTATCCTGAACAATATCTCCTATATCCTACAAAGTATCCTATGGACTATGAATATGGCGTGGTTGTTGGTGCTAGACTTAATAATACGTACACCTTGCTAATACCGGGTTGGACCCCCTTTTGCCTTCAGAATTGCCTTAATTCTTTGTGATAGAAGCATTGCTTTAAATTTTTTATCCATATTGACATGAGAGCATCACACATATGCTGAGGATTTGTCAGATGCAAAATCCCCCATTCTACAAGATGCCAAAAGGTGCTTTAATGGATTGAGATTTGGTGAATATGGAGGCTTTTTGAATAGTGACGTCACTTTCATGGTCAAGAAACCAGTTTGAGATGATTTTCGATTCGTGACAGAGCATTATTCTGCATTTATAACATACTCAGGTAGGCAGCCATGCTCAATTGGTATTAATTGCCAAAAATGTACCAAGAAAATATCTTCAACGCCATTACACCACCAGCACCATACAGCCTGAGATAGTTGCTCTGGGGCATGATGCATCATTTTCGCACATGGATTGGCCACCAATGGAGTCCAATCCACAGTGTTGAGTTTATGAACAATCACTTTTAGCCAAAAATCTTACCATCTGCAGCTTTGAAGAGTGATTAAGTTCCCCCTTGTGATATTACTATTTTCCCACTAACACTAAATTGTCTGTTTTTTGATACTTTCAGGTGGATACGAGGAGAACACTTCAGATACAAATTTACGAAACTCGGCAGTGCTTCTGCATCCAAGGGGAAATGGTGGGCCAGAAAGCGCATCGGGCCTTACTTCCCCCCAGTCAATTTAGAAGGCCTTAGAAGGTACTTTCAGTCGAGAAATTGGCCGCAACCAGATATGTCCTGATGGGTTCACACCGATAGCAGTTTGCACGGACGCAAGGCAAAAGCTCCTTGATAAATTCATGCAAAGGTGTTGCCATGTGTTAAGAGTTTTAACGAACTCATTGTGCATAGGGACAGAAAATACAAATTTATTTGTTGCAATAATTTTAAATGATGTATGTAACAATTATAAAAATGCGTTTCAGAATAAATAATGTTTATGGTAATAATGATTGTGTATTGTGGGAACATCATGTTTGATTTCTTTACAATACTTTACAATAATATTTTGTCCCTCATGTATCATTTTGTTTGATATACTTGTACAGAAAACAGAGATTTGTTGTCAAACTGTAAAAATGCAAATAAGGTGACATTCAATTTATAGTTGCTTTCTTGGGATCAGAGCTGTTCTTGGTGTGTGCCGTATGTTTGCCAAAAGTGTGCCATTCTCAGTTTTTTAGAGCAAAACTGGATTATCATTTTCTAAACCGTACTACAGTCTTCCTTCCAGATATATTTGATATCACAAAATTTCCTTACAAACCAGGCCACTAAGAGGAATATGAAGTGGACCTATTTATCTTACCAAAATCTCCTTTTGAAAGTTTTTTTTCCCAGTTTTACTAGCATGGCAATTTGAGTCAGGAACTTGCAAGACTGAAAGTCTGCGGGAAAGAGTTATACCAATTTAGCATCATGTCTTTCCATTATACTCTGTGGACATTTTCAGAGATGACAGTATCCAGGAAGGCGCTGTTGTCACAGCAGAGGCTCTTTAGTTTATATTTCTAGAGCAGCATTGACATTATAATAATGTCTTCTGTAACTTTGCATTTTCTAGGTTTTAATTAAAAGTATATTTCGTGTAATGTGTAAATCCTGCAAACAGTATTCTTTGTTTGTTGAGAATTTTTTAGTTGGGTTGTCTTTGACAAGACAAAGCACTAAATAGGAACCTAATATACAACTGCCAGTTATAATACATTTGGTTAAAATTTCTATAATTCTTAAATAATTTCCCATCTGTAGAGGTTGGTAGAGATAGCATATCTCTGTATATTATTTTTGTTAGTAACTTGACAATTTAACTATTAGGGTTAACCCTTATCTAACTTGTAGGTCTCTCTGATGAGGATAATATCTATTAGTATTTGGACAGTGACCTAGTTTTGTCACCGTATGCCACCACACTGGATCTAAAATGAAGAAATTAATGTTATTTAAGTGGATCATTTTTGCAGCTTTAATTCAGTGGCTTCAACAAAAGAACGACAAAAGTCTTGCATTGAGGGTCTAGGCATTACGGCCCTTTTTTGTGAAGTCCCTCCATTTCATCAGGCTCAAAAGTAACTGGACAGACAATTATTATTAGAAATCTGGAAAAAAAAAATTATACTTGATTGCACAAAAAGTGGCAGTCAGTGTCTGCCTAAAGTCTGGAATCCATGGATATCACCTGATTGCTGAGTTTTCTCCCTTAAGCTGTTTTGCCATATCTTTGCTAACAGAGGTAACTGGGTGAACTCTGAATGCTGCTTTTCACTTACTATCCACAAACACATGCAACGAAGGTGGCTTCAATAGTCACATCAATAAACGGTGGTGATCCAGTTCCCCTGTTAGCCGTCATGCCTCTGCCAACACTGTCTCCACCATGATTGACAGTTAATAATGTAGATTTATGAACAGGAGCCCTTCCTTTCATTTTCTGTATTCTTCTATTATTCTAATTCTAATACAAGTTCATCTAATTGGTCAGGGCATCTGTTAATTCAGCTGTTTGTCGTGTTTTCAATTCTTTTCTGTTTTTCCACTTTGAGGATGCCCTCTGGATTTGCTGTGAAATTGGTGCTTGCTGTGGCGTGATCTAATGAACTGTGCATAGATTATTCACCTAAACTAGTAGGTGAAGATGAAACAATATCACATGTCCTGTCCAAAAGTGTGTGTGAGCATGATAGCCTCCGATTGGCTGACAGAAGTGGATCCTCATGTAGTCTTCTGCTGTTGTAGCTCATCCACCTTTAGGTTTGATGTGTTGTGTGCTCCGATCTGCTTTTTCTACATACAGTACTGTAGCACTGAAGGATGCTTATTTGAATTACAAGGTGTCAGCATGGGCACTCTGTCCAGTCTGCAGCTACACAGCAAGCTGTGATGCACTGTGTGTACGGACCTCTTTCTATCATAGTCAAAACGTGATCCACTTCAGCAATTTGAGATATGAAACCTTTTCTGTGGGATAGGCTAGTTTTCATTCCTCCATGGATCAAATAGAGTCTTTGCCGCCCATGACTCTGATGCCCGTTTGCTGATTGTGCTTCCTTGAACAACTTTTGGTAGGTACTAACCACTGTATACCAGGAATACAGTGAGGTGTCTAACTATGACAATTTGGCTCTTGTCTAAGTAGCTCAGATTCTTATGTTCGTACCCAGTCCGTTTTTACTTGAATATGTGCCTGAAAGTTAACGTGCTCCATAGATGACATCAAAATGTTGATTAGGTGAAGTTATGAGCAGTTTAGTGTTCGATTATGAAATGGCCGCGTACTGTGCATGCGTCAAACTGTGGGCGTGTCTTAAATCGACCGCATTTAATTACATTTTTTGCAGTACTTGAATATCTGCCTGAAGTTTAACCTGCACCATAAGTGAAGTCAAAATGTTGAGTAAAAGCGACATTATGTGTAGGATATAATAATCTACTTTAAAATAAGCTACGAATGCGCCATTTGCTCGATGTAAACAAATACCTGCCCCCAATAGATATTAATTAGAAAAGCTGAACTGAATATTTTTACTTGGCTTAATTTATATATCACCAGGGAAATAACAGCACTGAAGTGGTATAAGTAAATGTTAATGCGCTGGTGGAGATGTTTTAAGACAAAACTTTTTCGATTTCTCATCTGTGATTTACTCTCTGATAAAACCAAACAGGGAGTGTATTTTTCTGACAATGAAACGATTACAACTTGGCATGAACTAGGCGTAAGATACTCAACCTTATAAAGGTGTATTTCTTTGTATTAATAAGTTAGACAGAGTTCTGCCGTACAGACAGACATGTACGGGGGCTTCAACCTGAAGTAATAATAGCATCACTGATTACATTAAAGCTCATCAGATTAGTAAAAATTTTAAAGCTAAAAATATTTATACAAAAACTTTCCCGCCCCGTCAGGTAGTGAATGAATAAAAGTGACTTTTCTCTGCATCTCTACATAGACTTGGATTTGCTCCGTGCTCTGCGTAGCTCCTACCAACATGGCGGACGCGTTGACGTAGCCAGCAACAGCGGCTAATGCGGAAGTGATAGACATGTCACAATCACTAAACATGTTTACGTTGTCAAAACAGCCTGGGTGGACAGACTGATCGGGTAACCGAATGATTCATATCTACTGGTGCGTGCTGGTGGTAAACGCGCTCTCCGGGAGGTGTAAAGCGGAGGTATTGACACTGAGTGAGCGCGTAGAGACCCCGGGGTCAGGGAGTGCAGAGGGGGGCAACACCGGAGGTTCACCAAACTCACTGCGGGAGCGGAGCGGCAGGGCACAGACACGAACAGGAGGAGAGCTAAAGCGAACACTGGGACTTGGTGAACTCCGGGCTCTATGGCTCTCCAGCTGCGGAGGAGAACCGCACGGCTGCTGCTGCTGCTCAGGGACTCGGCTCTGTCTGCGCGGCGGCGCTGTGGGGAAATGCCCAAGCCCAAACCCCAGCCCGGCGCCGGAGCGAGGCTGCGCGTCCTCGTCGATATGGACGGCGTGATCGCGGACTTTGAAGGGGGGTTCCTAAAGAAATACAGACAGCGATACCCGAACCACCCGTACATCAGCCTGGACGAGCGCAGGGGCTTTTGGGTATCCACTCAGTACGGAGAGCTGAGAGACGACCTGCGGGTAGGCTTTTGTTGATTAATTTATACTAAACACACCGCTACTGCAGACACTAAACACAGACCCAGCACATCAGCTCACACTCGAATGGATCAGCCGGTCTGTCCTACATTATCCAAATGGACGTAAGACCGCAAATACTCAGTTTTAACATGGGCAGCAGATTCTGACATATGACGGTACTTCATCAGAATGTAATTCCCAAAGTTTTTAAATGGGTAAAAACGATTTTTTTTTWAAAAAAAAGAATCACTCCAACCCTTCAATTCACAGGTCAACTGTTATATGTACGCTTGTGAATGAAATAAAAATTCAATTAAAAGCACAAAACGAGGAAATACCTCAGTAAATTCGCACATAAATGAATTTAAGCTTGACGTTTTTTTTTTTTTTACTGCGCATGCGCAGAAAGGCTGGGCAGGAAATAATGACGAGTAAGATGAATTGATGGTCGTTTCCCACACTGACGTCACAGAGCGACACCGCTAGCTTTTAGATGGAAAACCACAGATATACACACACACTGCCTGATCAAAACTAATGCCACCCCTTCGGATCAATGTGAAAATCAATCATCCTTCTGTCAATGGAAAAAGAAATGATGTACATAAACAAAGATCAAAAAAGAAATCTTTCGTTACAGATCCAATTTATCTACATATGTATTTTCAAAGTTGCTCTTTTTGAGCCGATATACTTATGAAAAGAAATGTAAAGATAAAGAGATAAAGAAAATCTCTTGAGATTTACATGACTGTCCTCCACCTCCGTGGTTTATTCTCCCCATTCTTTTATCTATACATTGTACCGGAAAAAATCTAAAACTACTTTGCCTCCTGTTAATTACACTAACTGTCGGTCGCCAGCTCTGCCAGTCGCGGTTAGTTAGTTGGCGGAGTAAAATAGCTGCTCAAATAAACAAACAAACCACTATCTGTTGATACCATTTGGAGAACAGTATAAAGGCGTTTTCCTTGTGCCTACGACAGCCGTACTGCTATACAACACAACAGCACTCCTTCTCCTGATATTGTTTAAAATACACAATACTTCTTGGAGATGAGAATGTTTTCTTTTTAATGGTGTGCTTGTGTGAAGTGTGAGAAAGGTGCCAGTTTTTTGTTAATTTCACAGAAAACTWCCGACCATATTATGATTTTTCATCAGCGATCATATTAGCACACGTTTAACTATCAGAAAAGTAGGGGCACTAAGATATTTAAAATGATAYTGAGGTAAATGAAGCTAAAGGAACCATAAAAATGCCTGAAAAAGCTTTTGCTTTTATCCTCATAGTGAAAAACTGCCTGTACACAGAGATACACACTCRTAGTTTTATGATAATATAGGCATCAAAATTGATATATATTTAATTTCTTTCTAACTAAATTAATTTAGTCCTAGACAAGTACTTTTAGTGTGACCACTTTCACACGGATGTGAAGTGCACAGCTTACTAACTGATATTCAGTACAACCTTATGTTCTCGGGTGTTCTATTGCTTTATACAACAGTTACACAAACACTATTTATCAACAATAGGTTATGATTGGTTTGTTTATTTAACCAGTTTAAACCAGTGCTCTGCCAACACATATCCTTCCACAACTTTCGATCTACTGGAACTAACCATGACTGGTGTGGATGGCGACCAACAATGTAGATAACAGGGTGAAAGTAGTTTTACCGGTATTATGTAGCCAATAAACCATGAGGACGGTCCTGAGAAACGTACAAGATTTATGTTACGATGTTCCTCTTATTCCACTTCAGAATATCAGCTAATTTCCAGGATCTGTGGAAGAATTCCAAAACGTGTCAAATATATATTGTTAAATATCCCAGGGCTTTTTTTTGCTCTTGTTCAAACAGATTACTCCGTTATTATAATAAATTACAATCAATACAGTCAGTATTCTGATSWTCTTATTTGAAATAAAACTTTGGGTATTTATTGAGATAAATGTATGTATGATGGCTACAGTTTAGCGGTTGTATGTTGTTCACAGGATAAAGCCATCAGCATTTGGGAGTCCAAGAACTTCTTCATGGAGCTCGAACCTTTACCAGGCAGTGTGGAGGCTGTGAAGGAGATGGCCAAGATGGAGAAGTAAGCACTAATTACACTCCATCACTCGAAAAGAAGTTTAGCTCTAAACTGAAAAATGCTTTTTGGAAAACTGTGTGTAGAGTCTGTTGTAAAAGCTGGATAAAAAATACATTTTAGAACAATTATAAGTCATACAAGTTACAAGTGAAGTGCTTTCATATAAATGCCTCSGGATGCAGATAGTTTTTTTTGTCTTAAAGTAAATCTGACACAATTTACACTCTCATCTTTTAATCAGTAATRCACTCCTGCTGTTGTTTTAACCAGTACAGATGTCTTCATTTGCACCAGTCCAATTAAGCACTATGCCCACTGTCCATACGAAAAGGTAAGTCCTCCTCTCTGCATGGCTTTGATTTTAAAAAAAATCTGATTTCTCTTCTCTTTTGTTCATGAGAATAACGGTCAGTGTGTGCGTTTTCAGTATGCATGGGTAGAGAGGCACCTGGGCACCGACTTCCTGGAGAAGGTCATTTTAACCAGAGACAAGACAATAGTGAGTGGAGACATCCTGATTGACGACAAGCCGGACATCCTTGGTAGGATAAGGGTCCAGAATTGTGCACTCATTCAATGTTTAACAGATTATGGAAAGAAATATATCACATTTTCTCAGATATATTGCAGAAGGTGGTCACCCAGGTGATGTTGAATGATTAAACTCGGTGACAGGACTGTGCTGTATTTGTAAGACTGTTTCCGCTTTTGACGTTCCTCAGCTGAATGTCATGAATCTACACTAAATATCTCATAGAAGAGAATTAACTTGAAACTCCTATCATTTGTGTTTAACCACTAATTTTGTCTGTTTGTCTGTTTTTTTTTTTTTGCCTYATGTTTCCCCCTAGTGGTTTACCAGAGTTTAGACCTTTTTCCCCAAAATTTTAGTTTAATTATAGTGCCCAAGATTGTTTACATTTAGAACCCAAGTTTTTAATCTATTAAGCAGGTCTGATTACAAACTTAGTCAATACCTGTTTAATACCTTCATGGTTTGATCTATTTGATGAAAAAGCTGCATCCTTATTGATCCTGTGTGTTAATCTGACGACTGAATGCACTGACACTTATATTCATATTCACTTCAGGATGGCTACCTTGGGGAAATGGATCACAAAACTTGTAGTTGGGATCGTATTGTGAATCATKTTTTTATTTGTAAAAATCATTAAACAAAGGAGAATTTTTWAATTTTGTTTTCCATTTATTAGAGCAATTAAAGCAGGGCTCTACAAATCCAGCTCACTGTCCATCACAGTTTGTGATTTTTTGTTGTTGCTCAAACACAACTGATTCAACCAATATGTCAACTGACCGGTTTAGTTTGTTGGCTTATGTGTTGTTATATTACAACGTGTGCTGGACACTGGTCCTCCACGACTGGATTTGGAAGTCCATGACTTAAAGCAGGAAACTCTYGTTCATCATCATATCTAAAAATATTAGGGCTACTTCCTTTGAACAATACTGAATTGTCTTGTAATTTTAGTAATACTCAGTAGATGCATCTGTAATTGAGCTGTAAAATAAGTTATACTACATGTATTATTATGTAGCCTGTTTGAGTGAATGGATGTTCAACACTGAATGGGGGGATTTTGTTGGTCTGCTCAGGCAACCCTGACATGAGTGTGTGGATGTTATTTGTAATTTAAGTTTTTGCTCAGGAATGAGCCCAAATATAACTACTCAATTGTATTTCTCACTATGCTGGTTAAACTACAGGTGAAGTAAAACATTTATTAGTAGAGTAGAATAAATACTGTTATGCCTCTCAAGTAATAATTAAGACTTAATTATTTGTCACATGTGTCCCATACAGTATAGTGAAATAATTTTTTCAAATGTCAAAGTTAGGAGTTCAATCTCAGCCAGGATCCAGCGCCCCTGAGCAGATGGGGTTAATGTATCACGGGTTAAGTTGCCACTATTCGGCCCAATCAATGCGGTGCTGGGGTTTGAACCCCCGATCTTCAGATCAGTATCCCAGAAACTTAAACCTTTAGATAATCACCACTGCATTTATATCTCTGCATGCTCCAATTGTGCTGCATTTCTGTGTCCTAATATGTTACAAGACTAAAAGTGGCATAGCTTTTTTTTTTATGCATTAAGCTTTTTTTTTTAATTTTTTTATGAAATGCATAAAAAAGGTGATCAGTAGCAACTGAACCTGAAATGCAAAAAAAAAATGTTATTCTGAATAATGATTTCTTTTCAGCTGTGTAATGACGCCACACTGAGGTTAAATCAGACACCAGCCAATAGTTTTCTGTGAAATGATAGAACGAACAAATCTCTGAATTCATTCATTCATCTCCTGTACCACATAAACCACAGGACAGGAAACCCAACAAGCTTGGGGGAAACATACAATCTCCATGCACACAGACCTGAGGCAGGAAGTAAACCTTTGACCCCTGGATCTGGATTCTGAATGAATATCTGAATGCTTGTTGTGATTTATAGTTACATGTAATGTAAGCCTCTCTTATCTCCTGTTACACTCTTGTGACGTCACTGTGTATGCGGTCATGTTCTTACATTTTTAACAAAAAAAATCCTAACTACCATCGGCCTAACATACCTCTACTACATATCCTAAGCTCTAGAATGAACCTGTCAGAATAAGCTCGATGCTGTTCTACTGCAGGTGTGGAGCCCAATCCATCCTGGGAACATGTTCTTTTCACCGCCTGCCACAACAAGCACCTGCCTGCCAGCACCACGCAGAGGCGCCTCCTGTCCTGGGCCGATGACTGGAGGGGCCTCCTGGGGGGCAAGCGCTTCCCCACTAGTGAGAGCCGGGCGGACCTCCTCACGTCCTCAACACAGCACCACTAACCGGACAACCTCAGCGGACCAACAGGAATGACATGGARGATATCAGTGGTGTAAGAAATCACTGCACTAACACCATTATTCTGTGCTTGGTCCCAATTTAAAGCTTGAAACACTGCATGAAGAGAAGCCATGTTTCTAAGTAATATAGTAATGTAGTATACGGAAGGAGACAAGCCAGAATCGGTTCAAATCAACAGTAATTCCTCTTTATCGGTTTTCTCTGGATAACTGATAGATGGCCAGTATACACTGCCTGGCCAGAACCTGCCTCAGAGCTGGACTGTAGCACTTACAATTGACGTCATGCACAGAAAAATCATTTTAGCGCACAAGGATAATTTTATGCTCCGAAATGCATTTCATAAATAAATCTCGAAATAAATAGACTTTTTTTTTGGTCAAARTGTATGCATATAGCAAGAAGTGAAGTCTGAAGTATAGTAGATCAGTTTGTGTTCAGATTTGTGTTATTTTGAAACTGTTGTTTTTGCCTTTTTTATTAATTGTGCCTAAGGGAATTCATCCCAAAGTAAGCTGAAGGTGCTGTTTATTAGTTACATCCTTGAGTCTTTGAGCTTAAATGTGAACCTGCGTGTGAGACATTTCATGTAAACAATGATTGATTAATTATTAATAATTACTGATAACAAGACAAACATGTAAACTAGGAGTCGACTCACATGAACGCTCGGGGTAACGAGATGACTGAGAGTCTGCACAGACATTCTGAGTTTAGGTTTGATTGAAATTGTTGTACCCACACGATCTCAAGMGATTATCTTAGTGAGACAATTTAATAAAGTCAAAATAGTTCAAACATAAATAATAATAATGATCTTAAATACTTCACATCGCTCTGTCTGGATACAAATCTTAAATAATGTGCGTCCAGGTTAATAGATATGTGAGCAAAACAAAACATTATCAGTTAATACATTTATAATCATTTAAATTCTTAACGGCAGTTAATTATTAATCACCAACATCCCTAATAAGCACTGAGGTAGTTATCAGTATAACATGCATCAGTTTACTTTTTAACCAAAGTGTTCGTAAAAAAACGATCGTGTCGTGTCCATGAAAATGTTTTATGTCGCAACCGGATAAGGGTTTTACTTTAGAGGGACTGTGCCCTCTCTTTGTCTAATTAGTTACGCCATGGCTTMCTCAAACTCGCATAATCATCTCACCTGAAGCCTGAGCACTAGTACGAAACAAAATGTAACCGCTTCAGAGTGTTTTCTTGATAGCTGTTACATAATCATTAACGCTTAAGTATTAAGAGGTGACCTCATTCACGGTCATGTCGGCTGCTTGTTCTGAAATGGTTTGTAACTGGACCTTTACAAGTTGTTCTCGGGTTACCCTGTGTACCCTGCGCTGTAACACAGTGGCACTGTAGAACCTACATCCTTCATCATACTCCCAAGTCAGCTCATATTCTCCATAACCTGTTCGCTTTCACTTTACTTCATCCTGAACTGGATTGTCTGGAGTCTGTAACTGGATATAAAGTTAGTTCCACTTTTGTGTGCAGTCTGTAAGAGCATAAAGAGCTTCTTTATGTTTGCTTGATTTTTTTTTTTTTTTTTTTTTTGTTCAGTCAACACTGGTGCTGCTAGTTCTAATCTTAATCATTTATAATTATTGATAACTAGACAAGCATTCTCAGTTTTCATTCACTCAACACTGGTGCTGCTGGGACTAGTCTACCAAATCCTCCCAAATGTTGNTTTTTTTTTTTTTTTGTCTGTCTGTGTGTGTATGTAAAACCTTGGCATTATAAACAGAGGTATATGCAAGTAGCATTATAATAATCAGTAGTGGATCTAAGAGCTGTGAAATTACTTTGATTATGCAGTCCCTCAATATTTTGTTGGTTGAATTCAATCTAGTAAATCATTGGGTCACTTTTCAGTTCAGAATAAACGTATACACATTAAATGGTCTGAAATTGACAAGGAGGATGTAAGTCGTATGCAYTTTCCAATACCACCACCGAATTTTGAGTGCGAGTGTGGATCTGAACAAATATGATGATTTGCTTTGTWTGCGACATGATAAATCAACACAAGTTACAAAGCATTTCACTGTTTATTAAATTCTGTGTAATAAAACATAGATTATTATACAATAAACATTAACGCTGTTGGATTCATTTGAATCGAATATTACAAAATGTCACAATATTCGATATAGGTGGCGTAGTGGTTAGCACTGTCGCCTCGCWGCCCCAGATCTGGGYTCGATTCCCGCCTTGGGTTGCATGTTCTCCCCGTGCTTGGTGTGTTCCCTCCAGGTTTGCCATTTTCCTCCCACAGTCCAAAGACATGCAGATTAGGCTAATTAGGCCRTACACAAATTGCCCGTAGTGTGTTAATGTCGACCAGTGGTCCTAGCATGGTGAAAATGGGAAGAAACACAATGGTACTCTCCCCTGGGTGGATGGGATGGATCTAATAAGACAATGCCCAAACATTTACTTGAATCGAATCAGCAGTGTGTCTTTGAGTCACACTGGATCTATTATCATATTATATAGATATGAGATCTATTGGAAATGGTGAATGGGATTTAATGAATAATTATTAAATATTAAGTCAGATAGAGCTACCAATGCAGAGACGTACCGTATACTGTATTCTGTACAAACAATCCAGCCAAGTGGATCATTTTACCTTTTTTTTTTTTTTTTAATGATTTAGATGCTTCATGTTCTAATTTAATCTGATGCAATGCTTTTAATCAGAAATGTACCTGGAATATGGAGAGTTGACTGGCTTTAATCAGAGATATTTAGGTTGCAGTGCAAGGCCAGTAACACTTGCTTTTTATTTATTCAGAGCTGTCCGTGTCTCTTGTGTAAGAATGGCTTTTGCTTGTCTTCATTTTGAGACATTGTGACTGTGTCACAGCTCAGTGATGTAAATAGGACACAAGCTGTAAGATCTTGATTGACAGCCATAATAAGCGTTTGTCTGGGAGCGAGCCGAGAGTGTGTGACTCACCTCATTAATGAATGTACTTGGTGCTTTACATCAATCATGTGTGTCTGTGGGGAGGGGAACACAATCACAGCCACACACTCAAGGTTTTAATAAAGAATGAACTCTGTGAACATGCCACTGAACTGTCTTCTTGTTTATTCTGATTCATTCAAGGTTGTTTTGTTTCAGAAGGAAGCTGACGCATTGTGTGTGGAGAAACAGATAGTAACTCTACAGTTATAGGTAGTAACCTACAGCATATAATCATCTTACATATACTGTTAAAAGCACATCATTATAAGACACATAATAGGGGAATACATCACAAAGATGCTTCTTTTGTTTTTGTATTTTTGTATTTACACACTGACGTTTCTGTTAAACACACACAGTCATGCTAGTCTGGTCTACAAATGTAATATGGGTCGACCCTGTTATATAGGAGTGATATAACATGATAGATAATATTTCTAGACACTTGCATAACATTTGTAAAATGAAAAGATCTTAACATGTGTGCGACTCATAAGTGAGCTGCAGAGGGTCTGAGTAATACATCTACAAAATACACCACGGACTTCTTGTGACCCCTGGGTCCTCTTTTTCATATTAATGTTGATGGTGACCAATAAGGGGCGCTGTGGCCCTGTGCTAAAGATGCTGAAAGTTTAGCAACGCCCTCTCTGTCTGACAAACACTTCCATTCAATTATTACATAATCACATAAAACTGATTTTATTTTTATTTTTTTAATAAAAACTGTTTATTCTTATTCACTTCTTATAAGATTAGATTTGTATATTTATATGCTGTGTGTGTGTGTGTGTGTGTGTGTGTGACCATGAAGATGGCCTTGGACTCGGCTGATGCAGGCAGTTTTTTCTGTGATGGCTTGTGACTACAAACACTAAATAGTTAACGACTGAAATTCCCTCGTACAGTTTGTACCTGAACAGCGGAAGACAGGAAGTGTGAGCTTTATATTAACTTTAACACCTTTCCCATTATACTGAGCTTTCAGTCTTAGAGTAAACAGATGTAGCACCGGCTGATTTGCGCTCATTCTATCTGATATCTCCCAGATGACGATGGGTTCCCTGTTGAATCTGGTTCTTCCTATTGCCATCTCAGGGAGATTTTCCATGTCACTGTCACTCCTCGCTTGGTCATCAGGGCCAATCTGATTTATTATCATTTATACCTATTTCCTTACATTTTTCTAATCAATTTCCATGATTTTTATTTCTGTAAAGCTGCTTTGCAACGATGACCATTGTTAATGGTCTATCTAATCATTTTAATTCATACACATTTTTCACATTTCATACAAATTTCCATAATTGTCTTTTGATTATGTAAAGCTGCTTTGAGACAATGACAACTGTTAAAAGCGCTATGCAAATAAAACTGGATGAAATTAAAAGTGAAATAGTTTGCATGTTCTCCCCGTGGTTGGTGGGTTTCCTCCGGGTACCCCGGTTTCCTCCACCAACCCAAAGATATGCAGATTAGGCTAATTGCCGTTCCAAAATTGCCTGTTTTATGTGTGTGTGTGTGTGTGTGTGTGTGTGTGTGTGTGTGTGTGTGTGTGTGTGTGTGTGTGTGTTTTTGTTTGTGTGTGTGTGTGTGTTTTTGTTTGTGTGCCCAGCAATGGCAAGGGATAGGCTCCAGGCCTCCGCGACCCTGTACACAGGATAAGCAGTATAGAAGATGTATGAAATGGAAATGGAAATTTCTCTCTCTATGTTTTTTTTCTTTAAAAATGTTTAAGCCGTAATATGACCCTTATTTGAAATTGTAGATCATTGAATATAATAAAACTTCATTATATGTACCTTACAGCACAGTGAAACAATTTTTTCACATATTCCAGTTATGACAACCTAGCAGGGCTGGGGCTTGAACCCTTGTCCTTCTGATCAGTAGCCCAATAAACCTTAACCCGTTTGATCCACTACTGCCCTCTAATGGAATGCATTTGGACATTCCATTAATTAACATAAAGTTTTCCCTATTTGGACATCACCCAATGTGCAGATTGAACTACATTTACCACTCAAGCCTTTTGGAGAATTTAGAGGCCAAGGAAACGCCTTGAACTCTTTGTCATGATTCTCAAACTGTTCCTGAACAATTCCTGCAGTATCAGCACATATTATCCTGCTGAAAGAGGCCATTGCCAGAGCATACCATTTCCATGAAGCAGTATACATGTGTCAATGTAACATCCACATAAGTAGCAGGATCCAAGGTTTCCCAGCAGAACATCACCCAGAGCATCAGACTGCCTCCAGTGGCTTGCTTTCTTCCCATCATTCCATTACAAGCAGAGCAAAGTGACTGCACATGATCCTTAATATTGTACTAATATTCCCAAATTGATTTTAAGTCACTGAAACGCCTGAACGTATCCGTAAATATCTAAAGTAAATACAAAGCTCCACATGTACAATGGTTTTAAATATGTGAGCAAACTGTTAACATCTGCCAGGCACACTGAATGTCCTTTTGTTATTTTGTACAAATATTTTACAATGTCACATTCACAACATATTTTAGTCATTTTCACTCCAAACATGCTGCACTAATATATTTCAGATATAAAAAAAAAAATTGCAAACTTCCCTGTATATGTATCTCCTCTAAACAAACTACCAGTTTTCCTAAACATGGAACTGCATGGAACTGAAAAGACTTACCAGTCTTCTTTTTTTAATGCTGTTTTGCCTACCAGTATTGTATCTGTATTTTCTAGATTTTTCTGTGTTTGAATGTCGGAGTTTTATATTTGAGACACACCCATGACATTGATGAARTAAGAAATCCAGCTGAACCACACCAACCTGGCATAGACATACATTATTCCACTGATATGTGAAAGCCATTCCTAAGGAGAAGCTGTAGTACTCTGAATTCCTCTCCTGGTGAAAGCAAGAGCTCTGCATTTAGATCTGGTGATACAGAGGTCTGTAGCAAAGCCAGGTGTAAACTTACGATACTGGAACGGCATCCAGACCAGTCGTGTATTCCTCCCTGATGAGCGTTGGCCAAGGCAGCAGACAGCAGACTGCAGATGGTGACCCTCTTCCCCACAACTTGACCATTTCTTCTCGCTCTTCACAACAGATGAGTTTTAATGCAGAGTTCATGCAGAGAAAGCCTGCAGGTTGTGATGGCGTACCTTTTGACTGGTGCACTACTAGTTAAAARTTTGGACACACTATAACGTTTTAATTTATTTCTTCTTATTTTAGGTTTATGTTGTAAGCACCAGTATTTAGTTCCATTTGTACAACCTCCAGTCAAACATTCACACATTACAGGCACGTATGGGTAGAACATGCAAGTCCATGTACCCGATACAGGAGTCAAACCCAGGACCTGCAGGTGCAAGGTAACAGCGCTAGCCACTAAGCCACTATGCCACCCATTAAGTCATTAAATAGCAACAACAGTTAGTTGTTATTTTAAGGCAAGACTCAACTTTGCATTTTAACGCAACAAACTCAATGACCTTAGTTTTTCGCACCACTATATGCAGTTGGATTCTGGATTTCCTATTTAATAGATCTTAGTCTGTTAGGTAAGACAATCACGTCTCCTTCCTTCACAGTCAACACTGGTGTCCCACAGAGTTGTGTGCCGAGTACATTGCTATCCTCGCTCTTCACACATGACTGTGTAACATCATTGTCAAGTATGCAGTTGGCCGTCCCAAGGTTTTAGTAGCAACAGTAATAAGTCTAGAATCAGGGTGTTTCCACAACAAGCTCACTCTCAATGCCAAGATGACCAAAGAGCTGATTGTGGGCTTCSAGAAATGCAAAAGCATYAAACACCCTCCCATTTACATCATTAGGACTGATGTAGAGCATGCCTCCAGTTTGGAAGTGGGTGTCCACCTCACTGAGGATTTGTCCTGGCAGAGTTAAACCTTATTTCTGGTTAGAAAGGCGCAACAGAGTCGTCATTTCCTGCAGAGAATAAAGAAAGCACGCACTTGCTTACTTGGCTTACAGATACATTTTATCATGAGATGCTGTTTCCTGTAATTTAACACAGAATATTTACGTCTTGACCAACTGCATCAAAGTATGATATGGCAGCTCCATGCTGTCTAAAAATACAAGCGCTCTCAGCCACTGAATATCTTTCTCACAGTAGATGTCTGCATAGAGCATGAACATAATCAGGGACTCTTATTATTATTATTATTATTATTATTATTATTGTTATTATTATTATTGTTATTATTATCCAACCAATTAGTTGATTAATAGCAAAGGCAACCAAACCAAAGGCAGTGTAAGATTTAAGATGTGTGTATACGGCTAAATTTGTTAATACAATAATGATCTTAGAGTACAGTAATATTTTACACATAAAACAAGTATTTATGTTTAGGTGTGTTTTGTGTTTGGTCAGGAGAAAGGCTGAAATGCATAAAGTTTTCTTGTGTGTAAGAGCAACGTTGACTGCACATGGTCAGCGAGAGAGAGAGAGAGAGTACTTCTTCTCCGGACATACACGTCAGTGATTTAATAGAGCCACATGATCTCCTGTTGTCTCCCATCTGCTGGTCACAGAGGCGTGACGTTGCACTTTAGGTCCATTAAGTTGTCCATTAGGTCAGTTTTTTGTGACACATTTTCCCTCAATTTTTCTTTAAACCAAGCTGCCCCATATGACACACACACACACACACACGCACATATAAATGCCAGTCTGGGCTTAAGAGTGGCCATGCTGGGACTTATTAGCTCTTGGTGCGACTGAACACAACAACCAGGGCTTTAATGCAATCAGCAAACTGCACACAAATGGCTACAGAGCACTCGCTCACACGTAATCTGTAAACACACACTCAGACAAACAGTGTTCTGAGCCGACTTTCTTTGCACTTTAATAGGAAACGGTAA
Organism: Clarias batrachus; assembly: GCA_003987875.1. Lineage (NCBI taxonomy): Eukaryota > Metazoa > Chordata > Actinopteri > Siluriformes > Clariidae > Clarias > Clarias batrachus. The sequence continues at coordinate 37,594 of QMIH01000482.1, forward strand.
CCAAAAACAACCCCTCAACGTAAAATCCTGACTTGTTCATTTCTCACCTAGCAGTAGAGAAAGTGCTAGCGCTAGCCACTAAGCCACTGTGCGGCCACACGTTTAACAATAGAATTTTAAAAAATAATAAAAATTAATATGTTTGTTCTCATGAGTACTCAACTGTTCACTGATGGAAACGAGCACACAAACCTGTTAAAAACATTTATTGTCACTTTCAGCTCGACAGTTTAATTAGTTTAGACCTTATTTACGGAGCCTAGCATGAGCAGAACGTTCCACTCACATGAATATTTAATCCGGGGAAAATAGCAAAACAACGGCCTGTCGGAAAGAAAGCGAGAGGCAGTGGAACGTTCCAGAAATGTRGGTTGGAAAAAAATCAACAAATGTCTATTCATAACCATCTTGATTGTATTRATACAGTATAGAACAGTGTGTCTGTGTGTCTTTGTGCCTGTGTGTGTGTTACAACCCCCACCACCCAATACATCCTGAATCACCAAGCTGTGAAATACATCATCCACTTTCTGCTTTATTTAGACCCAACTCAGGAGTGATGACTCATGAACAGTGCAGCCCCACAAGGGGGGG
>QMIH01000482.1:106178-134376 GCA_003987875.1 Clarias batrachus
TAACAAACACACAAAATATCGTATCTGTAAGCTGTCGTGGCCGTAGATTTTGGAATCCAACTCAGACAAAACACAGAATTACACACAAATCTTTTTTTACGCACGATTATTTTATTCCATACTGGATAAAATGGGAGGGTTGTGTAAAGAAGGGCATCCATGTTGTGCAGATTGGATCGACGGAMGCTGCCCAAAGACTAACAAAAATGATAGTTTCAGAGCTGTTATGACTGTTCCACTTTTTGCGTGTGATTAATGCCTTCACACAGCTGTAAATGTGTGTTAGGGTCAACCGGGCTATGCAAATATTATTTCACTTGGAGAGAACAAAGTGTCTGAGCCTCGAATGATGATATGACATTAAAATAAAAGCCGTTTATAGCTGACTCATGAGAAAGACGCTGGATTTTGAGTGATTTTGTTTCCGTCCAGCCAATTGTTTTGAATATGAAGGTGTGAATTCTGTGATTTTGAGTGTGTGTGTGTGTGTGTGTGTGTGAGAATGTTTGCTCAATGTGCGAGAGCTGGTATCTTCGTCGATGCGGATATGTTTCCTTTATCGACCCATGTTTTATACTGGTGTTTCATTTTACTACTTGATATTAGCAAACTTCCCGCAGGAAGACTAAAACTACAAGTTAATCTGTCCATTCATCTTTGAAGGTTCAGTTTTCATCGTCTACTTTACTTTTTTAATAAGCCGTGCTGTGTCGTGGTTATGGGTTGTGCACACACTCTGTCTACACATGAGTGGCTCTGTTGCGTGATGTGTATAGCCACGCCCAAAAGGCGCTAACATTGAGGTGTTGGGAAGCACAAAAAGAAAAAAAAACATACATTTCCATTTAGGCATTTGGCAGACGTTCTTACCCAGAGCGACTTACGAAAAGTGCTTTGAAGTTTCCGTCACTGGACAGATACGTACACTGGGTATCCATGTATACTAACTAAGTGTACTAACTAAGTGCCATCAGTCAAGCACAGTTGGGAAGAAGTTTATTCGTTGATTTTTTTTGTATTCGAGCATCAGTGTTTGGAATTTGATGCGGGCAGCTACAGGAAGCCAGTGCAGGGAGCGGAGAAGTGGGGTGGTGTGGGCGAACTTGGGAAGGTTGAAAGCGAGACGTGCTGCTGCATTCTGGATCAGAGGACGAATGGTGGACAGACGCAGACCTGCCAGGAGTGTTGCAGTAGTCCAGTCTTGAAATCACAAGGGAGTGAACAAGCACCCGAGTAGCCTGTGAAGAAAGAAATGATGAAGCCCTGGAAATGAGTAAAGGATCATAAAAACATAATCACACAGTGCTGATGTCTAGCATTGTCCAAGATAAATGGACATGTCAATCAGCACAGCCTGCAACCGTGCTAAAAAGAGTCGTTCAGTAATAAATACGTAAATACTTTATTCTCCTATAGAACTGTAATATGTTGATTGTAGTTGTCCTGACTAAAAGGGTTAACACATTTATACTTGTTTGCATATGAAAGGATATGATCTTGTTCTTTCTGCTGTGCAACAGTGCTGATTAGCTAGACACTGCATTATGTATATCATTAAATTCAGTGCAAAATGTATTATTATTAACAACTAATAGTTAATCTTGGGTATGTGGCGACCCCTTACCTGGAGCAGCCGAAAGACCCACTACAGCATTATTTGTCACTGTAGCCTGTAACAGTGGGGACCGGTCACTAGAGGGCGCTTTTATTTTATGACTTTTATGTGAGTAAGAATATGAAATAAACAGCTGATTTTGAGAGTGTAGATTTTGTAGAGTCTGCAGTTGTTCACATCAGTGTTTCTTTCCCTTTCACCATGTTTGTGTTTAATCAGTATAACACATCTGCACCTACAACATTTTCCACCAGCTGCCACTGCTGTACATACAGCACTAAAATAAGGTTTACTGCTAATACATTTATATTGAAAGATAAATATTTACTGTAAATAGAATATTCAATAAAATATAAAGACAAGATAAAATGTGTTTTGTATTATTTAATCGAATCACTTCTGCAGCGCCTGTAATCCCTCAATGAGATTAATCTCCAGTTTAACTGAGGTTTAACTTCAGCCGACAGGAGTTTSATKAGGAGAGACCACGCCCCGCGACTCCGGCAGGAGGACGAGCCTCAGACCGGAGAGGAGTTCATTAACACCGGCRAGTTAATGACCAGTTCTGGTTACAGAAATAAAGCACTCGGCTAATGGTGTAAGWTAATGATCATGGCTGGTTAGCGCTTRATTTCACTTTAGTTAAAGCAAAGAGCCTAGTTTTCTAAAAGTTTTCTAAAGTCAGTTAGAAGCACTGTGCAGAAACATTAGCTAAGCTAATAGCGCACTGTTGTGTTTAAGTAGCTAGTGAGGTTTTTAATATAGTCACGTGGCTGTAAAACAGCAAACACTCCAGAAAACAACAACACAGGAGGGTTATAATCGAGACTAATGCTTACGATTACATTAAATGTGTCTTAACCTGTTATTAATTTATGAATTCAGCTGTGACTGTAAACCTAATAGGAAAGAAATGAGTGTTGATGAGGTCAGACTTTAAAGCAGGTCCGCTAAGCACCAAAGCACGTGTTTTTTCTCCYCTTGTCCACAAATTAATTTAGTACTAGAGTTTAATACAAGGTGGTACGGTGGCGTAGTGGTTAGCACTGTCGCCTTGCACCGCCAGGGTCCGGGTTCGATTCCCGTCTCTGTGTGCATGGAGTTTGCATGTTCTCCCCGTGCTTGGTGTGTTTCCTCCGGTTTCCTCCCACCGTCCAAAGACATGCAGGTTAGGTTAATTGGCGTTCCCAAGTTGCCCGTAATGTGTGTGTGTGTGTGTGTGTGTGTGCCCTGCGATGGACTGGCACCCTGTCCAGTGTGTACCCTGCCATGTGACCTAAGTCTCCTGGGATAGACTCTGCCCCCTCGACCCTGAATACAGGATTAAGCGGTATAGATGATGAGTGAGYGAGTTTAATACAAGAGATTTTCGTTGCTGGAAATCCATTTAAATCATGCAGCTTCATCATTGCTCATGGTTGCTTAGCAACGGCAGACGCCACGCCGCTTATGTACAGTGTAACTTTTACTCCTAAATCATTCTGAATTTCCAGTGTCTTGTTGTGCTTCCTTTAAGACCATTTGTTTAATCAGTTTATCCAGATATTAAAGTACAAATACACTTTGCTTATTTAGTTTGTTTCGTTATGAAAATCACACAATGAAGATTTTTCTCTTGTGGGGCTGTAGCTATCGAATATTTTAGTAATCAAGTATTCTACCACAAATTTTATCGAGTAATCGGATAAAATGTACTTTTGCTTAATTAAACAGCAATGTAAAATATATGAGAAACAAACAAACATTTCTTTTTAGAAAATTTTACTTTTATTTTTTAAATGCATACAGCATTTTATCAAAAATAAACATTGTCATTATTCACAATACAAGGAAGAGCTTAAGGTTGACTGAGATGAATTAAGTGCATTACAGCCATACATTCTTATTTTAAAGCCTTTTCTCAGAAGCAAAACCTAAGAAAAAGGTATTTCAAATGACGTTAACTATCAAAAAAACTAAAGCACACTTTTAAATAAATTTTAATATATTTTTATCGCTCCCTTCCATTTTGCAGGCCGCAACAGAACGCTCCCTCACATCAATACACAGCTAACTGTTTGTGTCTCCTTCCGCTTTGTGGGACACAAGCACTTCTTCATCGTCTGTGTTTACTGGCCGCTTGCATCCGGGAGCACGCTGTGTCACGCCAAACAAATAATTGCGCAAAAACATAACGCAAGCTTTTTAAATTAACTATAAGAAGCTTCGAGGCAGAAGATTTTGCCTCAATCATTTTTTGTAATCGAATTACTCAAATTACTTGAGGAATCGTTTCAGCCCTATTCCCATGTAGTTAATATTTCTTCTAACTCAAATGTAAACTTTGTAATGTTGAACGTTRGAGCTGTTTACGTTCACAAGCAGGCGAACAGTGCCATTACTTTTGGACTAACTTGGAATTTATTTCTAATCTTCCTGACACTTAAACATAAGTTGCTTTAAAGTTAGAGTTTCTTTGGTTTATTCATCTGATTGCAGTCAAACAGGGGCATTTTTCCCCGAGACTTGAATGTATTTTCTTAAATGTCCTTGTAAGTTATAAGCAAGTTAAAAAAAACTAATTTGCTCATCCCATACCATTCCTGACCTTTGACCTTAACTAGGAATCAGATTCAAACCTTTGAATATTAAGTTTGAGMCCCCTGTCCTAGCTCACACTCAGWCTCATCTAAATGTTTTCTAGTACAGTATCTCATTAGGCCTCAATAACACATTTATCACCAGAATGTTTCTAACCCATTTCTTCAACCATAGACGTCTAGTGTCTCTGACTCCGAGAAAAATCACAGAAAAGTATCAAAATTCATGATGGGATCGGAACCGAAACAAAAAATACAGTCAGGATAAAGAGGGTTCATGTCTTTTCATCGTATTTGAAAAATTATTTAGCAAACCAAATATCTTAGTCTAAATGAAATCCATTTGTGACTTTCAGGTTTTCACATGACGGGACAGGAGGAGTCTGACTCCTCTACAGCCGAGTGTTTGCACAGCAGTCCGTATGTGAGAGTGGTGATGAGGAGATCGTGAGCAGAGCTGCATGGATGTGGTATTTCCAGGGAGCGTGAAACACTATGCCTGTTACAGATTCGTCTGTGAACTTCTTAAGACTGTCCTGTACCTGAGACAAGAGCTGCCCATGACCTACGACAAGATGGTCTCCTTCCAAATGCAGCAGCTTGCAACCACACAGGTGAGAGAAAAACACAAAGAGTGAAAAAATGAGTTCAGTTATGATGTACAAATAATAGTCACATGACTACTGAGGGAGTGACTACTATTCTCTGCCCACAGCTGGAGGAAGGAGCCTCAGGAAATCCATCCAGTCATCAGGAGACTTAAGTCGGCAGCGGTGCGAGTGGACTCTGTGAGACCTGGACGAGGTGCCTGATCACCTGGAGGAGCTCTTCTCCCTCAGTAACGTCTCCCATGTGCTCTTCATGATTGGAAGCTCTGCGACTCTTCCCGTGGAGGTATACGAGATCAGCATGGAGGCTTCGGTGCGGGAAGGCAGTGACAGGAGTTTGAGAACTTCCCTGTGTCTGAGGCAGCTGTTTCGCACCCTTTTCGCTGAGGACTTGTTTTCTGACGCTAAGGCAGTGCGCCTCATGGGCACCACGGTCATCACGATCGCTCATCGGTGTAGACTGGTTTAAACCCAAAGTTGACTTCAGGCTAAAGCTAAAGAGACAGGGGATGGTGTTCGCCAGTGGTGGATCTGGAAGTGACCAAAGGAAGCCTGACAATACAGACAGGGATGATTATATATGGGTTCAAACATCTGTGACTGTTAAGGGCTTCAGTAAATGACAAGGAAATAAATCTAGGTAATAGCATGGGTGAGAATTTCCTTTTGTAATTCTCTCAAGAGGAAAAAAACTTGCCAGAGGCATTTGTGGTTTATGGGACTAGGTTTTTTTTTCTTCTTCTTTTGCAGTGGCCTTGTAAATAAGCTTAACAATGAAGTTCAAACATGAGATGTATGTAAGTCAAACTGGGACTATTCAGAATAACAGAACACAGTACTGAGAGTCAAAACTCCCTTTATTTCTCTATATAATCCCAGCTACAGTAATGCACTTATCCCATCATTTCACTAGTGCTTGAATGTTCATGGGAACGACTACATTGGGCTCAGAACCGCCAGGATCACCATTTACCATTTATCGCCAAATGTCAGTTTTAATCCTTAATACACTAAAGGTCCCAGTTTGACTTGAACGCCCCTCGTAGATTAAGCAATAGCTCAATTTCTTTTTCTCAAAGAAAAGATGTAAAGGGAAGGATTTTTGTGTTTATAACAATTTAAATGTTACATGTGCACTGTACTTTTTTTAGGAACTGAAACAACTTGCACTTTGTTTTCTAATAAATGTCATTTTTGTAAGCATGTGTCAGAACTACAAAGAACTACAACTCCCAACACCAATGCCACGGTTCACCTGAATACTAAACACCTGAAACTAATTACAGAACTAATRAAAGAGACCCGCACACGTCCGGTGGTTGTGAAGTATACGCCCCCTGTGATTAGCTCCAGAGTCGGTACCAAGCCGTTTGTGAATACCTGCCTTTTGATATTGACCCCGTTTGTGTTTTCGTTTCCGAGTTTAGCCTGATCCCGTTTATGCCCGACGCACATCGCCTGACCCTGGCCTGTTTAAACGACTATCGACTTTGGATTCTCTTAACTGGTTTGTTTGATTTGTTCAGAAATAATAAATATCTTAACTGCACCTGCGTTCTCCGAGTATGTAACTCTGACAGCATGCTGCTTCTTTATCCATTGAACTGTTACACAGTCACCTTTACACGTATCTTGTGCTTATGTGGATAAGAGACTGCATCTTTAAAAGGGTTATAGTTATGCTGAAGCACATTTTGGTTTAGGGATAACAAATCAAAATGAGAACTAAACTCAGTCAACTGTTGAGATTGCTCAGAGGAGGAAGGATCTCATCCAAAAATGGATTCTCTTGTCCAGGTTGATTCCACATGCTGATGGTAAAGGTCAGCTGCAGCAGCACCAACAGGTTCAAGGTCCTCTAAAGGCTTTGCAGGACACCTCGCTTTAGCAAGATGATGTGGTATTATTCCCTTTCCTGTAAGAGAGGAGAAGAGGTAGTGAGATTTATTGTGTTATAGTTTACAGGGTTTGTAATGACATGGCAGCTATTCTCTGCTACTTCACAAATTAAACAAATACAGTAGATATCTTAATTAGCCTAACATCACTTATTTGAATAAGAATTTTATAGAATATTAGTCATCCTATAAACATAATCAGTAATTCATTACCCAGGGTAAAACATGTCAGGTTTGACACACAATACGTTTGACACACAATACTTGGATGTGTTCTCCTCCATGTCTAGTTCCTCCTGGTCCACCAGATATAAGAAAGCTGTCTTTAAAGGGTAATTAACTCTGGCATTTACCTCTAACCACATCCTCTCTGTTACATGGTTCCGTGTAGATTTTAGGGATAGTGTAAGTCTGCCTGTGCTCGCAAGAAACAATCAATAATTTTTCATGCTTGTAGAAACTGTCTGGATGTCTTTGAAGATTGTGTCGATGCTTTACCACCTTTTCTTGGATAAATAATGTCAAATAAAACTCTGTCCCGCAGTCAACTCTGACCCGGTCCCATAGTCCAGAGGAAAACACGGAGGGTAAATCACAGATAAACATAACCTTTATAAAGCCATGAAACAAACAGCAGTAATACTGCATCCCTAAAATGACACAAAAAAAAAAAATACTGAATAAGTCTAATAATTTTCAAATAATGTGCTGCACCCTCATATGCACTTTATAAACATGTTGAAAGAAAAAACAATTATCTTAAAAAAGCTTATTTCAATATGTTTCTAAAGTGCACACTCAAGATGTAAGGGCAAAAAATAAATGTTTGCATATTTGTCACATTTAAATAATTAGGATCATCAAACATATTTCAATTACACAAAGACAAGCAGAGGAAAAMAAATCTGATAAATTTTAAAAAATGATGATTTCATTAATTTAGGGAAAAAGCTGTCCAAACCTGCCTGGCCCCATGTGAAAACATAATTTCCCCTAATATACTTTTTGTGCCACTCTTGATGGCAATGACTATAATCAATTCTTTGCAGATTTACTTTTATTCAGTCACATTGGAGGATTTTCAAGCATGAACGGCCTGTTTACGGTCTACCACAGCACCTCAATTTCCAAAACCTTCATTTAGTTTTGTTGAGCCATTCAAAGGTGGATTTTCTGGTGCGTTTGGGATCATTGCCCTGCTACATAACCCAAGAGTGCTTGAGCTTGAGGTCACGAACATATGGCCGAACCATCATACTACCACCACGTTTGACAGATGGTATGAGGTTCTGTTTATGAATTGCTGTGTTAGTTTTACGYCAGATGTAACAGGACACACTTCCAAAAAGCTCTACTTTTGTCTCATCGGTCCACAGAATATTTTCCCAAAAGTCTACAATCAAGATATTTTTGGCAAATGTGAGACGAGCCTTTGTGTTCTTTTTGGTCAGCAGTGGCTTTCACCTTGGAACTCCATGACTACCCTGGATGCCATTCTTGCCCCCAGCCTCTTTTTTTATTATTAAATCATGAACACTGRCCTTAACTCAGGCAAGTGAGCCCTGCAGTTCTTTAGAYGATGTTCTCCTGGATGATTCGTTGTTGTGCTTTTTGAGTAATTTTGGTAGGACCGAACTGTTCACCTGTCACCACCTAGGTGCCAAAACAGAAAAGAGTCTAGATGAATGTCTTCCTTGATCCCTGAGAGATGGTGGGACCAGCTGAGCAGTGCAGAAGGAAACGTGGTGCGGTGTGTCGTGTGATTAGAGCTAAAAGGTAAGTGGGTGTTGGGCCATTTTTAGCTTTGTAGGCGAGCATCAGGGTTTTGATGCGTGTAGCTAATTTGAGGAAGCAGCTACAGTGAGTGGAGAAGTGGGGTGGTGTGGGAGAAATAGGGAAAGTTAAAAATGAGATGTGCAGCTGCATTCAGGATCAGCTGCAGAGGACGAATGGTGGACAGAGGCAGGCAGACCTGACAGGAGAGAGTTKCAGTAGTCCAGTCTTGAAATAACAAGGGACTGAACAAGTACCYGAGTAGCCTGTGAAGAAAGAAATGGGCGGATTCTTCTCATATAAAGAAGAAATCAACAAAAGCGAGTTTAGCATTGTGTGGGGAAAATGACAGATGATTGTCCCCAGTCTGATCCAATATGTAAAAAAAAACCTTTTACAGCACTGATAGCAATGTAATCATAATATATAATGATTTCAAACAAACCAGTAAAATCACTCACACAACAAAATTCTCCCAAATAAATGACAAATCACTTAGAATTTTGTGACTTTATGCTGTACTGTATAGWTAATTACACAGGTATATTTCATCCTCCTGGTTTGTGTGAAATCACAATATATAACCAGTCAGTCAATATAATGTCAGTATATTATAGGTTTGGTAACCTGCCTTGCAGTGTTGCTAATTACATTGCGAGTTTCATATCATAACTTTTCTTCTTCTTTTTTTTTTTGTTTATAGGTGGGGCGCTGAAGTGGAGTTTGTCCAGGGTGCCATCCACATACCAGTTACAGGAGCACCACTCCACACTGACCAGCATAATGAGTTTACAGGAGTTTAGCTTCATCTCACAGTGACGTCTTTTCAGTGACGTCACCCGTATTCGCCTTCTCTGTTCCTACACCAACAAGGAGCCTGCGCGGTGATGACGTCATAGACGTTCATGTACCTCTATAAAAGTTCACGGAAATACTCAATTTTAAGGACACCCACGCTAAACGGTGAAACAAGAAGATATGTCTTATTAACTGAGAAACATTTCTCTCAACCCTGAAGCGCAGCTCACACCTCCACGCCTCACCGCAAATCTCGCGCACGCAAATCTCACGAGAGTTCGGTTTCCGTTGGTGGCGGCCGAGGCCCCAGACCCGCGCGCCGTGTTAGCTAGCCCAGAATTCTGATTCCTGAATGAAAACTGGTGAAAGCAGCCTCTTCGTAAACCTGTAGAATCATGGCGTCAGCTTTGGAGCAGTTCGTGAACAACGTGCGGCAGCTCTCTGCTCAAGGTATGAATGAATACAGCTCATTGAGACACTAAAACTGTCACGGCTAGCAAGGGACAGCGTTATTATTTTTTCCCTACACCGGTATTCCAATAGACACGCCCACTGTGCGCCKGCGTCCTGCATCGTGTGCGCCGTAATTGGCCCGAGAACGGTCAGTTATTGCTTGTTATCCAATAAGAATAGCGGAGGCGGGATCTGTTGGTCTGTCAAATACGGGTATGGAAAACACGGTGAGCATGTTTAGGTAGCATGCTTAGCTGGGAGTGTTAGTTGACAGAACTTTAGCGTGTTGTGAAATCGCACGCAGTGTGTAGATGTAAAAGGGCAGTTGGGTCCAAAAATTGCTTTGGTCACTGATACACACAAACACCAGTAGCTTCATAAATGTCTTTGTCTGAGATAAGGAGCTAGTGAGATTAGCGTTCTCCTTAGCTAACGAGTATCCTCTGAGAGACTAGTCACAGAGCTCCTCACTGACACACAGCACACCATGGACATTTATAAATAAAATAAATACAATCAGCAGAGTTGCAGCATCTCCTTAGATCTGACAGGCATGRCTTAGATGAACACTAATGCTGTTCACACTCAGAGAGAAGCAGACTGTAGAGCTGGCGTGATGAAGCTCTGGCCCAGGGGTAATATACAAGATGCGAGCAAAAACTTTCCAGACAAGTTTTGTAACAGGCCAAAAGATGAAACCACAAGGCTGCACAGAGTCACAGGGAGTGCCGACCTTCATCAGTCAGTGTGTCAAAAGACACCGTCCTGTTTACACTGGGAGCTCTGCAACTGGTGCTGTTCTGACCATGTGCAGTACAAAGTCTGCTAGTTCATCATGAACAGCAATTTAGAACAAAGAGTGAAACTGGGATAAATCTGTCACAGAGACATTTGACATGATTCGGCAAGTTTATGCTACACTGCAACGAGTCGTTTGAGGTGTTTTGAGTGGCACTCGCGCTTCAAGAGGGGAAGAACATCAATGAAAAATGATAAGACATCAGGAAGACCCTTAACGGGTTCAAACATGGAAAATTTCGAAACCTTTCCGCAACTCGCGTGTGATGATCGTAGGAGAACAATCCACAACATTGCTGTCGTTGTACGGAACAGTACGATCCAGGCAGATCCTCACGTGTGATTTGAACATGCGCCGCGTTGCTGCCCAGTTTGTCCCCAGACTGCTGACCCATATCAAGGATCATGACCGGTGACGAAACGTGTATGGGTGCGACCCTGAGCTTTCACAGGGGAAAAGCCCATCATCTCCACAACCGAAAAAGGCGAGGCAGGCCTGCAGCTTCAACCGAGTGTATGCTCTTTGTCTTTTTTGACATTCATCCCCAGATGCCAGACTGCAAATAGCGAATTCAGCTGCCAGGCTTTAAGGCATCTGAGGGAGTACGCTCAGTACAAAAACAGAGCTTATAAACAGTGCCAATCTCGAAACTTTTTGGTGCCCCCTCGTACCCGTGACCCAGCGCAAAAAAAGTGGAGTAGTTTGGCTCCAGTTGATGCTATTTAAACATTAGGTGTCACCTGTGTATCATCATGCTTTTGTCTCTTTTACACAGCATTGTAACATTCCTCATTATGTCTGTGTGTGTTCCAGGCCAGATGACTCAGTTGTGTGAGCTGATCAATAAAAGTGGAGAGCTGCTGGCAAAGAACCTCTCCCACCTGGACACTGTGTTAGGAGCGCTGGACATCCAGGAGCACTCGCTTGGAGTTTTAGCTGTGCTGTGAGTGTGCACGTCACCCTGAGACACTCCAGAGATATATCAGTTTATCAGGTCTTTATAATACATCTCTTGTTGCTGTGACATGTGTCTGTGTGTTCACACGTTCTTGTTGTTGCTTTGTTATTCTAGATTTGTGAAGTTCTCGATGCCCAACATCCCCGACTTTGAAACATTATTCTCTCAAGTCCAGCTGTTCATCAGCACCTGCAACGGAGAGCACATTCGATACGCCACAGACACTTGTGAGTTTACACTGCTCTCAACAGGCTTTTCCCTGTAACGAAGCACTTTTGTCCTGGTTTTGTTAGATACGCTGTACAGAAATAACCTCTGCTGCAGCACATATCCTAATAAAGCACTCTGTACAGAAATACGCTGGAGGTATCGGGTATTGAGCAGCTTTCTGACTGCTTGTCGATTCCCTGTTGTCTTTATTTTCCACAGTTGCTGGGCTTTGCCATCAGTTGACTAATGCTCTAGTGGAACGGAAGCAGGTAAAGGGTTTTAACAAATCATGCATNGAGTAGCCTGTGAAGAAAGAAATGGGCGGATTCTTCTCATATAAAGAAGAAATCAACAAAAGCGAGTTTAGCATTGTGTGGGGAAAATGACAGATGATTGTCCCCAGTCTGATCCAATATGTAAAAAAAAACCTTTTACAGCACTGATAGCAATGTAATCATAATATATAATGATTTCAAACAAACCAGTAAAATCACTCACACAACAAAATTCTCCCAAATAAATGACAAATCACTTAGAATTTTGTGACTTTATGCTGTACTGTATAGWTAATTACACAGGTATATTTCATCCTCCTGGTTTGTGTGAAATCACAATATATAACCAGTCAGTCAATATAATGTCAGTATATTATAGGTTTGGTAACCTGCCTTGCAGTGTTGCTAATTACATTGCGAGTTTCATATCATAACTTTTCTTCTTCTTTTTTTTTTTGTTTATAGGTGGGGCGCTGAAGTGGAGTTTGTCCAGGGTGCCATCCACATACCAGTTACAGGAGCACCACTCCACACTGACCAGCATAATGAGTTTACAGGAGTTTAGCTTCATCTCACAGTGACGTCTTTTCAGTGACGTCACCCGTATTCGCCTTCTCTGTTCCTACACCAACAAGGAGCCTGCGCGGTGATGACGTCATAGACGTTCATGTACCTCTATAAAAGTTCACGGAAATACTCAATTTTAAGGACACCCACGCTAAACGGTGAAACAAGAAGATATGTCTTATTAACTGAGAAACATTTCTCTCAACCCTGAAGCGCAGCTCACACCTCCACGCCTCACCGCAAATCTCGCGCACGCAAATCTCACGAGAGTTCGGTTTCCGTTGGTGGCGGCCGAGGCCCCAGACCCGCGCGCCGTGTTAGCTAGCCCAGAATTCTGATTCCTGAATGAAAACTGGTGAAAGCAGCCTCTTCGTAAACCTGTAGAATCATGGCGTCAGCTTTGGAGCAGTTCGTGAACAACGTGCGGCAGCTCTCTGCTCAAGGTATGAATGAATACAGCTCATTGAGACACTAAAACTGTCACGGCTAGCAAGGGACAGCGTTATTATTTTTTCCCTACACCGGTATTCCAATAGACACGCCCACTGTGCGCCKGCGTCCTGCATCGTGTGCGCCGTAATTGGCCCGAGAACGGTCAGTTATTGCTTGTTATCCAATAAGAATAGCGGAGGCGGGATCTGTTGGTCTGTCAAATACGGGTATGGAAAACACGGTGAGCATGTTTAGGTAGCATGCTTAGCTGGGAGTGTTAGTTGACAGAACTTTAGCGTGTTGTGAAATCGCACGCAGTGTGTAGATGTAAAAGGGCAGTTGGGTCCAAAAATTGCTTTGGTCACTGATACACACAAACACCAGTAGCTTCATAAATGTCTTTGTCTGAGATAAGGAGCTAGTGAGATTAGCGTTCTCCTTAGCTAACGAGTATCCTCTGAGAGACTAGTCACAGAGCTCCTCACTGACACACAGCACACCATGGACATTTATAAATAAAATAAATACAATCAGCAGAGTTGCAGCATCTCCTTAGATCTGACAGGCATGRCTTAGATGAACACTAATGCTGTTCACACTCAGAGAGAAGCAGACTGTAGAGCTGGCGTGATGAAGCTCTGGCCCAGGGGTAATATACAAGATGCGAGCAAAAACTTTCCAGACAAGTTTTGTAACAGGCCAAAAGATGAAACCACAAGGCTGCACAGAGTCACAGGGAGTGCCGACCTTCATCAGTCAGTGTGTCAAAAGACACCGTCCTGTTTACACTGGGAGCTCTGCAACTGGTGCTGTTCTGACCATGTGCAGTACAAAGTCTGCTAGTTCATCATGAACAGCAATTTAGAACAAAGAGTGAAACTGGGATAAATCTGTCACAGAGACATTTGACATGATTCGGCAAGTTTATGCTACACTGCAACGAGTCGTTTGAGGTGTTTTGAGTGGCACTCGCGCTTCAAGAGGGGAAGAACATCAATGAAAAATGATAAGACATCAGGAAGACCCTTAACGGGTTCAAACATGGAAAATTTCGAAACCTTTCCGCAACTCGCGTGTGATGATCGTAGGAGAACAATCCACAACATTGCTGTCGTTGTACGGAACAGTACGATCCAGGCAGATCCTCACGTGTGATTTGAACATGCGCCGCGTTGCTGCCCAGTTTGTCCCCAGACTGCTGACCCATATCAAGGATCATGACCGGTGACGAAACGTGTATGGGTGCGACCCTGAGCTTTCACAGGGGAAAAGCCCATCATCACCACAACCGAAAATGGCGAGGCAGGCCTGCAGCTTCAACCGAGTGTATGCTCTTTGTCTTTTTTGACATTCATCCCCAGATGCCAGACTGCAAATAGCGAATTCAGCTGCCAGGCTTTAAGGCATCTGAGGGAGTACGCTCAGTACAAAAACAGAGCTTATAAACAGTGCCAATCTCAAAACTTTTTGGTGCCCCCTCGTACCCGTGACCCAGCGCAAAAAAAGTGGAGTAGTTTGGCTCCAKTTGATGCTATTTAAACATTAGGTGTCACCTGTGTATCATCATGCTTTTGTCTCTTTTACACAGCATTGTAACATTCCTCATTATGTCTGTGTGTGTTCCAGGCCAGATGACTCAGTTGTGTGAGCTGATCAATAAAAGTGGAGAGCTGCTGGCAAAGAACCTCTCCCACCTGGACACTGTGTTAGGAGCGCTGGACATCCAGGAGCACTCGCTTGGAGTTTTAGCTGTGCTGTGAGTGTGCACGTCACCCTGAGACACTCCAGAGATATATCAGTTTATCAGGTCTTTATAATACATCTCTTGTTGCTGTGACATGTGTCTGTGTGTTCACACGTTCTTGTTGTTGCTTTGTTATTCTAGATTTGTGAAGTTCTCGATGCCCAACATCCCCGACTTTGAAACATTATTCTCTCAAGTCCAGCTGTTCATCAGCACCTGCAACGGAGAGCACATTCGATACGCCACAGACACTTGTGAGTTTACACTGCTCTCAACAGGCTTTTCCCTGTAACGAAGCACTTTTGTCCTGGTTTTGTTAGATACGCTGTACAGAAATAACCTCTGCTGCAGCACATATCCTAATAAAGCACTCTGTACAGAAATACGCTGGAGGTATCGGGTATTGAGCAGCTTTCTGACTGCTTGTCGATTCCCTGTTGTCTTTATTTTCCACAGTTGCTGGGCTTTGCCATCAGTTGACTAATGCTCTAGTGGAACGGAAGCAGGTAAAGGGTTTTAACAAATCATGCATMGCTCTAATGAATAAACATAATGAAATGATTACAAAGGTTTAACTGTGATTTAATTGCTTTGCCAGCCGTTACGTGGGATAAGTATACTCAAACAAGCAATAGACAAAATGCAGATGAACACAAACCAGCTTACCTCAGTGCATGCAGATCTGTGTCAGGTATGTCCACAAAATGYAGAACTGAAAAAGAATTTCCAAGAACTTTTATCTTTTACTCTTTCTGTAATGCATGACGCAAGTGTATCATAATTAAGCTAATAAAGCTTAATAAAGTAGTGACCGCTCTGGTTTTGGTGTCTCTGCAGCTATGCCTGCTATCAAAATGCTTCAAGCCGGCAGTTCCTTTCCTAGAGTTGGACATGATGGACATTTGCAAAGAGAATGGCGCGTACGATGCAAAGCACTTCCTGTGTTACTACTATTATGGCGGTATGATCTACACGGGTTTGAAGAACTTCGAGCGAGCACTGTATTTCTTCGAGCAGGTAATATTTTATGTGCATGATGGAAAAGACACCCAGGTCTCGGGTTTTCTGCTCGGTCCTTGGTCAAATCCCAAGTTGAATTAAAATGTCTTTCACGTTCTCTAGTGTGATTATGATGTGATTTTTGGGAGTCTTTTTTTTTTTTTCAGGCGACATTCAAAATGTCAAACTATAAAAACAAAGGCTTGTTATTCTTTCCCCCTCAGGCTATAACCACTCCAGCTATGGCAGTCAGTCACATCATGCTTGAGGCTTATAAGAAGTATATCCTCGTCTCGCTCATTCTCCATGGCAAGGTGCAGCAGCTTCCCAAATACACATCACAGATTGTCGGGAGATTCATTAAGGTGAGGCCAGTTTTTATCCTCTGAAGAAAAAAAATACTACTATGTACTATCTGAAAAGTAGTTTAAAAAATGTTTCATCTAGCACATCACCTGAACTGCAACTGTGCTGTCTTGTGGTAAATATGCCAATGGTTATGTCAGCTGCGGAGAAATATGCAAAACAAAGACCTCTATTAATAAGAAAAGTCCGTTAAATTCTTATCCACGCTTAATTGATGAGTTATTAACCATGAACTACTGATGGTGAGGTGAAGCCATCTTGTGGGCACATTTTGTGTAGCAACTAGTTCATACAATTGCAAGCCAAAAGATGTGTGCATTTTCCTTATTTATATATTATATAAGATGTAAAGTTCATTGTGAAATGCAAAAAAACGGTTTTCCTAAATCTTGATTTATGAATTTAAGTACAAACATTTTCAATATAAGGCTTTGTTTGTCGTTGACAGAGGTGGATAGAATAGCCAAAAAATGTACTCAAGTAAGAGTAGCTTTACTTCAGAATAATATTAGTCAAGTAGAAGTAAAAAGTAGTCATCCAAAATATTACTCAAGTAAGAGAAAAAAAAGTATTCTGTGAAAAAACTACCCAAGTACTGATTAACAGTTTCAATCGTAATCTTTATTTTTTAAATTATAATTATAATATTATAATTATATCTGCTAACATTGCAACATTCAGTGAAACCGCAAAACTTACCCTGACATGTTTCCTCAGGTTAGACGTTGAGTTTTTAGATGCTAAGTTTTATAAGTGTGTGTGTGTGTGTGTGTTTTGTCAGACAGAGAAGACATCGCAGTATGAAGCTGTTCTTTTGCACTTTGTGTAAGCGAAACATGCATGTATTTGAGGCCAGGGGTGTTCGTCCTCTTCTGTTACTAATGTTGCTCATTTGATCTTTTCATTGCCCGTCTACCACCGCTGAAGATTTTGTCCCGCTATGCCGCTAGTTTCTGTGTTGCGGCTGATTGGTCAAACGGAGTCATGTGATTATTGTTGCTACGTCTGATTGGTGAAACMGTCAGGTGGTAGATCCACCGGCTGCATGTCTACAATAAACGGTTAGAAAAAGTAACGAGTCGAATGTAGCGGAGTAAGAGTAGCGTTTCTTCTTCACAAATCTACTCAAGTAAAATACAAAGCAGGCTGCAGTAAAACTACTCATAGAAGTAAAAGTTTTTTTCAAAAAGTTACTCCGGTAACACTGTAACGGTAAAAGTAACTCGTTACTACCCACCTCTGGTCGTTGGTCACGTGACTCTCGGGGAACCGACACTTGCCTTGAATCGAGGGTTTATTTGGACACGCCATCACTACCATTAACATCCATAGTCTTTAAAGCATCCTTTGATGATGTCATTTGTTTCCGTAAATTAATTAGTTTTTTAGCATTTGTTTTCATTTCTCTTTCTTTTTTGATATTCTTTAATTAATTGCAACTTTTGTGTAAATCTTTGTTTCTCTAAAAGAAAATATATAATAATAATAATTGTCTTGTTAGGTCAAAATGTTTCACTACTCATCTGTGTGGCTTCTTCAGTCTGAGGAGAAGTTGGTCCCTCCCCTGAATGGGCTCATTATATGCACAGTGGAGAAGGTGAGAGTAGGACAGAGCGTCATTAGAGAGCAGGGGAGGGAGAGAGTTGTTAAGAAGAACCAGTAATAGATGGAGATTAGGGAGAGTCGTTAAAATGTAATGATCAGAGATTATGAGAGAAGGGGGAGTCCTTAGGTGTGGCTTTCCTAATGGACCAGTGAAGAGGTCTTGATCTTCCTGGGGAGGGATGAAAGGGACAGCCTGTCTCCTGTTTTCCATGCTGTGCTAAGACTCTCTGTTGAGAGAAGGATTTCCCACATGCACATCCATGGCCTCCTTCACCCTTCTTTCGACCCATCTATCCTCTCTGTCCAAGATTYGTACATTATTATCCTTAAACCTGTGTCCTGTAGCACTGTGCTGATTWTGAGGTGGGAAATTCATACTGTTGTGTTTTTTTGTTGGTCTGTTTGTTTTTAGCCCCTCAGTAATGTTTACCATGAGCTGGCGCAAGTGTACTCCACCAACAACCCTGCGGAGCTGCGCAGCCTGGTCAACAAGCACAGCGAAACATTCACACGCGACAATAACATGGGCTTGGTCAAGCAGTGCCTCTCGTCATTGTACAAGAAGAACATCCAGAGGCTAACCAAGGTCTCCAGCAGCACACTGTCACACTTAAAGATCACATAAATGTCGACCTCAAGCCTACTTAGCCAACAGAGAAATGCTCATAGTTTAGCAGTGTTTCAGTTCGATGTTATGATCAGTGATTGTTGTGAATGCTGTCGTTTGACACACTGATTTTTTCCTTGTGATGCAGACGTTCCTGACGCTGTCCTTACAAGACATGGCAAGTCGAGTTCAGCTCTCAGGGCCTCAGGAGGCAGAGAAATACGTCCTGCACATGGTGAGCCACAACACCCTCACCTTTCTCTTCATATACACATCTGTGTTAACTTAGAAAGAACTGCTGCCAGCGTTCCCAGTGAAGTCTGAACACCAGAATAAAAACGCCAGCTCCTGATGGAGAACTTAATGTGATTCAAAGAAGAGCTTTTGAAAGTATGTTGTTACTCTACATTATTTTGGAATTACTCAGCTACTGTTATACTCCTTATAATATCTACAGACTCTACTCTAATACTGCACACCACATTTCCACCAACATTCCCTAAATGCTCTGTATAACATRCACCCAGTGTTTCCCACAGGTGTGAAATATACTAGCAGTGGTAACCAGCGGAACAGGCCGGCATTACCTGACAGTAGTTTATTACATACAACAAACAACAAATATACATGACCTTTAACACTTTGATTTATTTTTTTATATTATTTTTAATATTTAGATTTATTTGATATTTTTATTAATTTCACATTTCAGAAATCCAACCTATTCACGCTTTCCTCCATCTACCCATATGTGACGAGTAAGACCAAAAAAATGATAATTAAACAAAAGTATAATACTTTTTTTTTTTTTTCAGTACAACCTAGGCTAGACGATGAATTTAATCTTTTTTTTTTTTTTCTTCATTTTAACCAACAATACAAAATGACCTTTTATTTATTTTCTAAGACACATGATTAAGGAGAAATAGCAGATTTATAAGACATAAAACATTCCGGTGTTGATGGTTGGTTTCGGTTGTTTCTGTGACCTAGGACATTGTACATTTTTGCTACGTTGTTTCCATATTTTGGTAGCACTAAACTTTGCTAATTTTAAAAGTAAGACATTTATGGTTCAACAGGACATCAGAAAACCCAAATGATTAAAGATTTAAGGGTTAATCCTTCTGGGTTTTAAGAGCCAAGTTACAGAGAGAAACTGTTTCTCTGCAGAACATGTGCGACCGTGGCATTTACTGCCTCTCAGTACACCGCTCTCATGGTAGAAGAATAAACAGGTACATTGTACACGGATGACATCATTCTCCCTTTCAGCCTTTTGAAATTGGTGGGCAAATATACTTGGGCAGCTGTCAATATACTTGAGTGGCCCGTTGTAATATACTCTGTGTGTAGGAAACACTGTTCACCACATTCCCTTCCTTACAAATCATTCCAAAATACATGAAGCAAATTGACATTTCAAACCTCTGCTCAGGCAACACAACAGCAGGTGGTGTAACATATTTAAAGGAAAGCACTATCCACACACTTCCGCCTCTGTGTGCTCACAGATGCCCATGACTGACTAGTGTCACTGTGATTCATAGGGGAGAGAGTTTGCCACCCCTCCTACCCTGAGAGCACAGCCAACTGCGCTCCTTTGGCATCCCGGGCACGGATGGCTGTGGCATCATTCGATTCAATCTCAGATCGTGGGGCATTGCATTTTTGCTGCAAAGAATCATATTTTTCAAATTTTTCAAACTTKGATTAAACTGTTTTTGTGAAGGTTGTGCGTCACTAGAGTTGCCCTGCATCTCGAATCTGGAGATGTTTGGATGGTGTTGAGAAGAGGCAGGGTTATTAATCAGCACTGTAKTCCCTCAACACTGGATACTACCACAATAAATTATATTTCTAAGCTTGTGACTGCATTTGGTTGGCAGTTTTTAATTACATCATCCTGTTGAGCTTCTTCAGAATACGGCAATTATTTGAAAATAGCAGCGTTTGAAATGACATTCACGTCACTGAAAAGTGTCTTATGTGGGCGTTCTCTTCTGAACTGTTCCTCTCCTCTTCACAGATTGAAGATGGAGAGATTTATGCCAGCATCAACCAGAAAGATGGCATGGTCTGTTTCCATGACAACCCTGAAAAATACAACAACCCTGCAATGCTCCATAAAATTGACCAAGAGGTTTGTAATAATACTGCAGTCAACTGCCAGGCTGGAGAGGAAACAGGACAGTGATACACTTATGGAGGCCAAACACTTCATGCAGTTATTTTGTGTTATAAATGTTATGGGCAGAATAATTAAGTCTTTTTGGTTGCTTTACAATAAATTTCATGTAAAGGGGACTTGGTCATGATTAAAGTATTTCTTATTTGACATGTATATTTCTTACTCTACATGTATAATCAAGAGTTTGGAGATGTTATTAGGCACAACTGTGCACAAAATTACAGAGTTATCTTTTATGCCTCTGTCACTGAGTCCCTTTATGGGTTAGCGTGAGAAGTGGTTGGATATTTGCCTACTTTTCTGTCATGTTGATGTTTCATATTCTCTTAATCTGTTCATCATTCCCAGATGCTGAAGTGTATAGAATTAGACGAGAAATTAAAGGCCATGGATCAAGAGATCACCGTTAATCCCCAGTTTGTACAAAAGGTACACAGACTCCTTAGAATTCTTAAAAACCTGTCGATTCCATGTTAGTTTGTTCCCCTGACATGGAAATACCTGAATGTTTTCACTAGTCACACCAGAAAGCCTTCAGCGTTTCTGATTTTTGTTTTCTCTCTCTTCAGAGTATGGGAACGCAAGAAGACGATGTTGGAAGCAAGACCTCGTCCTATTCCTGAGGCCACTGCAGCGAACATCCACGACTCCTGTAATGCTGAAGAACCATCATCAGGACAAATATCAGCCTAATGGACTATATCAGAGGAAAACCTAAAATGTCTGCAATTATTATAATTAGTTTTTTTTTTCTTTCGCAGTGCTCTCATACACACCAACCCTGTTTTGTCAGTGTTTTTATTTATCAATGTTCAAGTGCAAAACCACAGCTGCATTTATGACCGAAACAATAAAAGTACTGGACTCCTTTGTCTGAAACACTTGTCTGTTTTTTTTTTTTAATACACATTTTAATTTATATTTGTGAGGATATTTTTTTCYTTCTGTGTGTGATAAGGCTGTGCGTGTCTTCTTCTGGGTAGGTTTCCACATTATGTTAGGCCTAAAGGGTGAAGCAATCACTCCGTTGTGTAATGCTGTGTGCAGCTCACTGATCTGTTAACTAACAGAATACTAGTACACAGCAGACAGGTGAAGCTGCCCTGTCTTGCTTTTCCACTCTGTGACTGAATAATTTCTCATTCCTATTCTTTGGTCTTTCAGGTAGAGAGGAGAGTTTAACCAGGATGATGTATCCCTAAACATTTTMCACAACAGCAGCAACTTTAATCAGGACAAGCAAGCCATTTCAGTATATTTTATTGTATATTATATTTGGCCTTTATTGGTTTTAATTTACAGATGGCAAGATAAGTAAATTTAACATATAAATAATTTAAGTTAGTTCCTTATATTAAATGTCTTGTTGCTTCTGATGATGAAACATTTCTGTACCGGTCCATGGTGGGACCGTGGTGCCGGAAATGACGCAATTAACATGGCTAAATCAACGACACAGCCAGCATAATTGGGAATAAGGATTAGCGGTGAGATGTTTTAACGAAATTTATCCCATCACATATTTGTGAAAGCATAACCCTATATTTGTGACACAAACACTTTGTGCGTTGTTGCGGGCGGGAGGAGCTGGAACACCGCCGCGTCCTGCCGCTCTATACAATCTCAACAGCCCAACTTCCGGMAGAAAAAAAAAATCTTGACGAGCAGCCGGATTAGCCAATCAGCGCGCAGCGTTCTTGAGTAGAGGCGGGGTATAGAACACAAATGGCACAACTAGCTACCAATGAGTGGCGTACAGGATGAGCCATCGGCCAATCAGAGAGCGGCGCCGTGAGGTTTGTGTCGCCCACGGTGTTCGCTTGAATTCCATTGCCGTCCATTAAAACATCCGACTTGGAAAATACAACATTAAAGTGTCGGCGGGATTTAATATCACACTGCGGGTTTGGGCGTCGGGACCCGGATGTGAGAGCCGTTTCAAAAATAAGGATTATTTATCGCGGAACCCCGCCGTATGTGTGAGGCACGCGCCCTGAGCGGTGCCGTGGCTGCCTGCGGAACAATCGGCGGATAATCCGCGGGTCTGCGCGCGCTGCTCGGCGGAGAGAGAGAGAGAGAGAGAGACTCCCGTCGCTGAATACACGCCGCGTGTCGGATGTGATTACTGGGCCATGGGTCCGGCCGGCTGCTCCCACGTGAACGGCTTTAAAGTGGAGAACTGGAAGCAGAACCTGCGCGTTATTTACCAGTGCTTTGTGTGGAGCGGCTCGGCMGAAACCAGGAAACGCAAGGTAAACACGCGCGTGCTCGGAAACGCACCGCCAGAACACACCGGACCGCCAGAACACACCTGAGTGTGTGTGTGTGTGTGTGTGTGTCTGTCACTAACAGCTCACTACAGTGATGCAACTTCCACCCTGTTCCTCTCACAGCAGCCTGTGTGTGTGTATGTATCAGTCTGAACATCACATCAGCCTGTGTGTGTGTGTGTGTGTGTGTGTAGCAGCCTGAACATCACGTTAGCCTGTGTGTTAGCCTGTGTGTGTGTGAACATCACATCAGCCTGTGTGTGTGTATCAGTATCAGTCTGAACATCACATCAGCCTGTGTGTGTGTGTGTCATCAGTCTGATCATCACAGCTGGCCTGCAGCCATGTGAGCCTTGATGTTCTGCCTGCCTCTATATGTGTGTGTGTGTGTGTGTGTGTGTGTGGGTGTGTGGGTGGGTGGGAGATGTGGCGTGCACTCCGGCCCTGTGTGTGTGTGTAAGAGAGAGAGAGAGATGGATTGCACTCCGGCCCTGTTTTGTGTGTGTGTGTGTGTGTGTGAGAGAGAGAGAGAGACTCTGTGCTGCGTGTGTGCAGGTACACAGGGTGTTTGAGTGTGAAACCTGCTGCAGTCTCCCAGCTGACTGACCTCACTCCTCCTGCACTCTTCTCTTATTCCTCCTCACTCCAGCTTCCTCTCTCTCTCTCTCCACGCCTCCATCCCTTCTTCATTCTCTCTCATTTCTCCTTCACTCCTCCCTCATGTCTCAATAAATCCTCCCCTATTGCTTCATCGATCCTCCTTCATTCCTCCCTTATTCCTTTATTGTCCATCATTCGTTCCTTCATAATTTTCTCCCATATTCATCCTGTGACTCCCTCCATCATTCCTTCTTCATGYCTCCCTTATTCCTCCATTCTTTCTTTATGCTTCACTGATTCCTCCTTCAATCCCTTCTCCATCGTTTCCCCAATGTTCCTCCCTCAACGCTGAATGTTGCTTAATAGGATGGTGATGGTTTCATTTTAAAACACACTGCACACTTAAAGGTGCTGAAACGACAGAAAATACAGTAACCCCCCCCCACCACCACCGCCCCATCCTTAAAGCTTCCACACACTCGATTCAATCCAATTTTATTTGTATAGTGCTTTTAAAAATGGTCATAAAGAAGATTTACAAAATTAACAGAAAATATGCATGTATCAAAATGATCAGACGTAATAATCCCCTGCATGTGTTGATCAGATAAACGCTGATTAAAAAGCTCGAACTGCAGTCTGGTTTAATATGATGTACATACTGTTCCTTTTCATACACACCGCTGACTTCATGTTGTAGCGGAAGTTAGAGGAAAATAGTATTTTACATAACCGTAGATAATTCTTCAGAAATAAATCCAAGATGGTGGAAATGATTGCAGTAGTGATGATGATGATGATGTAGTATTAGGCATTTTAATCGACTGCATATTATAGCGGCCGTGTGACGGAGAGAAAGGTAAACTAAAATGATGACGTAAAGCTCATGGGTCAGATGCGAGGTCGGGCAGTGAGGGAATGAGACGAGACGCCATTAGGTCTATAAAACTCGCCTGCCAATAAGTGTGAATCCAGCAACCTTAATGCTTATCGGTGTGTGTGTGTGTGTGTGTGTGTGTGCTGGTGCCTTCAGCTGTGCCTTAAAAACACAGGTTTGTTCCACCGCTTGCCTGGAAAACTGATCTTTTCGTAACCATGTCGTCACGGTGACCATCACTGTAGACGTTCCAGTGTTGCTCGTGTTTTCTGTGGGTGGTTAGCTGGTTAACCAACTAACTAGTTCAGCAGAAATTATATGAGGTGCTGAGACTAACGACCTGAGCACCTGAAGCAATCCCAGATCATAACGCTTGTACAGTGGACACTATGCATCACTTCATGCGCTTCMCTTCTTACCCTGACACGCCCATCACTCTGGAATAGGCTCAATCTGGACTCATCAGGTCACATGACCTGTTCCCATCGCTCCATACTCGAATCTCTGTGCTCCCTAACAAACTGAAACCTCTCTTTCTGATGAGTCTCACTAACTATGGGTTTCTCATGGACACATTTATTTAGTCCCAATCCTGTACATCACAGTGTATGTGTGTGTGTGTGTGTGTGTGTGTGTGTGTGTGTGTGTGTGTGGAAATGCTCTTACATGGCCCTGATTTCTGTCTTTTTCAAAATGTTTTGAGTGATGTCTCTTTATGATCAGATCAGCACGATCCTTCCAGGTTTTAATCATGTGTCGTACAGTACAGCTCCCAACTCAGTGACAGCAATTTAAAATCATCTTTGTTGTTTTCTTTGCTTGATGAAATGACACCTTTTGTTTTGCCCAGGCAGTGTAATAGGAATTTTCATGCTTACAGTATTTTAGAACCGTTTCGCCTTTTTAAATAAACCGTTACCTCACTGTTGGGCAGGAGTGTACTCTTTGTAAATATTTACTAGTTAGGCTAGTTACCTGTTCGCCTGGGTTTAAATGTGTCGTCAGGKTTTTTATTGAGGATCTGCTGGTGCGACGCGCCGTTGCTATAGTTACCGCCATTACAGCAAATTGAGTAAGTGAAAACGAGGGGGGACATGGACATGGCAGGAGAGAAAGTGAATGTAGCTCGGGAAGCTGCTAATGAGCAGAAGGCTGGTGAACTCCGTGTAGTTTCACACAGAACATTGGCATGACCTGGCCTGAGCCACTGCTGATGAAAAGTCTCTTTAAATGACCTTTAAGTTATATGAACTTTTTTCTTTCATTATTAATAATAATATAATAATAATGCTAATAATACTAATAATAACTGAACAGTTCCAGACTGCTTTCCCTTGAGCTCCATCCTCCCTCGTTTTCCTCGTCTGCATGCGCTGTTTATTTTAGGTTCTCTCRTTTTCACCCAACTTCCAAATATACACCTTTTGATTGGTGACTGTAAACTTCAGGGAAATAACTATTTTTTAGAACAAGATCATAATTTCTTTCCAGACTTGAGGGTGTGATCAGTTGGCTCCTCCACAGCGTCCTGCGCCGGTGATTCACACCCCTCCATATCACGCCTCGTCTCTTTATTAATGGCTCCACTATTACCCCTTAATCACTTTTTATCCTGCGTCTGTGGCGTTCAGCGATCGATCTGCCTGTTATCAATAATTCATCCCTCTTACAGCTGCTTGCTATCCTCATGAGATCAGGATATATAGGCCAGGTYCAGTCTTCCAGCAGGACTCCAGCTTCAGCTTCCTGATGTATTTATGGAGAGAGAGAGAGAGACGGTGAAGAGGCCCGAGGCTGGCTAGAAGCCTCTACAGAGGTGCAGCAGAGATTTAAAATATTAAAAGGGGAACTATTTAGCTGAATTCACATTTCATTCAGTTTTAGACATTTACAGTGAGTGTGGACAAAACAAAAACTGGTGCTTGCTTTTTTTTTTGACGTTACTGCTGTTGAGCTCTGAGCAGGGGAGGGGAGCTCTGAGACCGACGGGACCTTAAATAGTAAAACATCGGACCAGCAGAACTGAGAGATGCAGAGGTGGTCCAGATGAGGATCAGAGAGACCGTAAGAAGATCGAGTTATCCATARCGAACAACAAAAACCTATAAAGACGTCACTGTGTCAGAGCGATGTACCTTTGGCTTGGCTAGCTCGCTAATCTCTGTAGTTTAATCACCTCCTTGAAATACAACAAAAACCTACACACACACACACACACACACACACACAAATTCTAATCCCTCTGTCTGTATTGGCGCAGGAGACTCGGGTTTGAGGCGGATCGATGCCCTTCCTTGCCTCGTTGCGCTGCGGTGTTGCTTTGCAGTTCACTCTCCTCTCGTCTCGTGTCCGACTTCTCCATTTCCCCTCTCTCTCTCTCTCTCTCTCTCTCTCTCTCTCTCTCACACATTCTCTCTCTTGCTTCTTACCTCATCTCTGTTTGTTTGGACTATTATTATCATATCTCTCTCCCTCTCTCTCTCTCTCTCCTCCCTCTTCTCCTCCTTTGTTCCTTCATGCCTCTTCCCATGACTTCGTTTATCACCCACACGCCTCCTACTTTGCCTGTGATGTAGAAATGCAGCATCTTCTCCCCGATTGGCTGTTTGGTTGCTGCAGAAACTCAGAGCAGGAGTCCGATAAGGAAAGAAAAGACACGCTGCTTCCATTCAGCGTTTATTGACTGACTGAGCGATAGTGATGGGGGGGTGGGGGGGTTGCGGGGTGCTCTCTCCTGATATGAGCTCACATTAGGGGGAGTATCTAATTGGCTTGTTAAAATTTAACAAAAAGCAAATAATGTCTTTTTTCACATTTTTTCTTTATACACACTCACTGGAGACGCATCTGAATGTCTATAAATGATTAACATGTTAATGGACAAAGTGTTTAAGTCGACTGCAGTAACACAGATGCAAGAAAACATGATGTGCGCCTCTGTTTTTATATATTTTTTTTATTTGATTAAATCATCTGATCTTCGCCTTGGTGCACAACTCGATCACTTTTCACGTACAGTAGATGTACTCGTTCTGTCAGTCTGCGGCTTCATGTGAGGAAAGTTATTATGCTCGTTTGAAARCACGATATAGTACAGTATTTGCTGTTTTTTAAAATTATTTTCAATTCAGTTTTTGATTTAAAGTGATTTTTTTTGTTTTTAGGAATTAAGTGTCCCGTCTTATTATTCCTGACATGTTGTTTATGATAAATCGCCATGCTTGTTTTAATTCAAGGGGCCATTTATGAAAATGTGAAAAATGAGTCCAGCTCGAAAGTGCCAACACATGCAGTTCCCTACATGACCACTAGGTGGCTCGAAAAGTGAGTCAACCTCCCACCAAAAATAACAAAAACAAACAATACCCAGGTCTCTCAGTCATGACTGCCGTACGGGGGTGAATTTTTATTTAACTCATCATTAAAATGATGATAAACCACAAAACCATTCATAATTAGGGCGCGGCTGCATTGCTGTCCACGCCTCGCTTTAGCAAACCAGCTGACTGGAATAGATAAATGTGTGTGTGTGTGGGTGGGAGTGTGGACATGGACGTGCAGAACATGGATGAAGAAGTTCAATCAGGTGCAAAGTAACTTTAGCGTATAAATTAGGATTAGCCACCATAGCATTTTAGTTAAGTTAAGCTAGCTAGCATGTGCTAACTGTGTTTCAACCAACAACCAGGCTACGTTCGTCCCATACAGTTGTCCATGTACAATCCATTATTGGGATTTGAGGCGGAGTCAGGTCCTGATGGCGATGACCAGAGCTCCCTCCGCTTCACAACTGCTCTTCAGTAAACCTACAGGTGGCGCCAGAGAGCGCTTGTCTGGATCTGTTTACACAGTCTATAAGTGTAACATGATGAAGAATAGTAATGGGGAACGGAAACAAGGAAGGGAAACTGGATGTGGGTAGTTTGGAAGTGTGTGTGTGTGTGTGTGTGTGTGTGTGTGTGTGTGTGTGTGTG
>QMIH01000482.1:159395-174395 GCA_003987875.1 Clarias batrachus
TTTTTTTTTTCTCTCTGCAGGACAAATGACAGATCTGCTGTTTATGGAGAAGGACCTGGTGACCTCTCTGAAAGACTACATCAGAGCTGAAGAGAGCAAGCTGCAGCAGGTCAAACAGTACGTCACGGACTGCGCTCCCTCAGAAGTTGAGAAGTTGCTGAGCAAAACCTGGTTCTGTTGAGCAGCCTTYGAGCTGGAATACAACGTGATTTGTGATCAATAGAAATTCTATAAAATAGAAAAGTATGTGATGTTCAGCTCTTTATTAGCCTGTTCATCACATGAGGAAAAAGACCCTGAGAGGAATCAGACTCAAAATGGAGCCCGTCCCGATTTGAATGATAACAAATAAATACATTTCTTCTATAACTGTGTGTTAAAAGGATCAAAACTGTATAACATATGTACAGTTTAGATAAGTTAAAATCCACTTTGTTGAGGTTCGCGTCCCCAGAACTGTTCTAAAACTAAAATCATTGTGATTGCACTCTCAAGTCATCATAGCAAAAATGTGAATGAAATGCAGTTCACAGTCATCTTCATGGTTTCKGAGAGGAGCTGSATGAGCTTTGTAAGCCGAGATAGAACTGAAATTAAACATGAAACACACAGTGCTGTTATGTTAAATGAAATTAATTGATTATACATGGCTGGGTACGGAACAGCGGCCATTTTGGCAGCCTGTTTGTCAGTGAGGTAGTTGCTCTTCCTGTCATTTTCCAACAAATCCCACCTTCTACRTCCAATTGGATGTGAGAACTAAGAACTCTTCTCTGATGAAAAAAGAAACCAAAAGTAATTTGTCAGCAATGACTTATCTGCATGTACTCTCACTCATCTCGCAGAAAAATGTGTTCTATGTATATAAATGTATATATGTATAATCCTTCTATAGCCCTTGTACTGATGCTTYTTACTAAATCTYTACRTGTTTCATTTGATTTTGCCTAAATTCGCGACTGCTAATGTTATAAGCATTTACTGGAGAAATCTAATTCAAATTTTATTTGTCACATAATGCAGCATTTTCCACTCTAGTTTTCCCTTAACAGCATTATGGGCCAGTAGCGTGCAGACCTTATGTTGCCCATGTGCACATCATGAGTGTCTGTGTGATCGTGTAGGGGTTGATAGTACGTTATCCTGAAACACAGCATGTGCAGCTGGATAATAATTTGAAACTTGAATTAAGTAAACATGAATCGGTGAACTCCAACATCAATCAATCAATAATTTATCTATACAGCACTTATTCACAACTTCAAGTTTGACCAGAGTGTTTTACATAACAAATAAAGAAGACAAACAATAAAAAAATGTTTAAAAAAATATGAAATCGGTACAAGCTGGTAAAATTAAGAAATCAAGAAAATTAGGAAATGGATAGACATTAAAACAGAATATTAAGAAAATAAAAACAGAATTTTGAGAGAATGTTATTATGAATAAAAGAAACATATCATCTGACTACTATAAACAAAAAGCTGTGTAAATAAGTACATTTTTAATTTGGAGTTAAAAGAAGCCAGATCCGTAACCAATGTGGCAACGAATGTGGGAGCCGCTACAACAAACCCACCAGATCGTTTGCACTTGGATCTTGGCTCCTCCAAAAGAAGCGCTCTGCCAGGGTTACGAGGTATTAAGAGGTCTGTTAAATAAGATGTAGGCCATGTAGGCCTGGCCTTTAAAAACAAACATGGGAGTTTGGAAGTATTGGTTAAGAGACGAGCAGTGGCGTTTGAACTAATTGAAGAGAGGATGATTAACACCAACATACAGTAATCCAACCTGGAATCCAACCATGTATCACCTTTTCAAGGTCGCTGCGTGATAGAAAAGGCTTCACATTAGCCAGTAGGCGAAGTAGAAAAAGCCTGCTTTAACAACAGAATCCATCTGTTTATTGAACAGCTGCTGAAACATGACTGAAACCTTCACCTCCAATAAAGGGGTTTTGTGCTGACAGAAAAAGTTTAAGCCTACTTCATAATTGAGATTAATGAAATTTTATGTACTGTATGTTTTTTTAGCTGGGTTGAGAAGATGGAGACCCTGACAGCCACTGCTACATACGATCCTGAGGGCTTCCTTGGTCACCCAGTTAACGCCTTCAAGCTGATGAAAAGGCTGAACACCGAGTGGGGTGAAGTAGAAGACCTGGTGCTTAAAGACATGTCTGATGGTCAGTTTTGTAAATAAAACATTGTCTGCAACACTAAAGGTAAATGTGAGAATAACAAACGCCTCACCCTACACAGGGTTCATCTCCAACCTAACTATCCAGCGACAATACTTCCCCAGCGATGAAGACCAGGCAGGAGCAGCCAAAGCTCTGCTCCGGCTTCAGGACACCTATAAGCTTGAGACGCACGCTATTTCCACTGGAAATCTTCCCGGTGAGTACGACCTGAAGCTTATTGACGGTAACACCAGCCTCTTCACACTTTCTTCTGA
This sequence comes from Clarias batrachus, assembly GCA_003987875.1. Lineage (NCBI taxonomy): Eukaryota > Metazoa > Chordata > Actinopteri > Siluriformes > Clariidae > Clarias > Clarias batrachus. The sequence continues at coordinate 161,853 of QMIH01000482.1, forward strand.
ATGATATTAATATATTTTTGCCTGACTATGAGTTTAACTTGGAACGCCACAAATGTTYTATCGTAGGTATGGCTGCAGATTTGCCATATAAGAGCACTCTGACAGTGGAGGACTGTTTCGAGTTGGGGAAGATTGCATACTCTGAAGCAGATTATTATCACACAGAGCTGTGGATGACACAGGCTCTGAGACAGCTGGATGAGGGAGAGGAGTCAAGCATTGATGCTGTGACTGTTCTGGATTACCTGAGCTACTCTATATATCAGCAGGGGGAGCTAGAAAAAGCTCTGGAGCAAACCAAAAGACTGCTTATACTAGGTAAGACCTGTCTTAACCCATGTTGCACATTTCCACTCAGTTTTCACTGGCTTATCAGATCTCAAACAAAATAAACAAGTGATAGTTTTACAGCTGCCAAGAACTGAATCATTCTCTCCGAGGAGACACGGTGCATACTGTTTTAGCAGTGTGTATGAAACATCTAGTAATGCAGACAGGGCATGATTTGCAGGTTCTGTATAATTAACCCTTCATTTTTAAGTAGTTTGGAGCTCGATTTGGTTCTTTCAGGATGTGATTTTCCTTCTGACAGCTCGTTTAATCCTTTTTTATTCTGTACAGATCCGGCTCATCAGAGAGCCAATGGCAACCTGAAGTATTTTGAATATCAGCTGGCCAAGCAGAGAAAAGCTGAGTCAGAACAGAGTGGAACAGAGGAGAAGGAAAAGAAGCAAGAGAAGAGGGAGGTGGACAGGAACGAGGATTTCCTTACAGAAAAGGGGAAATATGAGAAGCTTTGCAGAGGCGAAGGAATCAGGCTGGTAAGCTTCCCTTAGTTTATAAAAAGTACAGTCCTCACACTGGTTATAGAAATAACTATTATCATCAGTATATGTGGTTTGTTTGATTTCTGATTCCTTACACCAGGGGTCTCAAACTCAGTTCCTGGAGGGCCGCAGCCCTACAGAGTTTTGTTCCAACCCTGCTCCAACATGCATACCATGTAGTTTTCAAATAAGACTTAATGACCTGTTTAGTTGGATCAGGTGTTTTTAATTATGGTTGGAACAAAACTCTGTAGGGCTGCGGCCCTCCAGGAACTGAGTTTGAGACCCTTGCCTTACACGGTGACTGATAAACTCACACCACTCAGACTCCACGCAAGCAGAGCCGGCTGTTTTGCCGTTTCTTCGACAACAACAAGCACCCGTTCTACATGCTGGGCCCTGTGAAACAGGAGGATGAGTGGGACCGGCCACGCATTGTACGCTTCCACRACGTCATCAGTGAACGCGAGATGGAAAAAATCAAGGAACTGGCCAAGCCCAGGGTGAGTTCAACACAATCTACAGCTTATTCCATCTGATATCATAACTAACTTTTGTTAAAGATGTCCATTTGGTTTACTTCAAAATGTTATAACATGCTCTAAAATACTGCTTTAATGCAGTTACATCATTTATTTATTTATTTATTAAATAATCTTTAAATGGATAAATGAGGCCCATTGAGGTTTAGTGTTATGGGTAATCCCCAAGCCAATGTACATAATTGTACTAGTAGTGAGTAATTCGTCTCCTCTCGGCCGGTTGGCTTCACAGCTGCGCCGAGCCACCATTTCCAACCCTGTCACTGGTGTACTGGAGACCGCCAACTATCGTATCAGCAAGAGGTAAGACGCCTATAGGCACTACAGGCAATGCCAGTCATCCAGACACGTCTTTTCAACACATTCTACCTCAGCAACTTTAGCAAGACAGGATACACACAGGGGGCACTGTACACTTCTGGATTTGTTGGGGTTGAGGTTTTTTCACTCCCACCGTAACATGCCATGTTGTCATTGAGGAATATACATAAAAAGAGAAAAAGATACGAGACACCTGTAGTTTTCATCATAGGTATACCTCAACTATGAGAGACAAAATAAGAAGAGAAAAATCCAGAAAATCACATTGTAGGATTTTTAAAGAATTTATTTGCAAATTATGGTGGAAAATAAGTATTTGGTCAATAACAAAATATCATCTCACTACTTTGTTATATACCCTTTGTTGGCAAGGACAGGTACTTTGCTGGTATTACCCATTCCTCCATGCAGATCTCCTCTACAGCAGGGATGTTTTGGGGCTGTTGCTGGGCAACACAGACTTTCAACTCCCTCCAGAGAGTTTCTATGGGGTTGAGATCTGGACTGGCTTGGCAGGACCTTGAAATGCTTCTTACGAAGCCACTCCTTCGTTGCCTGGGTGTTGTGTTTGGGATCATTTTCATGCTGAAAGACACAGCCACATTTCATCTTCAATGCCCTTCCTGATTGAAGGAGGTTTTCACTCAAAATCTCACGATACATGGCCCCATTCATTCTTTCCTTTACACGAATCCGTCGTCCTAGTTCCTTTACAGAAAAACAGCCCCCGTTGCTTCACAGTAGTTATGGTGTTCTTTCTCCTCCAAACACGACAAGTTGTTCCCATTCTCCCAATCCTCTTCTGGATCATCCAAACGCTCTCTAGCAAACTTCAGATGGGCCTGGACAATGTACTGGCTTAAACAGGGGGACACGTCTGGAACTGCTGGATTTGAGTCCCTGGCGGCGCAGGGGGTTACTGATGGTACCCTTTCTACCCCCGTGATTCACTAGGTCCCCCCGTGTGGTTCTGGGATTTTTGCTCACAGTTCTTGTGATCATTTTGACCACGCGGGGTGAGATCTTATGTSGAGCCCCAAATCGAGGGAGATTAGCAGTGATCTTGTATGTCTTCCATTTTCTAATAATGTGTACAGGCGTCTTTTATACTGTTTCAGATAAGTTCAAACAGATGGCATTTATACAGGTAATGAGTGGAGGACAGAGGAGCCTCTTAAAGAAGAACTTACAGGTCTGTGAGAGCCAGAAATCCTGCTTGTTTGTAGGTGACCAAATGCTTATTTTACAGAGGAATTTACCAATTAATTCATTCAAAATCCGATAATGTGATTTTCTTGATTTTTTTTCTTATTTTGTCTCTCATAGTTGAGGTAGACCTATGATGAAAATTACAAGCCTCTCTCATCTTTTTAAGTGGGAGAACTTGCACAATTGGTGGCTGACTAAATACTTTACTTGCCCCACTGTGTGCAAGTATATATACATTATACACACATTCCAGAACAATACTAGATTGAGAGATTTCAAAACTATGAAAATACTGGAACTAGGCAATTAATTAATAAGTCAGTTGTTATTTTAAGACATGGAGGTCAGCTGTGGAGAGTGTGTGAACTATTTCTAGTGACACAACACTGGAACACACAATATTTGGCCAAACCTGCAATTACATTGTGTCCAAATACATACACTTCAATATGCCCTTTTGCAGCTTCCTCTCTACTTAGAAAGCCGTCCACAAGATTTCTGAGTATTTCTGTAGGAGTTCGTGCCCATTCGTTCTGTAGAGCATTTATCAGGTCAGACACTGATGTTGGATGAGAAGACCTGACTCACGATCTTTTCTCCAGTCCATCCTAAAGGTGCTCGATGGGGTGGAGGTCTGGGTCTAGTGTGTGAACTACTTCAGCAAACCAGTTAAAACCATCTAATCAGAACAACAGTCAGTTTTACTAGTCATTTATTACCAGTTATTTTTATTTTCAGTCTTTCTTTGCCATCTCTCCTCTCCTCTTGTCTTTCTGTTCTTCACATATATCCCGAGAACTTCACACCACACTCACTGATCAGCTGTTTAACTTTTTTCTTCCCAAAAACGAATCATTTTTTAAAATTAGTTTGAAATAATGATTGTTTATTTGCGCTTTGCCGAATATGGTATTTGAATTTTGTGGAGCGCGACAGAATCCAGGTTGCTTGAAGTAGTGCAGTGAGTTTCCTCAGGCAGTAATGATGTGTGCCATGTCATTTATACAGGTAACGAGTGGCTTACTGTGTTTTATCAAGTCCAAAGTCAGCAAACACATTTTATTCCTGGAGATCTTAGTGCACTTAATGCTTCTGTCTGCTGACGAGCTTTATGGAGATGCTGATTTCCTTTTACAGCAGGACTTAGCACCTGGCTATGAAGCCAAAATCACTGTTTGCTGGTTAACATGCTGACCATGATATTAGCCAGCCAACTCGCCCCCATAGAGAATCTATTGGCTATTGTCAAGAGGAAGATTAGAAACACCTGACCTAAGAGTACAGACGAGCTGAAAGCTGCTATCAAAACAATATCTAAACAATGCCTCAGCGGTGTCACATGCCGATCATGTCCATGCCACGCTGCACTGATGCCGTAATAAAGGACCCTCAATCCACAATACGAGAGAGCATGAATTAACAAATGTTTAGAATTTCTGTATTGTACATCCTTTTCTGTCTATCTTAGGAAATATTCTAATATAAATTACCTTTTTTATTATAAATTTATTGAAACTGGAGACCTGTATATGCATTATTTTATGTGCTGTGCGCTACCACATGATTTGGCTGATTAGATAACAGAAGAACATGAGGTACGGGTTTGTTGCACAGGTTGTCTTTCACTCTCTATTGGAACATGTGACTATACAAGGTGCACTCTGTTAGATTGATGGTTTAAACACTTAAGAGCTCTAAATGTCTTCACTTGGACTGAGCCCTGGGTTTCCCTTGCGATGTTTACATCTGTTGTTTGAAAGAATAAACCAACATAAAGACCAGAGAGCTGTCTACGGGAGAAAAGCAAGCCAACAATCGGTCAGAGATATTCCACAGCCATTTTGAAATGAAAATGAAATGTCCTCAGTCTACAGAAAGAAAATTGTCCTGCTGTTCCAGTATTTTTGGACACGTGGCTGTGCTTATCCGTATCATCATGTCCTAGTAAATGAGTTTTGATGGTTCTTTGGTATGTTATTTTGCTTTATTCCTTGTAGGTGAATCATGCTGAAGGTTTTTGATGATGAGATTTTTAACATTAAAAGGATTGTGCAGTCGTTCCTCTAGGCGTCGCTAATCATGCTAGGGTTGCTGCAACAAGTATCTTAACACACAGCGTGAGCTATATTAACATGGCAMAACTCCTTTTAACAGCAGATGAGCTTAAGCAGGCGCTGCTCCCCAAATAAGATTTAATGGGAAGTCTTATTGAGCATGCCTTCTCTTACCYTTCTCTTTCTTCTTTCTCTCTGTATTCCGCTCTGTCTTCTCTTTAGCTCAGGCGTGCCACCGTGCATGACCCCCAAACAGGGCAACTCACCACAGCTCAGTACAGAGTCTCCAAGAGGTAAGGGGCTAAAGGTGAAGGGCAGGATGCATGTGTCTGTTTCTTTTACTATTATGGCATAGGAGTCCATCATATTAACTTGAATATCGTCCATTCTGTTCCATAGTGACTGTAGGTTGGTGAATATAAGAATTATTCATTCTTTCTCTCACCCCCATTCTTCTTCTGCATTTTTAGTCTCTTTTAACGTTTCCATAGTTGTGCATATTCTATGTAGTTTCTTCACAACATGGAAAGAAAAAGTCAGAATTTGCTCTGAAATAAAGGCAGAGATGGAACAAGCACTCAATTCTGTGATATACAGTAAGTGTAGAGGGAATAATAATGTCTTTAGAAGAATATAAAGTCTGGTTATCTTCTCTGTCCTCTGACAGCAACAAAGAGTAAAGTCTGGAGATCAGCAGTTTCTAAACTCATTAAACCGTCTTCCCATCAACCATGCCACAGTCATAGCCTTTGACCTTTATGCAACCGGATATCGAATGGTTTGTTGAACCTGTCTGAACTGGATTGATGTCAGTCTATTGATCAATTTGTAATTCCTTTTCATCCATTTCAATCCATTTGATCCAATGATAACTGACACCCTGTTCAGAAGAACAGAAGAACCAGTGTGTCAGTTATCACTACATGCAGATGAGCGAGTCAGAGAGCCCCTTCTCCCTCATTAAAAACACATTGTACATTTGATTCATCTGACTGAAATGGGAGCGATACACTGATACACTCCCCACACATAACTAATCCATCCACCTTAAATCTCATCACCTACAAACTGCATCCTGCCATTTCTATAGTCATGGCCAAAAGAAATGTTCCACTATTTTAAATTTTTACAAAATATTTTGTTATAAAATATTTATATTTGAATACATTAAGTCATTACTCCTAACTCACTACTAATCAATTCAGTTTCACTTCAGTTTGATTTATATAGCACTTTTAACAACGGTCACTGTCACACTGTCAAAGCAGCTTTACAGAATTAAAACAAAGTGTGAGGAAAAAAATTCAACATAACTGCAGATGCATTCCTGATATCGCTCATCACCACAATGAGGATGGGTTCTCCAACATATGGGTGATAACGGGTAGCAGGAATTCATCTGCAGTCATACTGGGTGTGAGAGGAGGAGAGGTGTTCATATGAGTTAATATGGAGGTTCAGGTGTTTGTGGGTCACAAGTCATAGTAATCCTTGACCATGATTGTGATTCTTTCGTACTGATGTGGAGCAAAAGCTGATTAATGGTTTTCTTCTTGCAGTGCCTGGTTAGCAGCCTATGAACACCCAGTGGTGGACCGCATCAATCAGAGAATTGAGGATATCACAGGTTTGGATGTCAAAACAGCAGAGGAGCTACAGGTGTGTGTGTGTGTGTGTGTGTGAGAGAGAGAGACAGAGAGAGAGAGAGAGAGTGAGAGAGAGCATGCACACTAGTGTGAGTGAATCTATAATTTTGATGATTTCCAGAATGGCCAGGATAAACGTTGTATGTAAAAAAAAAATAATAATAAAAAAATAATTAATTAAAACAAAAAACTTCTCAAGTATCCAGACCCTGAGGTACTCAATGAGCTCAGGTGCATGTGTTCCTACTGTATACCATTCTGTCTTGCTTTTTTTATATTCTGTAATGCACTGTGCATATTACATCTTTCTTTATGTCTCTTAGGTGGCTAATTACGGCGTTGGAGGCCAGTATGAGCCACATTTTGACTTTGGACGGGTAAACAAAGTTTTCATTTGAAATTTTCATTTCTTTAACTGCTTGTTGTTAACATGGACCCTAATATTTCACAACTATCAGGATAATGGAGCAGTGTGAATAAAAATGCATCATGTAAACTTCTCAGTGGGAACGGTGTGATCTGACTCGACATGACCGTAATGAATTTTCAATCAGCATTAGGTTTGGTGTAAACGTTTRATAATCCTTTAAATATGTAAATATCTCCCATGTAAACACTTGATCTGATTATTTCTCTCTTGTCGGAAGTAATATATTCTTTTGCCCCACATGGAAGAAGGAATTTCATTCCGTGAAGTAAATTTAGCTTACACTCCTGATCAGTAAACTTTGCGAGAACAGCGCAGTTCACATTTCAGATGTCACATGGAATTCTCACTAATCAGAACGAGTTCAACAGTATGGATCAAATATTGTCCATGTAATAGTCCCTAGTGTTACTAAGTTCATCTAATCCCAATGTTGTGGAATGAGTTTCTAAACTACACTAATCTCTGTGATCACTGATAGAAAGACGAGCCAGACGCGTTTAAGGAGCTGGGCACAGGGAACCGCATTGCCACCTGGCTCTTCTATGTAAGACACTCAGACTGTATATTTGTCCTTCCTGTATTTTTCATCGAGTGAGGCGAAAATTTCAATTAGACTAAAGAAGTGTTCTCTCTGTACGATCAACACATGTTTCTGCGGTAGATGAGTGATGTGGCAGCAGGGGGAGCCACAGTCTTCCCAGAAGTAGGAGCAGCAGTAAAGCCAATGAAGGTTTGTGTTTATGCAAAGGTGTTCATGCTTATGGAACARGACCTGTCAATTTTGGTCAGTCTTTGTTTGATCACTGTTTGTTTTTTAAACTCCAGGGTACAGCGGTGTTCTGGTATAACCTGTTTCCAAGCGGGGAGGGAGACTACAGCACGAGGCACGCCGCATGCCCTGTGCTTATGGGCAATAAGTGGGGTAAGTGACATGAGAATCATCTTTATTGACAGATTTTATTTCAGATCTTTTTTTTTTTAATTATCATTTATTATTTTGAAGGTAACCTTTACCCTGAACAGTTTGTATATTAATCTTTAATATTATCATGTATGTTTCGGTGATACACAAAAAAAATTAATTCTGAGCTTTTAGGTTTTTAATAACGTCTTTTATTTGCCTTTCTCATGAAGTTTCTAACAAGTGGATCCATGAGAGGGGTCAGGAGTTTAGAAGACGCTGTCTCCTTAAGGCAGACTGATGATCGCTTTCCTCGTCCCATCCTCCTCYTCTTCTTCCTCACTTGTGTCTGTTCTAAGATTTAGGAACCGCGAGTGAAACCCACAGCCCCACCAACTCACATTTGCTTTGAACAATCAACCACAGTCTTGTTTTTTTTTATTTAAATGTGTGTGTGTCTGCCAACAGATTACACTGATGCCATAGGTGCCTTTTTATTGTTGCTCAAAATAGCTGCAGAAAAGAAAGCTGTCCCTCATGACACTCCATCTATCCTGGTCTTAATATAGCTGAGGTGCTATGGGGGGAATCCCCAGTGCTGATCAGTGGCCACAGAGCTCGAAAATAACAAATAAGCCATTTCAAATCTAAACTTTCATTTCAGCTTTTTGAGTAAAAACTCACTACACTCAAAACTGTGTCCAGTATCATTAGCTGAGCCAATGATGTACCTTACTCAATCTATTGTATGTGTCTGTGCGTGCTGAGGTAAATCTCTCTCTCTCTCTGACAAACACTTCCACGATATTGACACCAGGATAGACTTGAGGTCGTTCACACAGAAGCAAACAAATTAATATCAGTGTTTAAAACCAAAGGTTGTATGTTTAAGATCTCTCTTTCCTCATATGAAAATGTCCACTGGATATACAAATCTTTGTTGGAAATGAAAACTGTGTATGAAAAAAGATTTATTGTGCTATTTACCTCAAAGGGTGTGTAAGCATTTCTTCATTTCATATTGGTCTTTCTTGGTTATAAAAGTGAGACTGTAACACTCTCACTGCCACATGACTCCAATGAATCGATCTTTTACTCCAGTTAGCTGACCAGGAAACAAAAGCCTCTATTTATCTATTATTTCATGTAGTCTTTAAAGTCATGTAACTTAAGATTTGTGTTATGTGTGAACTACAGAAATAAAGAATTCTTTGATCTGTTTATCAGCTTTTATTCTCGTAAAATTGTATACCTAATCGGTGACAAGGTAAATGAACACTCATATATGGGTAATTAAATAAAAATAAGTAATAAAATTGTGGTCATTTCAAATTATGCTTCTACCACTGGTTTGTCTGTCCGGCTGTTCTTTGTCGGATTGATTGGGATTTTTAATGGAACCAAAACTGGTCCAATGTCAACAAAGCTAAAATGAAATCTATTGTATTAAATTATATCTAAGGAATCCTAGTTTCTTCCTGTTTGGTTTATATTTTAAGAGTATATGAGGCATACTGGACCGTGTGGTGGAGACATCTTCTCTGTAAGTGTGTTTCTGTCAACTTGTTTCATGATAATCTTGAAGCCTGTTAGAAATAAGTCTGAAACTGCACACTTTGCACTTATGGCTCTGGGATCTTATAATCGGCTCGATGTGATCCTTCACGCACTCGTCCAAAACAGCCCAACACGAGATCCACTGCTACACTGGCTGTCAGTTGCGCCTCCTCCTCTCTTTTGGCTAGCTTTGGATTCACCTCAACAATATCAATAGCAGACAGGAGCCCTGTTGGGAAAAAAACAATGGGATGAAATGTCACGTCCTCACATTCCCATTTCTAGATCTAAAACCATGTCAAGACTAACATTACTAGTTATTGCAGTTTATTTGATTTATATTCTCTCACCAGTTTGACACAAATACTCAGTAATGTAGATGCCCTCTCTGTACGTCAGGCCTCCGATCACTGGCGTCCCCGTGGCTGGTGCCAGTGAGGGGTCCAGGGCGTCAATATCATAACTGAGGTGGATGGGTTTCTTTATCCTGTTTGTCCAAACACAGTTTTACTTGGCTTTTAATAGTTTTATGCGCATATATATATATATAATGTTTGTTTGTTTGTTTGTTTTAATATGTTGAAAAAGGAATACTTACTTTGAAAATATGTGGTCACACGTCTGTTCCATAACCCGGGCAATTCCTAGACTATCCACCTCTGTCATAGAGAAAGTCTTAATCCCCAGGTGTTTCAGGATGTAACTGGAATATAAGACATTATAGTGTATTTTACATCCATATTTCAAATCTAAAGAAAAAAAGAATAATATACTTATAGATAAAATATTTGTTTTTGTTATATTAACCATTGATTATGAACTTACTGTTCCTCTGGATCTACATCTCTGAGACCAATGTACACTATATCTTTTGCTGTTACGCAAGGCTGAATCCATGAGAAGTTTGGCATGACGGGAATCTGAAAGAGACACAAAGACAAAAAACACTAAAACATGCAGATAATTTCCATAGGAATATTTTACAGATATACGTAACTGTCCATAGCACGGGTTAATGCGCAGTGAGTGATGTGTTCATCTGTAATAAGGATCCAAACATCAGGTTAGTTAAAACACAAAACCTTTAAAAACTACCAACAATGTGTACAATGTCAACAAGTACAACAGGAAGATAGTACTCGACCTATTCTCCTCACATTACATGACCATTACAGCCCTATAAATCCAGACCAGAGTACATTTAGGATGAATACATTCACCTTGAGCTCTAGTATGTCTGATGTTGACTACTTTGACTAACACTGAATATGAATTGCTGTGAATCACCTTCTTGTGCAGCTCATGGATGAGGTAGGACATGGGCTGCCCATGGATGTTTCCTGTCGGACTGGTTAAAGGTGTGTTTATGTCAGCATGGGCATCCACCCACACCACGCTCAGCTCCGGTCTGCAGGCTGCATGGCCATGAATCGAACCGATCGCCAAACTATAGGAAACCAAACCGTCATTTCAACAAGCCTGAGCTGTTGTTTAAATGGTTTATAAATAATGCCTCTTTTTCACAGTTTATGAACATGCTGAACCTGTGATCTCCTCCAAGCATCACGCAGGTGTAGCCATCATTCTTAACCCTCTGCACAGCATCAGCAACCTGTTTGTTGGCAAGTCCAACTGCCCGGGGTTGCTTTGTCGTCCCAAAGGGGTGATCGTTTGACACTTCTTCAAATATCAGATTACCGTAGTCCTTCACTGTACAACCTGCAAGAGACAGCATGAACCAGATTATTTCTTGATACAATGTCCCTTCACTTTATAAGGGCGACTCATGCAACTATCCAATCAGCCAATCATGTGGCAGATGCGAGACAAGTGCTTGGATTAATGTTCATATCAAACATCATGTAACCATCAAAGTTTACGCGATACCTGTGTATGAAGCCTTCATTTCCCTGTATATCCACTGTACCTGACTGCAGTGGGGCTGTCCCATGTGTCCCACCCCATGTCCTACATTAGCATGAGAAGCATGATGCATATCATGCAGGTACAGTATATACTAGGCCTCTTAACCGCATCCTTTGAGTTGTGTTTTATAAGTTTACTTTCTTTTCAATGAGGTCTTGGATCTAAAATGTTCTGTACTTGTGTATAAACAGTGTGGATTTAACATGCTAATCATGTACACTGAATGGACAACTACTGTATTATTGATGGTTACAGGTGATGGTAGGCATTTTCATTCTCTGCTATGAAATATAACTTTAGAATGTGTAGATTTACATAAACATATTCTTTAGAATTTATTTTGCATGTGTAGATACAATTATATAATATAATTATTATACACACAATATATAATTATTATTATACAAAATATATAATTTGTTTTTTTTTGCCATTATCATGGCTGACCTGGAGAAAATCCTTCTACAATTTTGCATCCATAATGTCATTAGATTACATAAGTTTGGTTTGGTGATGGTTGTATAATGCCAGACCCCAAGMMCAGACTCTCAGGCTTCTAACCAGATTCCAACCTGTCTGCCAATTTTCATAAATTTTTGAGCACGTTAAGACCCTCAAAAAGCCCAAAATGATCAAAAATAAAAATAATATTCCTGCAGATCCTACAGTGCATCCTATACTGCCATTGTCACCGGCGCGAACCACACAACCGGTGTGCATTTCAAGCATGCTAAGACCTCTAAAAAGCCCCAGATGCTGATGTGATATGAATATGATCATCGCTGAATGTGTCTTTCTGGTGCAGCCGAGCAGCAATGGCGCTGGTGCTTGGCCGATCATCATTGCTTGCAGCGTTGCAGAAAATAACTAGAGAGGTACATTTCCTGAAGAAAATGTGAGTGGTGCTTGCCGTGACATCATAGAGCTTCCCATGTCATAGTCATAAATGTAGCTGATGTCATAGCTGATGTTGGTCTCAATGTTAAGTCTATGGGACACCACTTAGAAAAGACATAGCACCCCATTCCYGAACAAGCCGCATGATTTGATACCTCATTCATGGGTCTACGACAAACTAGTTACCCGCCAAACTTTCATACAGAAGAATAAGAAAAAATAAAAAATAAATA
>QMIH01000482.1:179864-204718 GCA_003987875.1 Clarias batrachus
CCTGAGTCTTTGCCAATTGTGTCATTCTTCCATCCATTCAAATGGTAGTTTTCCATTTTCTTCCACTTCTTTCTGGTTTTGGTCTCCATTTTAAAGCATTTGATATCATTTTAGCAGAGCAGCCTATCATCATTTTCTGCACTTCATTGTATGTTTTCCCATCTCTWATCAACKTTTGAAAYARAGTAMGCTGTTCTTCTGAACAATGTCTGGAACGACCCATTTTACTCTGATTTACAGAGAGAAACGCACAGGACAACCTTTTCTGCATTTATTCTTAATTAAGGGGAACATGTTCGCCACCTGTTTTTCACAGAATAATTCACCTCTCCAGTTGAACTCCACACTGCTATTATTTTAAACACGCCCCTTTTCAATGAATGATTCAGTTACACAGAATTAGGTGTATGCAAGTCATGACTGTTGGGTCTGTTGTTTTTCTATTACTCCACTACACCTACAAGTAAAATATTTACCATGAAGAAATATAATTTCTCCCAAAAACAAATACTGCTCTACTTACTGATGTTGGACTGCTATTATTTTGAACACAACTGTGTTTGGCACCGGTTTTATTTCAGATGCCCTTCCTGACGCAACCCTTCCATTATTTATCCGGGTTTGGGACTGGCTGAGGCTGGGATTGAACCCGGGCCTGGCATGGCAGGAGAAACACCTACCACTGAGCCACTATGTACTGTATATAAAGACCGAAATTCTGTTCGTGGTGGTCTTTGAGCAGGTAACAGGAGGCAGCAACTTCATCAACTAAGTCATAATGTGAGCGTGTCACAGGTGTTCCTCACCGACTGTAACAGCGTGAGTGAAAACAGGTAGCCAAGCTCATAGCTCCTGTAAAAGTTTCATAGATGAATAATTGAGGTGGTCCGCAGTAAGCTGAGTGAGTTTCAATAAGCTTACTGGCACTGGGAGAGACACACTCACACTCACACACACACACACACACAAACACAAACACGTTGTCTGGTAGAAATGCCTCTATTTATTTACAGCAAAAAAAAAGAGTTTTTATATATTTAGCCAAACGCCTAAGGTCATGTACATCTGTTACTTTAAACTACATAACCCATTTTATCAGGCCCTGGCGTTAAAAAAAAAAAAACAAGGAGTGGAAGTTGCACATATGTTTGTCCAGAGATGAACCACAAAGTGTTAGCTTGAGGGAGGGGAGAGAGAAAGAGAGCGAGACAGAGAATAAGAAACAGAGCATGATGTCAACATCAGATCCATGAGGAAGAGAATTAACTTATTTCATATTAAAAAAATCCCTTAAAGCTACTGGAACCCTGGATCAGACTGCAGAGCGATGGCTGGCGTATATGACAGACAGAAGAAAGGTCTGCCAAAACATTGGAGCAGAGTCAGGATCGGCAGCGAGTTGAACCAGGCGTGTCACAGGTGGTTCTCTTTCAATGTAGGCAGCGTCAACATCGACTTTGATGGCACATTTTGACGCATCAGTAGACTCATCAACTTTTATATCATTCTATGAGTTTGAGGACAGCAGTGGGTTGACCACACCCCATTCGCAAGCTAATGAGAACACGCTGGCATCAGGATCTGCAAATGGAGTGGAGCTACACTACATGGCCGAAGGCAAGTGGACGTCTGACCATCACACAGTCATATGTGGTTCTGCCTCAAATTGTTACAAAACACACTTGCTGCAGCATTACAATTTCCCATCACTGGGACTGTTTTGGCCCCTGTGCGCAAATATGCGAGAGAATCTAGAACACCAACTGCACCCCAAAAATCAGAACCTGACCTCACTTATGATCTTGTAGATGAATGTCCACAAACTCCCCCAGCCATGCTCCAAAATCTACTGGGATCAAAACAACAGCAAAGGAACAGGATGTTCAACAGGAACGGATCAGTGTGATTGACAAGGGTTCACATACTTTTGGCCATGTAGCATACAATGCTACATTGAAATGAGAAATCAGGCCCTCAAATCATTACAGCTCCTTAATTCTTTACCTCAATTATTACCGTTATTACAACTGTTTCCCAAATGCAGCATTGCATTATTCTGACAAGTGAGTGACGATGGAACATTTCCTTTGATGTTGATGTAAATGAGTAAAYGCATGGTGCTGGAATGATCTCAAGTAATTAATGAATGTTACTAACTGTAGGTTAGTAAATGTCCATTAGTTCTTGGTAAAGCTGAATTTATTTAAATAACTGCAATTCATGATTAACTACAGATTTTTCGCCTCTCCAGATTCTGAGGAAGGTGTTTGGTAATTCATACTGATGGGAAAGTTCCTATAGCCATTCCAATGCTATACAAGCATAAGCTTATTCATAAGCTTCAGTGCACTGCATTTCTATCATAAAACAATCAGCGAAATCATAACACCAAACTAAGCATATTTAAATGGCATGTTGCTCTCTGTCTGGTCTTTTACTTATAAACTGGCAAAAACTGCCCAGTGCCCTGTGGATACACATTAGACTTTTATTACATTTTTCACAACCCATAGTTTATTGACTTTACATTGAATACTACATGTAGAATATAGATTATATAGAGTGTATAGGTCTTAATATATAGTGGTCACTACTTAATTATAACGCTATATATTTTGTACTTTCAGAAACAAGCCATTGTATAATTAAATTATAGAACAAGCATTGGCATTTAGCTGAGACCAGGAAAAATATCAATCTGAATTTTTACTTTCAACTTTTAGACACAAATATTAGCTTTTTGTCGTATTTTTGGTATAAAACATGGCAATTAGTTTTTCCCCTTATTGCRAATTTCTGCTTGCTGTTCTCTGGTGGGCTCTGGCTCAGCAGCAGCTCTGAAATGGCCACCAGACTGTATGAAAAGAACTGAATAACTCCTGTGTGATGCCAACCGTAGGTTTTCTGATTAGCAACCCCCAGTTAATCCATAAATGGATAAATGGGCTAATGGGTGGAATCATGAGTCACCAATGGGTGGAAGAGGAGATTAAGGTATGAAAGAAATGCATTACATGATGGGTTTTTCCAGCTGGAGCATCAAGAGGCACACTTTAGGGACGTCCTGAGACACGGTTTAACTAAAGAACCAGTAGAATATAGGACCTTTAAGAGTTTAAAATTAAGGTGAAGTTCTGCTTGAACCCTGCACCAGTGTGAGCCAGTCTGGTCAGTGATGTCACCTCTTGACACAAGCCCAATAAGAGCATAGTCCTTTTCAAAGTTAATGTATAAAAGTTGAAGCCAATGTGCAAACATACTTAAAAGTAAATACAGTGAACCTTGATGTTGCTTGTTAGGATAAACACAGTAACAATGATGATTCATTTAGAAATCTGGTTAGAAGAAACAGAAGATGACACCAGTTATAGCACTTGATGGAGGAATTTATTGGAGAAAAATCATCTGGAACTTCTGTTTCATAGCYAAACTTTGAAAAACAAAACATTTAAATGTCACTTGTTGCCAGTTGTGTGTGTAAAAGTAAAAGACAGAACGAATGAGGCAAAAGCAGGTATTAGAAGTAGCTCTGTAATGATTCTCCCAGGATTGACTCCATTTCCTGAATAGTCTTCTGTACCTGGTGTTCCACTTCCTCACACTCATCTAAAGAGAGAATTTGAGATTAGTTTAGGGTAGATAGAGTAAGATTATGATTAGTGGAACACAGGATTGGGTGTAAAGTAACAGTAACGCGTAACAAAGTAACGTGTTAGGTCCGCCATTTAAGTACTTAGCTATTCAGTTATATTTTCAAAAATGTAATCTGTTATTCAGACAAATTACTAACTGGTGAGCCAGACAGCAGTGACTCTCACACAATAATTGAAAGCCCCGCCCCCCTGCTCTGTTATTCCTGCTGTTATACCYCTATCTCACCTACGCAGTCTGACTCGCAGTGAGAAGCGGTGTTAGGCACCGTGAACCGGCACGAGTAACCGCCCAACGTTCTGCAAAGTTCTGCGAGGACCGATGTGTGGAAAGATGGAAATGTGAGTGTTGTGATGTACCGTACTCACRGCCACTGTGCGAAAGCGCGTAGGTGAGATAGGGGTATTAATAGTTAACAGATTCTGGGCCAAACTTGGCTGAGTGATGACGGTAGAATAATTATAAAGGTCTTGACTAAAACAACGTGCATGAGGAAGCACARAGGAGTTTTTCATTTTCTGCAATGGAAAAGTACTCGAAGTAGTTACTTCTATCAGAAAGTAACGCAGTAATGTAACGGATTACTTTGTGAAGACAGTCATTTTGTAATGTAATTAGTTACTTTAAAAAGTAACGTCCCCCAACTCTGCTGGAATATATATAAGGATGTGCATATTCAGGTATTCTTACCTTCCATAAGCTCGGCCAGAAACGGGATGCTCTCCGGCAGAAGCACCATGTAGTTCTCCTTTAGTTTGCTTGCAAGCTCGACCAACATCAGTAAAGCAGAGAAGCGCACCTGCAACCCAGGAGAAATGCACAAACMCTCACCACATTAATGCAAGAGGCAAAAATGAACAGATTCATAGTTTATATCAAATGTTTACGACAATAGAGATTGTGTTGCTTCATTACCTTGGGACTGCTATGACGCGTCTTCAGCAGGATCTGGTAGTTGAGAACTTTCCATTGTGAATCATCACCCATGGCAACGGAGAACTGCGCTACACACGGAACCAAGTGCTTGGTGACTCTTGTCTGGTAGACCTGCTCTCCGCCCAGCATGTTTTCCAGCTGCCAATGGACAACATAGTATGTGAGTGTGTAAKCACTAGGTGTGTTCCATGATCAAGTCCCACTCTGCATGTAGCCGAACACGTATGATGTGACGCTTGAAATGTGTGAAATTTGATCAGCTATTAATAAACCCACCTGATCGACTAGGGGGACAAGCAGTGCATCAGCTCTCTCTTTGCTGAGGAATTTTTGCGTGTCATACAGGAAAATCTTATGGAGACAGTCCAGAGTGTACTGTAGCAACATGGTGCTCTTCTGCACTGCAACATCACCGTTGTGTTCATCCTCAGAGTCAAAGAAGGTCTCGTCTGCAAACAGGGTATCATACAGGCAGAAAGATGCAACATGAGGAGCACAAAGACTGTTATGTCCATTCGCAGGATCAAGCAATCATGGAAGTCTACAAAGCATCATAYTGGCAATCTACACCAGATTTCTTATTTGTTTGGGTAGGAAGAGAAATTATGATGGAAAAAAGACCTACAAAATAAATAAAGTGGCTGTATAAAGAGGTTTTCTCTACCAGTCTGAGCAGTATTGAGTTGCCGGAGAAGGTCGGAGAACGGTTTCACCAGCTGTCCAGCAAACAGAACAAACAATCCCTTCAGTCGGCCTGCGATGCAATCAGCCAGCCTGCAGAAGGTCAGCATTCGACCTTTAGGTGCTCCTTCTGTTTTACTCCAGTCAAAAAGCTGGCACAAAAAAAAAGAGTTGAGTTTATTTATTGATCCATTTAATAAGATCAAATTTGAATAAGATCGACTGTTCCACATACCTTGAAAAGCAGTGGTCTGAACGTGACCTCAGAAAGCTTCATGACCATGGTGAGAAGACAGTCTATCACACATCCCTCGRTTTCAGCTGTCTTTTCCAGATCTCCCTGTCCAAAAACATTGCACAATTCAACTCCGCTTCTGCACCAGCGCTAAGCTTCTTTAATCTTTCATGATGATTTGAAATGTTTGCTCACCTGACAGTGTTTAGTACGGAAATCTAGAGCTGACAAGAAGAAGGAGGTGAGCTCTGACTGGTGAGAGTTGAGTTGCTCTTTTTCCATATGACCAATGTGCTCTTTCAGGATGTTCATGAGAGGATGAAGATGGCTCTGAATGATACAATGGATTGAGACGAAGAGCATGAAAGACTTTGAAATCGCAAACTGACTGAATAGTCATTTTCAGGTTCACACATCATACTATTGTTCTTTTATAACTCATTTATAAACAAACAGACCTGCTGAGAGTGCACCATGCTGTGATAGCACTTTGCCACCGGGGGCATTAACACCCTGGATGGCACCTTCGTTGCGAGCGTGGAACTCAGAGAGGAGAGTCTAAGGGCCAGCTGAGGGCAAGTGGAGAGACGCTCAGACACCCGCGTCAGGCGTGAGACCTGCTCAACAGAAAGGGTTCAAATAATGATCATCTGGCTCCAGTAAGAGCGTCAATGTACATGAACTCATGCCACACCATTCAGTACAGGACATTCGGTCTGAGTTGTGAGCCAAGCGAATATAGTCCAACTAGTGCTGCGTGTTTTWCTCTGTGAATTCAAATGAATGTTCTAATATGTTCCATTTGAGGCACGTCTTCTTATACACAATGTATTTAAGTCTTTAATTTAAGTGTAAACCAATTTCAAGGAAACACACAGACGTCTTAACCTTATAAACACCTGTAACAKAATTGCTGGTTAGAATGACAGCTATCAGATAAATCAAAGATATCAGATCAGTAAAAACAAGAAACTATGAAACAAGCAGCATGGAGCAAAAGATTGAAGATAATCCTGCATCACGCTAGACTCGTTAACTCGCTGGATAGAGTTCGGTCATTTCCGACCTTGCAGAGGTGATCAGGTGACCTGGGAGACGATGCTGTGTGTGAGGTTCATTAGCTCCAAGCTAGAAAGCGATCTCAGATGGGTGATGTCTAAATAAGCAACATCACACCAGAGGACAGTATTGCTGCAAACACCGTTCATCATCAAAAGATTCGTTTGTTTGTTTGTTTGTTTAATTAGTTTCTTTGCACTGCCAAAACATCTCCTTCCGTGACTGGCAGAACTAACGAACAGCGACTGCTAGTGTAATTAACAGGAGTGAAGCCATTTTAAATCCTTCCTGCTGCTAAACAGTCAATAGCTGTGGGGACTAAAGCATCCAGGTGGACCGTCCTGTAAATCTTTTCTCTTTATATGTCCACTGATTCTGCTTGTGAATATCAGCATCTGTTTACTTCTGGGTTGAAACCCAAATACAGCTACATGGAAAGCTACTTCCCCAGGTTTTACAATTTACTGGTACTAGAGCCCTTGATGTAAAGATGACATCACATTGTGTGTTTTCATGGTAAAACTTCTCCTGTGACTGGATCAGCTGCTCTCTCCTCAGGACTGCGCACCGTACACACCTCCTTTCACCCGCCCACACTGCGCCCGACACTGACTGTAGTGTAATGAACTGATCACTCATGATGCACACAGAAGCGTCAGGAGCAGCCCATAAGGAATGAGAGTTTACTCTGATCTGTTCCACCTGTAAGATATGTAGAGTGTGTGTTTTACCTGTGATATGATGTCCTCCAGGTAAGGGCTGATGAAATGAGGCAGCGTTTCTGCTGTTTTCTGCAGGGCGGTAACTGCACTCAACAGATAGACTTCTGTAGAGAAAAGATCCTTACGCTCCTTCAGGGCCTGTAGAACCGCCGGCATTAACCTTACCATCACACACACACACACACACACACACACACACACACACTATAAATATCACAGAGCTTGGACAAAGCAGAAAAAGCCAAGCCTACAAACAGTTCACACAGTAGAACAATAACCAAATGAGGAACCACTAATAAACGCTGGTCATTCCTGCGATTTTGTCTCCTACAAAATGATGCGAGCGAGAGGCAGTTTAGTGGCCAAAATGYCTTGTGCTTCATAGCATACAGAGCGTTCTTTATGCTCAATAGAACAGAACCGTACCGGTGCACTTGGGTAATGGCGAGGGCCTTGAGCATGCTAGTGACTTCAGCAACACAGAGCAGAGCGCTGCTCATCACATTTCTCTCTTCTCCTGGGTTTGCCACCAACTCCACCGTCCTACTCAGCACAGGTAAGAACGCCTCCTGATGGCGGGCACCAAAACTGCGGCACAGCAGCTTCAGGCTGTAGAGAGCGGTCTGCCTGTTAACGGCCTGCTCTTCTTCATCGTGTCCATTGATCTGGCCAGAACCTCGGCCCACAATGCTCAAGAGGTCGCCGATGAGCTCCAGCAGCACAGCCACCTTGATCAGAGAAAGGCCCGAGGAACAAAACAGATCTGCTATAATAGTTTATTACCAAACAAAATATTTCATTTCTAAAAATCAAGACATTTTTTCAAAACAGTGAGCAAAACACTATTTGTGCACGAAACAACACACTTTCCAAATTTAATTGGACTGAGGAGAAGTGAAAGGAGGTGTGCACCTGCTGCTCCTCCCACGGTGTCCTTTGCTGCAATCTGTTATTCAGGAGCTCCATCGCCTTCCTCCTCACTGAAGGCAGCTGATTACCCAGCAGCCCGCGCACTACCRTGATGAACGTGTCAGTTGGGAGCAGGGCATTTACCTTTGAAAAAGACGCCACACAAAACATCCCCGCGTGAATATACGACGGCTCAGCACATACTTGTAGACCTGCAACACTGATGAGGAGGTGAGTGTACCTTATCCAACACATCGTAAGACTTGGTAAGCAGTGCTCTCCAAAATTTGGCGGTGGGTTTGTCTGCGTTGTCTTCGACACACTGAGCTACGTTGTGGATATAGCGCAGGTTCTCTTCCAGCAGGCTAGAAAGCCGATAGGATGGAGATCATCATCATCATCATCATCATCATCATCATCACATACTGTATATGATTGTAGTACTACACTGARAAGAAACTCACCCCTGCTGAAGCTCCTGCAGAGAGCTTGCAGTCAAATCCTCACAATCAGCCACCTACATTAGGACATGAATCAAACGTCAAGGTGTACTTACTTTTAAGCACGCCATGAGAAGTTGAGTGGAAGAGAACAGACTTACCTTTCCAACAAAACCGCTGGAGGCCAGTAGATGGCTCATAAACGACACAGACAGGAACTTAAAATGTCGGAGCTCTTTGCCACTCTGGGCCTCTACATTAAAAACCAGATCTAATGCGCTCTCCTCTGCTTTTTGACATCTTGTCCGTCTTCTCTCTGGGACTGTAGCATTTACACAAAGTACATATTTGTTTTCATTCAGATAGATTTAACGAACCTGTATTTGTTATCTAGCACACTTTTAGCATATACCGTTAGAAGGTCTGGACAAACGGGTGAATAGCGTGCACCTACCATCCTCTTTCTCCTTTGGGAGACTCAAGAGGAACTGGAGAATTTTTTTGAGAGACATGAGCTGCTCCTGAACTTCAAACTCACAAAACAGTAAAACCCAAAACTCTTGATCATGCTCGAGCGCTGCTTCCTGGAACACAAAGCGTCAATCCTCAACCTCAAAGCTCTCTACGGCTAAGGACCTTGATGTACACGCAGAAGTATTAGGTAACAGAAAACTGGAATCAGGACATTATTGAGCATACCTTCTCCGCTCCCGTGGTACTGATAGCAGTGCTGGTGGCATGCTGTTTGAACAGGAGCATCATTAAGACCCAGAGGAAGTTGGAAGGCCCCAGTGTTCGCAGCAGCTGTGTGAGGATGGGTCGACGCCTGTGTTCAGGCACGTGCGGGAGAGCATCGACAAAAACGTGCATGATTCGCGTCACCACAGCCTGCATCTGGTCCGCGGGATGAGTACTTGTGCCATCATGAGCCTAATTCACCAAAAAATAAGAATTAAGTAGCAGGCTCGTCTATACTCAGGCACTCATTATATCAATGAATGATTTTTTTTTAATGTCACAATTAACCCACAGCCATTTACAAGCATAAACATACATGGATGAGAGCAGGGATGACCATCTGCACCGTCCTGTTGATGATCTGGAAGCTGTACGCATCGTCTAGTCGCATGATGTTGGCCCCCATGAAGGTGAAGATGGGCATGATGTTGTGCAGAACTTTTTCCTGAACAGCAAAAACCATCAGTCAGTTGCGTTCAGTCTCTGTAAACTGTCCAGCCGTGAGTTACAACTCTTACACACTGTTCTTAACCGACAAGCAAACGCAAATAATCTAACGCTTAACTGAAAATTAAGAAATGATAGATGATAACATGGTGCACATTTTTTTCTCATAGCATAACAATTAATAATGTGAAAAAGTAATGAAGATCAAATCATTTAAACAAACACTTAAAAAAAAAAACCTCTCCATAAAACMTATTTTTAAAAAATGAAATGAGGAAATATGTGAACTACTTATGCACATACCTTTTCCCGCTTAAATTAGTCTAAGATTTGTTACCAACCCCAGACAAATCTTTCCAACAAGAGGATAATTAAACACCGGCCCGTCTGCTCGCCTCTGACGAGGGAAATTCTGATGGTCCATTTGTCAGTACAATTTTTTCCCATCAACGGTAGTTAAAAAATGAAATAACCCGCGAGTTGTGAGATTATTTACGCCAATATGCTGTTGAAAATGCTGCGGTTATCGCCGTTCATTAAAAATTGAGGACGTTAAAAAGCCGTCTGAGCTGCAAGTGCTCCCTCCTGTGGTGTACAAGTTCATCCTGTAGCWATGTACGATGCAAGCTACAGAGCTAAATATTATTGTTGACATTTTAACCTGTTAAATTCTTAACTGCAATTAATTTATTAATCATTAACAAGCATGCTTCTGTAAACATTTCCATATTGCTTACTGGGAATATTCCAGCGACTGTACCAAGCAGCAGGAGCGCATGGTGGTGTGTTTGAGGTGTGTTAGACGTCCTTACACACTGAACCACTAGCTCCACACTGAATTTATCCTCATCCAAGATGTCTGTTAAAAAAAAAAAAGTCTCAGATGCACATTTTGTGTCTCTTATGAAACTGTTTAAATGGATAAACAGGATTTTGGCTGGACGTGGACCAGCGCACCAGTGGACGCACGCGTACCCTTGCTGATGGGTCCGCCGTGCGGGGAGAGCTTCTGGCAGACGTTGAGGAGGACACTTAGGAGAAGCTGTTTTGTGTACTCCATATTCTCCTCCTCGACTGACACATCCAAACACCTGCGGTGGAGGAAACAGCAGCCGAAGAGCATGTGCATTAAGAACATTAAAGAGAATACACATTCATGCTGGATCAGAGTTTTTTATTCATTATAGGTCTGTACCGGGAGAGAAGGTTAAACAGAGCTGGCATCAACATCTGTGGCCTTTTCAGCTTCTTCTTGTGCTGTAGAAGTTCCAAAATAAAGGTGACTCTCGGCCAGGACACTGCTCCGCTGTTTTCAGGGGCGTCCTGTGCTTTCCTTAAGATGGCAGAAAGGACATTAGCATCAATGATGGGACGCTCCTCGAGTGTAGACAATGATCAGCTGATTTCTTGAGCRTTTCAACTGACCCAATTATGAAAAAAGGCAATTGATTTCAATTGTTAAAAATACCTAAAGCATACCATGTTAGCATGCATAAGGTCAAAGGGACACGCGTGTGTATAATGTTGATAMATATGCATGCATGTGTAAAATGGAAGACCTGTTAAATAATATTTCTGTAAAAAAAAAAAAGGCCGCTCTGGGATGTGGGTGTACTTTGATTTTAGGACAAACGATGAAATGAAGTAAACTTCCAAGAAAAGGAAAKTATTTGAAGAGACTGATATCTAAAATCTGTCACAAGCAGCGGTAAATACTAGCTGGTTTACAATGAGACAATGGTATTTCTGCTCTGCCAGCTGTGTCCTGTTTGTAAGGGTGACATATTAGATCGACTAGTATAACCCCCATAAACATCTACTGTATGCACACATAATAGTGAACGGTAGTACGATTTAATTTCTGTAAACACAGGAGAAGCCTTGTACTGCRCAGTTAAACCGACTATTAATCGATCACGGTTGGTTGACTCCAGCCAATGATGGATTACTGACTCCCATGACCAAGTGGCACGCTCCACCAACAACGTAATAATCCCAGGTTTAAAGAACTTTGAATTTGTCACTCACTTGGGCTGCACCTTGCTCCGACGACTCTGCTGCACACTCCCTGACACTTTTGGCCTGTCCATGGGGGTCAGTTCATTAGCCACTAGCTCTGCATCCACGGCAATCTAGAACAGATAAACCATTTATAAGACACAATAGAACAGAAGAAGAAAAAATCTAAACATTTTTAATAAGGAAAAAAAAAAAAAACTCGCTCTCTACCCCTTTGAAGACACTATTGATGGTCTGGGAGCAATTTGGGTTTTTATTGTCCACCATCAGGTCGAACAGTACGCCCAGGATCCTCTGCTGAATGGTCTCATCTCCCAGGGCCGCAAAGAAGGGCTTAGCAATCTGAGTCCGGAAGAACAACAATTTATTCAGAGTCAATTTAGGCATTAGGGATTAGTTGAAGAGGATTTAAAATTCTGTCATGTACAGTGTGTTGTCCAATAGCATCCTGTAGAACTAAAGGCAAGTTACACCAGCGTTTCCCAAAGTGTGAGCCGCGAACCTCTGGTGGGTCATAAAGGTACTGCAGGGGGCCGGGACGAGTCGTTAACAACTAATAGTACACCGCTTTTATTTTATTTACCTTTCATTGCTGATCGTTTGTCTGATTTACACAATGTGCGATTCAGAGGTGGAAAGGAACGGATTAGATTTACTCGCGTTACTGTAACTGAGTAGTTTTTTTTTGTGTATTTCTACTTTTTAAAGTAGTTTTTAAAATCTGTAATTTTACTTTTACTCAAGTATGTTTTGTTTGAAGTATTGTAATTCGCTACATTTTAAAATCATATGCGCTACTGAGTAAAACAAATGAATAAAAAAAATGCAAAAAATATTCTGCTTTGTATAAATGCTTGGTTGCGCGCGTGTGTGTGTATCGTGTCCTGGTCGCGTGCCGATTTTTGTAAAGCAATACAAACCTCATTATTTCATCAGGTAATGACTGGATCTAGTTCTTTCTGCCATACACCACCATTTCCATACAGTTTATAACAGAACCCTGAACCGTTCTCCTGCTGTTCGGCGACACTAGACTGGGACGTGACGCCATCTTTAAGTCACCACTTTGATTTTCAATTACAAGAACAGCTTTATTATGCAAAAGGTGTTCGTTCAGTTAAAAACAACTAGTTTGAGATTTACATCTGCTCATCTTTTTTGAACGACGCTAGAATGCCTTTGCACAGCTGCACAGATGTGTTACTATGCATGATGTAGTCAAATCAGACTAATATGTAATGTAATGTTACAGGTCCATATCAATTTTGTTCCATTATCCCAATTTCAAGACATTTAATTAGACACAAAATGGTCACATTTTGTTTGCTGGATTTTCTTTGATCAAAACAGAAACACTAGAGGTGTACAGCTGCCTACCTGCTCCATGGCGATGATTTGGAAACTGTCCATATGTGAATAGGGTTTAGAGGAAGTCCCTAGCGCAGTGATAAAGAGCTCCAGGCTCTTAGCATCTTGAGACAGCAGTGGGGCGGACGCCTCGGTGTACTTGCCCAGGAGCAACTGAAGGAACAGAGCCTCATCTGGCAGAAAAACTGGAGTATCTGGTGCAAACTGCTCCAGCAAGCGCTCCATCGCTGGGAGCAGGATGGCCAAAACCGACTGGAGAGAGACCAAGAGATGGACAGACAAGGGAAAAGACTGAAATAGTATCCTTGTGTACATTTTGTGCATCTCTAGGAAGAGGTGTTTAGTCAGAAGAGACAATACAGCACAATACAGACAAACTGCTTATACCTCTCCGTTGACATCCTGTAGTGCTCGCAGCAACACTTTGGCCATGTAGCTGGGGCAGTCAGGAGACCTCACACAGCGGAGAAGCTGCTCGATAGCTAGGAGCAACTTGTTTCCGTGCTTCGCCGTCACAGAAACGGCTTCCTCATAAAGCCTACACAGCACCTGAAGTAGGAAAAGGACACAAACGCAATCAGGACGCGGAAACACCGTAAAAGACATCCTTCTCTCATTCAACTTTATGGAGTGAAGATAAGGAAAGGTTACAAGACTGTTGCAAAAAATGAAACCAAACAATCCCAGGATGATTCTTTATGTGTAAAGAGATAACCTGAGTGAGGTAGGCTGGATCTGCCACAAGTTCCTCAGCTGACAAAAGCAGCTTCTCTAATAACGAGTGGTACGGAGAGGCGGCGACTCCTGCTAAGGGCTGCAACACCGCTACTGCCGCCCGTCTCACCTCCCTCACCCCAGAACTCAGACACCCCAAGAGAGACGGCACTACTGCAGGAGGCAAAAAAAAAAAAACTCTTACATTCAGAACGAACAATTCGTAAGCACTCCGTAATGAAGAGGGGTACGGTTTTATACCTGGTGAAGAGGATGAGACAATAACACTGAGCTTTTTCAAAGGGAGGGCAGTAAGGAGTGCTTTTCCCACATACAGTGCCCGAGTCTGCAGCAGTGCGGTCACACGGAACTCTAACTGGTCACTCAGGTTATTGCTGTAGCTCCAGAGCAGGGACAGAAACTTAAAGAGGTACTCTGGGTCGCTCAAATGAACCTTTGTGAATCCACACAAAAAGCACAACAACAGGAGATTATTTTATAATCAACACTGATGTGAAGAGTTCACACGGATCACACAAGTATGTTACCTGTAGTAAAGTATGCAAGAGAGCTCTGAAACAGGACGCCAGGGGTCCCCGACTAGCCCCAGACACCACCATGTCGAACAGATGGCACAGCACCTGCAGGTAGCAGCAGGTGTTCATGTCCAGCTTCTCTGGATTCCACCAGAGCTCACCTGAAATAAAACACAATTAAGAAGTCAAACTTTAACACTATTGGGGTTCTCGCAACATTTTAAATGGTAATGTGAGAAAGGAGGAGGAAAAAAAAACAAGCACTCAAGCTTACCTTTAAATGTAGACTCAGGACACTTGAGGTTGTTAATAAAGTATCTGAGGAGAGAAAGGAGCAGTAAGCTACACTCCTGTTCGGAATTTTGTCCAGAGTGCAGCTTGAGCATGAAGCCTGCCAGAACCTCGTACATGGGCAGAGACGTTTCATCCTGGGCATCATATACCTGCAGCAACGCGACACGTTTACCACAAGGTTAAACATATGAACGTTTGAACACCATAATAGGAATAATGCAAAGCCAAGCACTGTTGAGACCTGCTCATTCTGTAGCGTCTGGAGCTTTCTTAGCGAGGGCTCGAGCAGGCTGAAGAGCGTCTGAGCTGTGTGGAGGTGTGCGCTCTCGTTCAGAGACGCCAGAGTGTGTAGAAGAGCGCAGCTCAACACCATGAACGCTGCCCTTCCTCTCACTCCCGCACCCTGCTTGGCCAGCAGTGAGCACACACTCTCAATCTGGTTCACACAAAGAAAGGCATTCAGACAGCTCTCCTCTGGATGTGCTAGATATGATGATAAAAGGGTAATGACTTGTGCTTACAGCGTTGCGCTTAGCGGAT
This sequence comes from Clarias batrachus, assembly GCA_003987875.1. Taxonomy (NCBI): domain Eukaryota; kingdom Metazoa; phylum Chordata; class Actinopteri; order Siluriformes; family Clariidae; genus Clarias; species Clarias batrachus. The sequence continues at coordinate 195,154 of QMIH01000482.1, forward strand.
GGCTCCATGCTGGCCAGGTTTTCGGTCAGAGTGCTGATGAGCGTCTGGTTAGCCACTCGGATAACATCTGCCAGGGGAGTTCTCTCTAGCACACCCCGCAACACTGACAACAGAGAATCAGTTATACACTACACCTTGAAATATAAGGGAGTCAGAACAGATGTGTTTGTGTGTGTGTGTGTGTGTGTGTGTGTGTGTACAGACATTATATGCATCAGAGTATATATGCATCAATATGCATGGGTAGAGTAACCAAAAAATTTACTCAAGTAAGAGTAGCTGTACTTCAAAATAATATTACTCAAGTAAGAGCAAAAAAAGGATTCTGTGAAAAGATACTCAAGTACTGAGGAACTGTTTCAATCACAATATCAGATTCCCTTCTTTTTTTTAAATAGAAATTATAAAACATTACATTAGTGTGTGTGTGTGTGTGTATATATATATATATATATATACACACACACACACACAGTGCCCTCCATAATTATTGGCACCCCTGGTTAAGATGTGTTAAAAGCCTTAAAAAAAAAAAATATTGTCACACTGAACATTGTAGAAAAAAGTGAATTTTAAGGGGAAATAAAAATCCCTCACTAACAAATAATTATTTTTCATAAAATAACCTGTTCCACAATTATTGGCACCCCTAACAATTCCTAGAAAAGAAATGTAATTGAAGTATTTCTCTCATTTCTACAGTAGTTTACRAAGTTGATCAGAGTATCTAGGAACATTTCACTTCCTGCTTCCCTGGGGTATAAATATGACGTGACACGCTTTGGGGTTGTGTTGCAGCCAGTGGCACAGGAAACATTGCACTGGTGGAGGGAAGAATGGATTCCACTAAATACCAGCAAATTCTGGAAGTAAACATCACACCGTCTGTAAAAAAGCTGAAGCTGAACAGAGAACGGCTTCCACAACAGGACAATGATCCTAAACACACCTCGAAATCCACTATGGAAAACCTCAAGAGACGCAAACTGAAGGTTTTGGAACGGCCATCACAGTCCCCTGATTTAAACATCATTGAGAATTTGTGTGTAGATCTTAAAAGAGCTGTTCATGCAAGATGATCAAAGAATATTACAGAACTAGAAGCCTTCTACAAGGAAGACTGCGAGAAAATCCCAAGTACAAGAACTGAAAGCCTTTTAGCTGGCTGTAAAAAGCGTCAGCAAGCTGTGATATCTGCCAGAGGAGGTGTTACTAAGGACTGATTATGTAGGGTGTCCAAACTTTTGCACAGCATCACAATAATGTTTTTTTTTTTTTTTTTAATCTTTGTTCAATTTATAAGATAAAAACTATGCACCAATGTTTGCTGAAAATAATGTGCATTTTTTCAATGTTCACATCTTTTCAATAAAAAAAAAAAACCCACAAAAATCTGTTATTTATCAAGGGATGCCTATTTATGGGCGTTCCGCAAAATTAGAGAAAGATGCCGAAACGTTTGTTTGCTCATGCGCTGTGGGCGTATGTAGGACGGATTCACAGGGAGGATGAATTTATAGAACACGGACTGAAGATCTGATCAGAATCATGTGACCATTGTTGCTACGTCTGATTGGTGAAACTTCCAGTACACATTATTATGCTGATCAATCCCTGCTATCCGTTATCACCCAGATGAGGATGGGTTCCCTGTTGAGTCTGGTTCCTCTCAAGGTTTCTTCCTATTACCATCTCAGGGAGTTTTTCCCTCRGCTTGCTCATCATGGACAATCTTATCATTTTGATTCACACACATTGCATAMMRACTTACTTCTTTTTATTGTGTAAAGCTGCTTTGCGACAATGTCAATTGTTAAAAGCGCTATATAAATMAAATTGACTTGACTTGAAACAGTCAGGTGGTAGATCCACCGGCTGCATATGTCGAATAAACGGTTAGAAAAGTAACGAGTCGAGTGTAGCCGAATGTAGCGGAGTAAGAGTAGGTTTGCAGTGAAACTACTCATAGAAGTACATKTTTTACCAAAACGTTACTCACATAAATGTAACTCGTTACTACCCACCTCTGATATGTATACACACAAACGTATATAACAAACATATACCTACCTCTGGCCCAGCCCTGGGTGAGAGGATGCTGGGAGAGTACAGTTGTCTCAGCCACACACACTGCAAACTTCAGCTCTGCTGACTCAGGTCCTGGATTTGTTATTAGCAAAAACGGAAGCAGCTCCCAGCTAATTTGTGCTCTCAGGTCAGGGCTGACGAGCAGGTCATCAAGAACTCGAATCGTTTCATTTAACACCTGATACCTGTTATGACACACCACACCATGATGATAAGATCCAAAATGTGGACGTATAGAAAAATGACTTCCTACTGGACTGCCCCATGCATATATGGTATTACACTTGATGGACGCACCAGGAATCGGTGTCAGCTGGCTGGACCCGATAGAGGATAGAAATCAAACAGGTGACTGTGTCTTCTGCATGTATGCGGTTTAGATACAGCTGGAGAGAAAGACGCCAAACACAGAAAAAACTATTCAAAGAACATTCAAAAACATTTGTTCATGTACCCTGATGGGTCTCGATGCATTTTCTTTAGTAAAATTCTCTGTACATGATAAAAATAACCTGTATTCTAATATACAGAATGCTTTACTGCTCGCCAGTTTTCCTACCCGCAGTGCTGAGAGTGCTGACAGGACAACATCCGGCACATCATCCTTCAACCTCTCAAGCAATGCATCCTTCAGGAATGCTTCATCGAAGCCCTCCTTAGAGCAGACACACACCAATAAAAACACACAGTTTAATATTTCCTGCATTTCATAATACATCTCTAGCTACCTGGCAACCCTMATCATTAAACAAACRTCCTACCTGGCCAGAGGTGAGAATCTCCTTCACATATTCTACAGCCATGCTTCTGACAGCTGACACAGGGTGCTTCAGGCTGAGCACCAGAGAGGTGTCCGAGTTTGCCAGAACCTACGCGTAGGCACAGTAAGAAGGGTATACAGCAGTCTTAGCAGAGTAATAGTCTTTAATACAAACATTGGTGAAATTACATGAGCCACAGAAATGTATTCATTTTAATTATGTTTAGTCTGTAGAAGTGGCCCGGTTTGATTTCCAGTCATAGAACAAACGCCAAGCCTGGACAAATAGTGGAGGGTTGTTTCAAAAATAAAACCTGTCCCAAGTGTTGTACCTACCTGGTGCTTGCCACAGCACATGGTAAGACTGAGGAACTGATGGAGGAGCTTCTTCTGCTGATTTGAACCCATCTCACCCACAGAAGCAACCAGAACAGCATCCAGTGCACCAGGATACCTGCAACACATCATTAGCTGTTTATTACACATTAACACTGTGCTCTTTTCTGGATAGTCCAGCCAGTGTTATGGCTATGGGGAAAGAAAGGATCACAATCTGCACAATTACTCCACATTAAAAAAAAAAAAAAAATTATTACAGGTAATATACGCATTCATTAATAATTGAAGTTTTTCTTTATATTCTTTTGAGATGTTAAATACAGTGGAACCTTGGATTGTGAGTAACTCACAGACAAGCAAAATTTTTAAATTCATTTTAGCTTGATAAACGAGCAAGGTCTTGACATACGAGTAGTACGCACACGCTTTGTCTGCCAAATGTCACGTGATCACAACTGAGCCAATGGTTCTCTCCCTCTCTTGCGCTGAGGGATTTTAGGTAATTGTCTTGCATGCTTGGTCTCGGTGCGCATGCGTCACTCGTCTAGTCAACATCCATGTGTGCATACTGTTTACTATAACATTGTGACCATGTGCGTGTCACTTAGAGCTGTGCAAATAATTTAAAAAAGAAAAAAATCATCACGATTCATACATACATGCATTTCTGGATGACGGCAATTCACTTGCGTGTATTTCCCTGCATTCAGTTCACACATGGCGCATGCATGAATGCATCACAAGTTCACTTATTTACTTGACAACATTCCCGGATTGCTATGTCAGTCAAGGTCACTGGTTGCTATTGTTTAATATTCTATTCATGTTTAAGCATTTTTCACTTCATTTACATTAAGAGGGGAACAGGTGACTTATTTTAATACAAGAGAGTCTGCAGACAACACTTTTTTTTCATTAAGTGCAATCAATTTTTTTTTCCAACAAAAAAACTAACTTTCACAGAAAATCGTGTGAAAGAATTGCAATCCAAATTCCCTTGGAGAAAAATCACATTTTGTAGCCCCCCCGCCCCTCCCTCCTCCACTCTCGTCTTACTTCAGCCACGATTCTTTTCAGAGGTAAAGTGCAAGTTAATTTGTTTTACTTTATATTTAGCATTAATTATTTTTATATTAATATTTTTTGGTTGTGGAGTTTCCATTATTTCTTATGAGGAAAATGTGCTTTTCTACATAAGTGTTTTGATATACAAGCATGCTTCTGGAACAAATTAGTATATGCTCGCAATCCAAGGTTCAACTGTCTGGACAACAGCCTCTTAATAAGCTGATTTGTGCCCTTATTTGGTGTTATTCTAGTTTAAAAAATCATTTTTTTGCTTTATTTAACTATTTAAAAAAATAGTTAAATAATGCAGCTTTATTCTCATTTGCAAAGCGTGTCAAATTAATTGGAATGTGATTTCTTCAGCACATCCTGCAGCTCTAATGCATATTCTTGATCTGGTGATAGCTGAAAACTCACTTGTGCTCAAAGAGTCGAACAATCGGTTGGATCCTCTGATTATAAGACAAAAGTCTATCTGGGGGCAGCTCCGTACCACAGCACACGTACCCCTTGAGAAGTATCCTGGAAATGTCAAGAAATCCTTCATTTTAAGCTTCAGTGAACGCAGTACGGTATGAGGACACTGTTATTGAATAAAAGTGATTACCGTGCCACAGTGCTCGCCAAACCGGGGCTCAAAAGGAGGTTTTCGATGACAGACTCGAGAAGCCCGCATTTTGAAGCTCTGTTTGAGTCCTCAACACACAACTCATCTGTTTGAGARACATCAKCATTCATTAAAAATTGCTCAGATAGTATCTGTGAAACGATTTCATCTATACAGTCCAAACCCGAGCCAGTATTCAAGAGCTCCCAGGCGACACATGATTAGTGTGTGTGACTGTGATTGACAGTGGAGAGATAATATACGCTAAGAGCATGAACACGTTGGCTTCCTTGTCTGTCATGACCGGGACCCACCATCAACAACAAACACTCTTCACAGTGTTTATCACTTAAATCAGAGCACAAATATTTATGTAACTGTTTAATATATTTTCTTAGTTCTTTACCATTATGCATGATAGCCATGTTTGTGAGCTTTGGCAGGAAGTAGTGCAGCAAGGGACTGATATCATAGGAGGCTGCTATACACTGCAGGGTGGGCACCAGAGAGGGAACTTGACAGAGGTACTCGAATGTTCTGGCGTGGAGAAATATAAAGGAAAGTGTTAAGTGTTATATATATATAAAAATATAAGACAGACACTACAAAGTATTAGTTTTGGAGCAAGCACACTTACTTTTCTTCAATGACACTTTCCTTTTGGTTTTGCAAAAGGATGATGAGGCATGACAAGCCCTCGAAAGTCAGCGCCGGACCACTACTCATTGACCTGCTCACCTGCCGTACCAGTGAGTCCAGGAGCTCCAGCTGCATCACTACCTTCACCGCAAGCTGACACACAATCATGTAGGTGGCAGCTTTGTAGTCGAACAGCTCTGATTTCAGGCCCTGCAAAAAAGACATGCTACAGTCACTCCCACTTCCTGTTTCCACTTCTTTTCCTGTGTTCAGACACCTTGTAGACAGCTCGATTTTACAACAAAAAAACATCATTTTAACATTTCAAACACTGTAAAGTTAAGACTTATAGTTGACCTTTCAGTATTGCCGGAAATAAACCTTACAAATACGTCTTATGATTTGCCTTGTCTAAAAGGAGGAGAGTAATATACGTAGATTCTATACGCAAAATTATAAACATTTAAATACATATTACAAGCAACCTCACACTTTAAGAGAAGGTTTTTTTGTATAATTGCGTTCAGTCTCTAAGCATTTCTTTATTTCTGCTTTCCTATGAAGTTACACACACACAAAATCTGTGATCCAGATCCAGTTAAGAATAATAATGGACAGGCGTGTGGTTAAACCGTGCTCTACCCGAGCCATGATGAAAATGTTATTACAGTCTGAACTAATTGAAAACAAGATGGAAATATCACTGAAACTTTAGATGAACATTTCTGATGAATTAACACCAGGACTCACCAGCTGCAAATAAGGAAGCAACTTGGCTACAATCGAATCTGTGACTTTCTCCACTGACTCCAGAGTGGGAACGATGGTCGCCGAATAGAAAGAGAAAATCACTCGCAGCTGGGCACATTTACCTTCATGAACAAACTGTGAAAAAGCCTGAAGAAAAAGTCATGCTGTGTGATTACTTAGGCCACAGGAGCACAAATGTCCAGAACAAATCAGGCTTGAATTGAGTTGATTTACCTCGACTGACTTTTTCACCAACGTGCAGATGAAATCCATAAAACCCAGATCTTTATGACAGTGAGTCAGGAGAGTCCCTCTTGCCAAAGGAACTCCAGGTTTCTATAAAGCAGACAAACAGACAGCAAGGTAGTGAGACAGATAGATTTTGATGCATTCTTAAAACTTAACTACATAGGGATAAACATCACCTTGCCCCTTGTGCCACCTTCAAAAGATTTACCTGGAGTGCATGCAGCCAGTGCCACCTGTGCGTGGGATCTTCGATCTTAAAAAGCTGAATGACTCGGACAAACACTTTGGTCTCGTGATATGGCAACACGCAAGCAATCAGACTGTCCTGGTTATACAGATGAATATGGAACCTGAAATAACGAAATTCAGTGTAAGCCTGCTAAGTGTTCATCTACACCACACAGCCATGACTCAATAAACATGAAAAAAATAATATTGTAAAAATGGCTAAAAGGTTCAAGCTGATGAGCCTTAATGTAATCAGTGACGTGATTATTACTTCAGGTTGTACATGTCTGCCTGCAACAAAGATGAACCACTCAATTTTTTTTAAACTGTAATTTTACAAAATATTGTTTGGTGTGATAACATTATATATAGTATTTATTTCCACTGGATTGTACAAGATTTACCTAGCTTACCGCAAGATTTTGGGAAAACAATAGGAAAGAGAGGATATAGAAAAGTTTACGCCCTGTTTCATCGTTACTAAATACCCTCCCTGTTCGGTGATCGGAGAGAGAATCACAGAAGAGAAACTGAAAAAGTCGATCAGATAAAGATGGAGTTTTGTCTTAAAACCACTCTAGCGCATGAAAATTCACTTCTACCACTTCAGCGCTGTTTAATCCCAGTAATAGCATTCAGTGTAGCTTTTCTAATTAAATATATCGGTGCAGGTGTGTGTTTACATTGAGACAGTAGCGCATTAGTAGATTATTTTACAGTAGATGATTAAATCCCACACAGAACTGTTCAGAACATCACTTTTACTCCACATGTAGATTTCACTTATGGTGCAGATTAAACTTCAGCCAGAGATCTGAGTGCTGCAAAAGATTCATTAACTTTCCGTTCAGGCAGTTTCGTGTGATGCTTTGACACTATCGGGCTGGACAGACAGACAGACAGACAGACGGACAGACAGACAGACGGACAGACGGACGGACAGACAGACGGACGGACAGACGGACAGACGGACAGACATGAGACAGCTCCTCCAATTTATGAAATGTAAAAGGATATATCTGACCAATGTACAGACAAAACCTTTCTTTAATTTATATGGAGAAAAACATCAGCCACCTGTGTACGAGCCACTCCAGACACTTCAGCGCAGGCTTGAGCAGGAAGTACGGGGAGAGGCGAGCGAGGAACAGAGAGATGTCTTTGTCTAACTTTCGGTTCACCTCCTTAGACTGCACGCTCCGCTCGAGGGTTAAGGACGCCTGGCTAAAGAGGGTTTCCTGAAACTCTGCGAAGGCTGACTCGATTCCCAGCAGCTCGTCGAGCCCTGTGCAACCTGACACACACACACACACACACACACACACACAGCAGGACATTATTACTCAGGCGGTGGAATCAGGGACATTCGAGCGCTACAGTCAGGTACATCACATTCCATTGTGTGTGTGTGTGTGTGTGTGTGTGTGTGTGTTTCCATACCCAGGGCATAGAAGGCGCTCCTGTCCATGCTGGCAGCATCTCTGGGCTGGAACAGGACCGASGCCAACTCTCTCCGGTTAAACACATCTGGATCGTTCTGCGGCAGCGCGAGCCGTTTCAACTGCTGGGCTAATGACGTCATATCGGCTATTTTCTCTAACACAAAGGTTTGATCAGAAGATGTTTATGACTGACTGCGTTACAGGAACTCCACATCAGTGTGTGTTCTCTGGGCCTGTCGCTCTGCACGGACAGATAAAAGCATCAGATAAAACAATTCGCGCTCTTTCTGTGTGCTCCGAAAGCTGTCAAAATAAACAATAACTTTGCAAGTAATCGATCGGAATTTCGTGGGTACAAACTACACAAAACTAACCCAAAATAAGCAGAGACTTACCCTTACCTTCCGTTAAGATCTCACGTGTGCTGCCGAAGAGTCGACTTCTTCTCCTGCTTTGCAGTACGAGCGCTAGTTCTCTCTAGTGTCCTCTAGTGGAGAGGAGCAAAATCGACAGTTTCTGCAAAATAACGGAATTTGCTGCAATAATCCTACTCTATTCACAGTGAAGGAAGAGTAAAAAGGACATGGACACCAAGTTCTCTTTCTGTAACTCGGCTCCTGAAACCATGCCACATTTGTTTTGGACCTGTCTCTGTGTGCATGGACTTTTCATGTTCTCCCCGTGCTTGCTGGGTTTCCTCCGGGTTATTCTTGTTCCTCACACATTCCAAAGACATGAAGGTTAGGTTAATTGACATTCCCAAATTGCCAGTAGTGTGTGAATGAGTGTGTGTGTGTGTGTGTGTGTGTGTGTGTGTATGTGTATGTGTGTGTTCCCTGTGATGGATTGGCACCCTGTCCAAAGTGTACCCCGCCTTGTGCCCTAGGCCTCCTGGCATAGGCTCCTGGCTCCCCAAGAACCCGAATTCAGGATAAAGCGCTATAGACGATGAGAGTATACTTCTCTTTTTTATATTTAAAAATGACATTTCAATATATTTAGAAAGTATCACATTTTCAAAAACTCCAAAGCTGTTTAAATTTTACTCTTATGTGAGTCATATGGAAAAAATAGTTTCTACTTCACAGGTTTTTATTTTCCTTGTTTCTTTCTTGCTTGCTTTGTTTTAATCTTTTTTTTTTTTTGGTATCTATTGCTCATTTAATCCTGCCTGGCTATGCTGTTTGAATTGTGTGTTATTGTTTTCTGCAAAGTAATTAAATACACTGAAGAAATGGATACATGTACAGTCGTGTCCAAAAGTTTTGAGAATGACACAAATATTAGTTTTCACAAAGTTTGCTGCTAAACTGCTTTTAGATCTTTGTTTCAGTTGTTTCTGTGATGTACTGAAATATAATTACAAGCACTTCATACGTTTCAAAGGCTTTTATC
>QMIH01000482.1:205795-222846 GCA_003987875.1 Clarias batrachus
GTCAAGTCCACCATTATAACCCAATCAGCCTGACATAATGATCTCCAGCCTTGTGCTCGTCAACATTCTCACCTGAGTTAACAAGACGATTACTGAAATGATCTCAGCAGCTCCTTTAATGACAGCAATGAAATGCAGTGGAAAGTTTTTTTCAGGATTAAGTTAATTTTCATGGCAAAGAAGGACTATGCAATTCATCTGATCACTCTTCATAACATTCTGGAGTTTATGCAAATTGCTATTATAAAAACTTAAGCAGCAACTTTTCCAATTTCCAATATTTCAAAACTTTTGCCCACGACTGTACATTCTGCAACCAGCAGAGAGAATGTATTCCTCGTCTTTTTTTTAGGGCCCAAGCACTATGACATCAGCCCTATGTCATATGTTTGTCCAATTTGCATGGGACGAGTAATACCTGTGGACCTCATGTGATTTGTAATAATAGCGGAGGTTGTCTGTGATCTAAATCCCGTGTCCTGTGATAATATTAGTCCCATGTGAATCAGCATATCTGTGATTTTGGCCAGTCATATATCAGTTTTTCAAGGTTTTTGTTTTCTGTGTGCCTTTTTATCCGATGACTGTGAAAGAATGGAGGCTGCGTGGGAGTGTTTTCAAAGTATTTTGAATGCCGGGTCTTAACGCTACACACCATACAACAGTACAATGTGCAGGAGAACACACTCTTAAGAGACACACACTTTAGGATATATACTGGATATCTGGGAGATATGTCAGTAAAATCAAGTAAAATCGCAGGCTTCGTTTATCACATTTATATCGCTTTGAGCTAAACAGCTTTCACATTGCAGGTCATGGGCTCTACTCAAAAAAAAAGTGAGTTATTTTGGGTCATTTGCAAAATGCACCAGATGGAATTTGATACACTCTTCCTAGAGAAATTAGAAGATCGCCACGAATCCAGGCCTATGTGATCTCTGGAGGGATGTGATACATTGAGGGATTTTTGATATCTCAAACAGGTCAGCCGTAAAACTTGTGCTTCCTCATAAAAACGTAAAACCTTTTTGAAGTTTTTGACATGTCATAATGGTATTGGTTTGTCTCCTTTAAATGCATTTAACATCATCACACCTTGTGGGTTTCCTCTTCTTTCCAACTCATGACCCTGTATATGGAATAAAACAGTATAGACGATGAGTGAGTGAGATTATTAATTTAATGACCTAATGTAATTATTTTACATTATAAAAACATTACAAAAACATTACAGTGAAAACATTTAATTATCATGACCAAAAAAACCCCAAAAGAAACAAAAACAGTTTAATCAGTTTATGGGCGTATAGAGCCAGAGGTGGAGATTGGTGGGTGTTTTTTTTTTTAGTACAAAACAAATCAGTGGATCTTAAAGCACCAGTTTACACATTGCAAAAGAAATAACTGTGCAATTACAGGGTCATGTTTATAACCTAATGTACAGCAAAAAATGGTCTACTCTGGAAGTTTATCAATCCCTACAGGATGACGCAATGTAGATTTTCCACTCTCGAGAGTGTGACTGATAAACATGGTGAGACGAATCATGACAGAAGGGCTGCATCTTTTGCAAGTGGTGAAGGAAATCAAGCACTTTTCATACATTATTAGTGATATTGCTATTTTTCCACATAAATGATGCTCAGTGTTAACTTTAAGCTCCCTGAATTTTACTCATTTGAGTTTTCTAAGCACATTTAGAAGAATACGCTGAGATAGTTTATTTATAGAAGATTTGCTTTAGTATTTTGTGCACTTTAGTTTTTTAACTGACTTAATGCTTTATGTTTCATCTATTTTAGTAGTATTTATTTTGCATGTTCTCCCCATGCTTGTTGKGTTTCTTCCCACCATCCAAAGACCTGCAGATTAGCTGTAGTGGATGGATGAGTGTGTATGTGCCCTGTGATGGATTGGCATCCTATCCAGGGTGTACACTGCCTTGTGTCCCAGGTCTTCTGGGATACTCTCCAGGCCCCCTGCAACCCTGATCATAATTCCAGGCCCCCTTTTGACACCATTGATCATAATTTTCTCCTTCTCAGATTAGAAAATGTAGTAGGAATTTAAAGGGAACGGCCCTCTCCTGGCTCAGATCCTATTTGACTGATCGTTTGAACAGTTTGTAGATTTAAATGATGACCTTTCTGCATGTTCTCAAGTGGAGTTTGGTGTTCCACAGGGTTCAGTTTTAGGTCCACTGCTTTTTTCTCTTTACATGCTTCCCCTGGGCAACATAATCCGTACGCATGTAATTAGTTTTCATTGTTATGCTGATGACACAGTTATACGTCTGAGCAATTCTAGATGAGAAAAAACAGCTTACTAAAGTTAAGCAATGTATGCAGGACATTCAGTTTCTTAGGACATAAAAAACTGGATGTTAATTAACTTCCTTCTGCTTAATCCTGGTAAGACAGAAGTTCTAGTCATAGCACCATATGCAGCTAGAAGCAAGCTTTTTGATCACACTGTAACTTTAAATGGCCTTTCCATTATAGATTGTGTGATTATTCATACCAGCCTTTCATTTAAAGCAAATGTATAGTGGATGATATTACCAGGATAGCTTTCTTTCACCTCAGAAATATTGGCAAGATAAGAAACATATTGTCACTAAATGATGCAGAAAAACTAGTTGATGCTTTTATCACCTCTAGGTTGGACTATTGTAACGCCTTACTGTCTGGTTGTTCAACTAGGTGTATAAACAAGCTTCAGTTAGTACAGAATGCAGCAGCGAGAGTCCTCACTAGAACCAGAAGATACGAGCACGTCTTATCTACACTGCATTGGCTCCCTGTGAAATTTCACATTGATTTTAAAATACGACTTTTGATGTCTAAAGCATTAAATGGTCTCGCACCTCTGAGTGAACTGCTAGTGTCTTACGATCCAATCAAAGGATGCAGGTTGTCAGTACCACGTATTATGAAGATGATAGCAGGGGGCGGAGCTTTTTCTTACAAAGCCCCAGTCTTCTAATTAATGTTTGGGACAGTGTTTAAGTCTAGGCTAAAAACCTATTTATTTAGCGCAGCATTTTTGTAAATAGATCAGCCTTAGGTAAAGGAGCAGATCTGGGGGACTCATGGACGTAGAGTATTCTGGTGAACTGGTATGTTTAGATGCTGTCCTCCCCACTCTCACTGATCACTCAGGTTTGTTGACGGTGAGGTGATCGGTTGCTTTACATCTCAGTTCCCCCTCATGTCTGTGTTTCCTTCTGGCTCTCCCTTTTAGTTATGCTSTTATAGTTAGTCCTGCACTAGATATACATTCACCTTATACATTGTGTGACTGTGACCATACCCAACTTATCTGTTCTTCTCTTCTGCTCTCTTCCCTTCTCCTCTCTCTCTCTTTCTCTGTCTCTCTGTTGAGCTATACATGTCGCTCCTGAGCTGTTTCAGACCCCGTCTGCCCTCTGGAGTTGTGTGACACGTCCTGGTGTCCTGCTTCTGGTTGGAGATCTCGTCACATGGATGCCCCATGTGGTCTGTCTGGGATGTGTGTGGTGACTGGGAACAGTTCCACCTTTCTGTGATGATGGTCCTGCCCTCGGCTGATGCTGACAGCTGTTCTCAGAGGACTCGTGACTGCAGTTGCTCGATAATTCAGGACTGGAGTTTCCTACAGTCTACCTGAGCCAACAATTAACTGGACACCATATTAACTTTAACACGTCTTCTGTTATACTGAGCTTCCAACCTCCTAATACAAAGTAGCAGATCAATTGCATATCAATCCCTGTTATCCGTTATCACCCAAATGAGGATGGGTTCCTCTCAAGGATTCTTCCTACTGGCATCTCGGGGAATTTATCCTTGCCACTGTTGCCGTCACCCTTGGCTTGCTCATCAGGGAAAATCTGATCATTTTGTTTCACACACATTCACATTTCATAGAAACGTTCATAATTCTTATGATTATGTAAAGCTGCTTTGCGACAATTACAATTGTCAAGACGCTATACAAATACAATTTAATTGAATTAAATGAGTAAGATTCATAGATGCCAAAAAGACCAATTTGTCATTTTTATTGGCATGTATTGATGTTGGATGCACTTTGGTATATTGGAATTATATGATTTGAAAATAAAGCATATTTTGTTAGACATTTAGAGCTGTAGTCCCCACTGGAGCAACTTGCATTTAGTTTTTAATAGTTTGTGCTTCCCCCACCAAAAAGAGAAATGATTGCAGTTTACACTTGATCCTGCAATTTATTAGCAAAAAAAAGAACCAACAAAAAACACGTTTTTTTTTTTTTAGAGAACCTACAACAAAACCATGATTTTTAAGAAGCAACAAAAAGCCTTTTAGTGCTTCAAAATCTTTGGCATGAGTGCTGTGGATAGATTATTAATTAACTGCTCACTAACTTTGTAAGCAATGTAGTTGGGATCCCCATCAGTGTTTGACCCAGCACCAATAATATTTCACTTCAGCCAGGACATACTTGAAAACATAACATCAAAATGCCATTTTGTGCTGGAGCTATAATTATGGAATTATAAAATATTTAGCATTAAAGTGTTGCATGTAGGGGAAACAAACATTTTTACTGATGTAAATTATAACCACTTGTTTAACTGAAAATAGATGTCTTTTACAGATAGAGGGAGAGAGTGTGTAAGGATGTTTACAGGGACAGCAGGGGACATAGTCATTCACTTAAAGAGACAAATATTGTTGTATGAAAGAACAGTGGTGTGCATTGCTCAAATGGGGTGGAAATCACTTTGGTTTTGGCACATCTTGTTTTATGTACAACATTTTATTCGAGACAAAGCTAAGTGTTCAATAAGTGACTGATCTGGAATGATTCAAGCTGTAGTGTGCTGCATCTGCTTCTTATGACATATACCCCATCATCACATGCCAAATGTTCGGATTAAATTTTAAGAAAATCAGCGTCACCAAATCTGTTTGACATGCACAAATATTTAAATGCAACTTTAATAAAGGATTTATAAATGTGGCCAATTGTTAATAATACATATTTTCTTGGGGGATGTTTTGATACCCTTTACCCAGATCAGAATCACTAGATGTGTTTATTTCAAGTGTGTCATATGTTTTAAGTTTCAGACAACTTTCAGATAAAGTGCACTGGAAGTAAATGCTGAAGATCAAAATCACTAACCATTTCAGATAACATATTTATTATCAGTTTTCATAGTACAATATTGCATGCACTAAAGTATTTGTTACAAAAAAAATAAAAAATAAAGCTTTTAATGCCTAAATTTATTTTTAAGGATAGAACAGGTCAAGCCACTAGAAAACTTTTACTACCTACTGTATAATAACTTTTTCCTTTTAGATTTTGAGGTTTTGTCAACTATAAAAGTACATGCTGAATACATATAAATGCATATAAATATGTTGATTTCTAACTTAAAAATTCTTTTTAAATTTTTATTTAAAAAAAGAAAAAACTTTAACTAGAATACCCCTACATGTAAATTGACACTAAAATATCAAATGAAAATGACCACAAATGTAAAATGACATGACAGTTCAAATATTTATAAACTTAAAAGTTTTACAGATTTAAGATGTACTAATAAAAATGTGAATACTAATAAAATCAGGAGCAATCAGATGACGGTCAGAAGATGGTTATCTGCCTCTGACATTCACCAAAACATACTGTAATTTGTGAGTATTTTTATGAAACGTCTAAAGTTTGATTACTACAGTAATTATTGGATAAATGGTTGGATATTTAAAAACAGTTTTATGAAGCTATGTTCATTGAAAACTAACTGATCTTGAGGTTTAACAATCAAAAACATTGTCGTCTAGAAGGAAGTAATATTTTACCATTCTTAAGCACTTTATGGAAGAGTTGTTTCCAAAGTAGGTGCATCAGCATTGATATTTTAGAGTACATTTATCACAATGACCAATTTGCCCATCACAACAATGCCAAGTTCAGTATTTACAAAACTTTATTAAGTATGATATCACAATTTATTTCCAACTCATTATCATCTTTAAGGCTTCATTAAATGTCTTTTTAGAGCTGGAATATCTGGTGGAACACCAGGAAAATAACAGATAATGAGAGCAGGTACATCTAGTACTACATTAAGGATATTAAGTTGCTAAAACATACTGTAGGCTCAGTATGCTTAGTGAACAGATTTTACTTAAAGGTAAATTTGAGTAGCTTTTGTTACCCCTCATTGCCCAGTGACAATCATTCTGTTTGAGCACCTCAAACTGTTGTCAGTTTGTTCTTGTTACATTTTTTTCCTTGTGTCAGGCAAGACCACTGTGCCTTTCCATTCCAGTTTAACAATCAAATACAGAAATTAATAAGCGTTTATTAGCGTGTCCATATGGCTACATGCTGAATGTAAAATGACTATTTTTACATACAAAACTGTAAGTCATAACAGAAATTACATTTGTCAATGAATAAATGGGACTCTGAAGAGTCATGGTTTTGGCTAAAGTAATCAAGAGTGCATTTTCTGGTGATGTCGAGTAAGGTGGTAACGGCGAGCAAAGCTTTTGCCACACTGTGTACAAGGGAACAGTTTGGTGCCCTTATGAAGCTGCTGGTGGGCCCTAAGACTCTGTGGACGACTAAAACTTTTTCCACAGTCAGGGCACTGACATGGTCGCACACCCGAGTGCTTCTGCTCATGCCGCCTAAGATCACCTGACTGTCTAAAGCTTTCACCACATTCAGCACAAAGGAATGGCTTCTCCCCGGTGTGCGTGCGCATGTGGACATTGAGTTGTCCCGAGTGCACAAAACTCTTATCACACTGTGAGCATGCATAAGGTTTCACCCCTGTGTGAATGCGCTGGTGCTGCTTTAAACTGTTGAACCAGTTGAAAGCCTTACCACAGTCAGGACACAGGTATAGCTGGTCCCCTTGTCTGAAGCAGGAATGGTTCTTAAAACCCCTAATTGTTTGAAAGGTCTTGGAGCATTGAGTACAGCTATGTTCCTTGGATGGCACATCGCCTTCATTAAAGCTCAGATACTTTGTAGTCATCTCTGGGTGGTGGCGGCGAATGTGTTTGTACAGATATCGCTCGCCAGTAAAAGAGAATGGGCAGTGGCTGCAAGGGTAGATAGTAGCGTTGGCCAGTGCTGTGCTCTGCCGATGGGCTCTGTGGCGCGAGTGGCTTTCCTGATGACGCTTCAGACCAGATGACTGGGTAAAAGACTTAAGGCACAGTGTGCAGCAGTAGGGCCTCTCTTTGGCATGGATGGTGCGTTCATGTCTCCGCAGATTGCACAAACGATTGAAATAGAGTTTGCAGCGAGAGCAGCCATGAGGTCCATCACCTTGCTGAATGCATTCATGGCTTTTCAAAAGATGGAGGTGACTGAAGGTTCTTAGGCACTCACCACAAACATGAGAGGTGCTCTCTTCTGGCATTTCCTGTGTCTCCTTGCTGCCTGCATTACTCCACTGTGGAACTACTGTACTCTCAATGTCCGTGACCGTCTGCTCAGACTCGGAACCCTTGTCCTGATTCTCAACTTGAACTGCATCTTTTACTTGCTTCTGGGCATGCTTTTTTTTCATTTTTGGTGGTCTACCTCGAGGTCTCCCCGTAGATACTTTCCTCTTTTGACTTCCAGCCCTGTTAGCATTTAAAGCAGATCTTCGAAGTTTGGCTGGTGGTTCATAAGGAGGGTCATGTTTGTCTGATGAGTTTTCATGTAGCAGTGCTGCCTCTGCAGTTAAAGATTCATTCTCAATTAGTTTTAGATACTCTTCATGGTGAAATCTTTTGAGATGTCTGTAGAGATTGAGTTTAGTTGTGAAAGAGAAGGAGCACTTAGTACAGGGATAGACAGCATCCTCCTTCTCCGTTTGCTGTGTACCCGTTCTCTCTTTTTCACCTTGGTGTGTCTGCTGGTGTTTCTTCAGCCCGGTTGCCTGGCTAAAGCATTTTCTGCAGTGGCTACAGCAATAAGGCTTCTCCTTTGAGTGAATTGTGCGTTGATGTCTTTTTAAGTGACATGACCGCAAAAATACTCTCCCACACTCACCACATTTGTTCCTGGAATTACTCTGGTCTGTTTTGTTCATTAAATCACTACTATTTGCATGTGGCAAATTAGTTGAATTTGACTGCTCTGTCTGATCACTGAGAGTTGGAACCTGGTCCTGAAATGATGTCATTTGAGATGGAGGTGGTGCATCAGAGGCAAGTAGGCATTGATCCAAATTCATAACTGGTGTCTGGTCACTAGGTTCAAGAGCCTGAGCTTCCAGCAGGTGTGGATATTCCTCTGGGTGAGAGCGCCTGACATGTCTGTGTAGGTAAAAAGCTGCTGGGAAGGAGTACTGACAATAGGGACAAAGGCAAATTTGTGAGCCTTCTTCACTGTTTCTTCCTGAAAAGTAAGAGGAAACTGATCAAATATCTGATCAAAATACTGATCAAAATGTCCTCATACAGAAGCTTTTTTTCTGTTGTTACCGATAGATGTGCACTTCTTGTCCCAGATTTTATCCCATATGGTGCTGAGGCTTTGTGCATACTCCTCTGCATACCACACTTTCAGTTCTTGCCCAGGATAGATGACACGACAGCAACGGAAAAGAACACGCCCACCCTGCTGAATTGCCACCAAGTTTTGTTCATTTTCATTCCGTGAACAAACTACATACCTGCAAATACAGGGAAACACAAGGTCTCAAGGTCTGGATATAGCATGACTGTAATGCGGTCGTAGGCACGAGGGAGCAGCCCAAATCACACCCATTCCATATGCCACATCTATCATAGCTGTATAAATCGCTTCTGTGAAATGCCGTGAATWTAAATATTCATAAATACAGCATGTCTTCGAGTGATGTATTGCTTTATACAACTTTTTCTCAACCACAATTTATCATCAGCAGATTATAAATAGTTTCTTTACTTAACTAGTTACTTTACTCTGCCAAAACATATCCTTCCGTGACTGGTGGAACTAACTAACCGCAACCCAAGGTTAACAACTGATAGTTGTGTAATTAACAGGGGTGAAAGTAGTTTTAAATTCTTACTGGTGCTATGTAGCCAAGAGATTAGGAGTATGGAAAATGGAGGTGATGGACCGTATTGTAAATAGGAGAAGCTTCTCTTTATATTTCCAGTTATTCTGTTTTAGTACATTAGCTTCGTTAAAGCTATGGGTGTACAATCCATTGTTGCACTCAACAAGTAAGGCCCTTAATCAGAGACTGGAAAGCAATTTGGAATTTAGCCTTGTGTTATGAGCTAGCTGGTTTTGTAGCCGTAAATAAAGAACACAGATGGTTCAAACGTAATTCAGAATGACATAATAAGCAATTATTAAGGAGCCATTGTGTTTTTTTAAGATAATGTTATCTGGTGTGTTTTCTTGCTGAAAGTGCTTCTGCGACTGGTTTTAAATGTGGTTTTGGCAGGCAGCTGCTCCCCCTCAGCATACAGACCTACTTTTACCCATGCAGGCGACTGACAGTTAGTGTATTTAACAATTATTAGTAACATCGCAGTGGTGTTACTGTGCATTATTACCACTGGTAGAATGCCTTTCATCCAATCAGATGGAGAACTATTCCTCAAATATAAAAAGGAATACACATCTCCATATCTCTCAACGAACATTCTACTGCTAAAAATAAAACAGCTAGTGCACGTCCATGGTTCCTTATACCTTATAAAGGTTTTATGAAGGTTTGTTTAAATCCCAATCATACCCTGCATCACTCGATACTGAGGAGGATATGTTCAGCAACGTAGCTAATCAAAGTGACATCATAGCATAACTAATACTTCTAAGAACACATTCAGTGTCCCACAACAAAAATAAACTGCCACCTTTGGACATTATTTGGTATTATTGTGTAGCCATATTACTACACCTCTGACACCTGTTATTAGATATTGAATATAATAGGATACAAGATATTGGATGCTACTGGATAATAATAAAAAACAAACATACATACATTTATAACAAAGTTAAACAATTAATGTCCATCTATGCTTTCTAACAAATGTACTGTGCAACTTTGATCAAATTCCCATAAATGGTTCAGAAAGAACTGTAGACAGTAGAATAGACTGCACCCCCTTTGTTTACGTTTAAAAATGTGTCTTTTTTTTCAGAAACAAATAATATTTATTAGACACGACAAAGCTAGTTCACATATCTGCTTCCTTAAATGGTCCTGTAAATATTTGGTAAAAATTCCCCACAAATGATTTAGGAGGAGTTTCAGGTAGAAGAAAAGTGTGACAATGTGCCTATGCTTCACAGCGCCATAAAAAATTAGTCCCTACCATCCTACACAACATATCACGATAAAAAATGCTGAAGCAAAAAAGGGATGCATGTGCAAATTCTACAACTAACACAAATATATTTTTTATATACTTTGTTTTTGAGATACAATTTTACTTGTTTTTGAGATACAATCAATGCATAAATAAATACATTACTGACTTGCAATATGAAATGCCTGTCTGTTATCTGCATGGTGTATGGAATCACTGTTGTGATTAGTTGGTCAGTGATCTTCATTGCCTGGACCATATTTGGGAGGTTATGTAGAGTTTGTCAATAATTTAATTATTAAATATGTTTATTTGTTAATACTTTCAAGGTGATACATTTTGTCAAACAGCATATTAATAGGAACATTTTAACCATTATTTCCTGTTAGCCTAGATAAATACATTTGATTACAAAAATGGTACACATTTTATGTACTACTTACATATTTTAATTCAACTCTCAATTGCAATAAGTGTTTTTTTAATTATTATTATTAAATTGTGCAGCCATAGACAAAAAAAACAGAAAAATTACTTACCTCATCCAGTTTGAATGAGTGTCCCTCTCTGCATGAATGTAGTCATACTGGTCACTCCCCCTGCATATCTGTTTAATTACAATTTTACAGGCGTATTTCTAACAGATTCAATTGCTGGTCCTAAAAACTGTAAAAACATATACAGAATACCCACACTTACCATCCATGAATAGGCACTTTCTAATGCCTGTTCCATGCTGCCGAGCTCTCCATCAAAAGGACCAAAATGCATTCCAAGAGGAACTATCTGTCCTTGGTTGAAAACACCTAGTCCAGCCCCAGATGTGGTTGATCTACCGATGACCAAGCCTTGGGGAAGAGTGAGAAGAGCTCTCTGCGGAACTCCCACAGGTGTGGGAGAGTCATAGGTGAACAACGGTGGACCATGGACATCACACTGATCTATATATTGTTTACGGCAGGTCTCACAGTCTGTCAAAGAAAAGGATCAACAATAAAAAGAAAGTAAAAATATAGTGGTACAGGTGTACAACTGTGAACTTAATGGTAATTATGCAAAAACTTACAGAAATGTTTGTCATCAAAATCATTTTCTTCTTGGCTGCCCTGTGTGTCTATGTTGCAGACAGTGACAGAGCCCTGTATTTCTAAATTCTGGTCTTCACCTGATGGCAATCCTGATCAGAAGCAATAGATTTTTATTACAATTTATTACCAAGGTAGGTAATTAGACAGATATTACAAAGACATTCCATTTTAAACAAGCAGCACCAACAATACATGATATGGAACTTTTTTACTTTTAACCTGCATAGATTGGGAAAAATGTAACAAGCTTTCATCAGCACATCTAACAAAAAACAGACTTTATGAAGTTACCATGGAAAAAAGTTGTGTAATGTGTAAATAAGAAAATGTTATTTATTTATTAAAAAAATAAAATAAAAATAAAATATTACTATGCTGGCCGGCATGTAGACTGAACCATACATTTAATGGCATGGCATTACTTTTCATTTCACGAACACCAAGTTGTCCCTGATGGGCCCTTGAGCAAGGCCCCTCAACTCTAAACCTGCTCATATGTATAATGAGATAAAAAGGTAAGTCGCTTGGGATAAGAGCATATGCCAAATGTCGGTCAAACTACACATGATGGTCCTAGATGCTCGTGTGTTTGTGTTTTTTTCGTCCTGAGTACATCCTGTTGGGTAAATAGCATCTATAGTCAGCATGATCTTCTCAAGGTAGGAGTCTGTTGCAAACGAAGCATTACAGGTTCTAGGCCCCTTCATAAGATCCTGGTGGCGCAAAGCCCCAGCTCTCCGTGGATTACCATCCCCGCGGGAAGGAGGCGACGGCGGCGCAGGGAGAGGAAGCAGAAGCAAGGATGCAGGGCTGGTGCGCTAGTTAGGCTACAAAGCCAGCCACACAGACCACCACTTCCCAGCATCTTTATGATGGACGCTAGATCACTTACCAACAAGATGGATGAACTGAGGCTACAGGTGGCATCTAATACCATTGTGAAGGGCAACTGTATTTTGTTAATCACAGAGACCTGGCTTCATCCACTCATCCCGGACTCTGCAATCGAGCTAGCAGGCTACACAACACAGCGTCACGACAGAACAAGGGACTCCAGTAAGAGCAGAGGAGGGGGGGGTTGATGTCAATAACGGCTGGTGTATATACAGATGCAGCCCCATTTACTTACCGAGAGAGTTTAATGTGGTCATGATAACCACTGTTAATATTCCACTGGATGCTAACACTAGCTCGGCTATAGGACATTTACATGGTAGCATTAGCAGATGGCAGAGCATGTATCCTGATGCTGTACACATCGTAGCAGGGGATTTTAATCATGCAGACCTTAAGTCAGTGCTTCCCAAATTTCACAAGCATGTAAAATGTGTTACTAGGGAAGCAAACACACTGAAGGTCTACTCAAACATCAGGCTAGGCTACAAGGCAAGACCACTACCACACCTGGGCCAGTCTGACCACATGTCCTTACTTTTAGTCCCTGTATATGCTCCCATCAGGAAAACTGCTCTTATAATCACAACATGACCTGCTGGAGTCTCTCAGCAGCTACAAGACTGTTTTGACAGGACGAATTGGGATGTCTTTGAAGATCCAGACCTGGAGGTGTTCACGGACAGTGTTCTCTGTTACATTAAGAACTGCATAGACACCGTCACAGAGAACAAACACATACAGATCTATCCCAACCAAAAGCTCTGGATGAACAAGGAGGTCCAGCAGTTCCTGAAGGAGAGGAACATTGCCTTCAAAACTGCCGACACGGCTATCTACATCACAGCCCGAGCCAACATAAAGAGAGGCATCAGAGAGGCTAAGTTGATGTACAGGAGGAAAATCGAGGACCATCTGGACAGTAACAGCAGCAGGGAGGTGTGGCAGGGAATTCAGCATCTTACCAACTACAAGACCAATGTTGGTGTTGCTGATGTTGATGCCTCGCTGGCAGAGGAACTGAACTACTTCTTTGCCTGTTGTGAGGTAGATCAACCAGGTGCACCCATACGTACACCGGGCGCTCACGAAGCATGGACAGTAGAAGAGTGGGAGGTGAGGCGTTCCCTGCGGACCATAAACAGCAGGAAGGCTGCAGGACCGAATGGCATCTCTTTAAGGGTGCTGAAGGATTGTTCGGACCAGCTGGCGGGAGTCCGCACCAGGATTTTCAATCAGTCCTTGTCTCAGTCCACTGTTCCACTCTGCCTAAAATCCTCAACTATAGTCCCCCTGCCTAAAAAATGACAAATTAACAGTTTCAGTGATTACCGGCCAGTTGCTCTCACCCCTGTGGTGATGAAGTGTTTCGAAAAGCTGGTACGCAGTTACATCATTTCATATCCTCCCACCAAATTTTGACACACACCAATTTGCATACAGGGCAAACAGATCCACAGAGGACGCCATATTAACAGCTCTCCAGGCTGCGCTATTCCATCTGGAGCACCCGGGAAGCTATGTGCGGCTACTTTTTGTGGATTACAAAGAGTCTGCCTACAGGTATGAGGTAGAACAGATAACAGCCTGGCGTGGAGAAAATAATCTGCTCCTCAACACCTCTAAGACCAAGGAGGTCATCATAGATTTTAGGAGGTAAAAAATGTTTCACCACTGTTCATCAGCGGGGACTGTGTGGAGAGGGTTCCGTACTTCCGCTTTTTGGGAGTACACGTTGAGGAGGATCTGAGTTAGGGGGTAAACACCTTTATATATATATATATATTAAGGCTACATGTGTTCACCAGGTTATGTTATGAAAAAGGGCTGCATTTTGGCAGCCTAAACATTTTGGGTTTAGGAGTCAAAGGTTCTTAACGATTTATGTTTGTCTGAAGCCCTGAACCAGGTGCAGTGAATCAGACTGATTATTTATTCAATCATTCACTCAAGCTGATCTCTGATCATAGACATTATTATTAAAATAATGACCACTTCTCCAGGCACTACTTCACCACTGGCCATAAATCTGTGGCAACTCAATATTTTTTAAGAAATAAATTGATTTTAAAACCATTTTACCTAAATAATCTAAAGTGTGGATTGATTCAGAAATTTAAGTTGAGCCGTTGACTGAATTAATTAAATCTAACAAGAAAATCAATTGCATAATCAATAGAGATGGGGGGGAGGGGGGATTCAGATATGAATTGTGATTTTTTTCTGAAAATTCACATATCGCCACAATACTTGTTTGATTGGCTGTGACAGGTGATCAGCACAAGTTTGATCATACACAAGTTTCACAGGTGATCAGCACAAGGGATCATACACAAGTTTGATTGGCTGTGACAGGTGATCAGCCAATGAGCCTCATATATAAATGATTATGTACCGAGTGGCAAAAACAAAACCCACAATGCTGTTCCTGCATTATATGCAGCTCACTTCAAAACATCGCTGCTACACACACTGAGGTGAACTTTCCGAAATCGGTAAATCAATCAACGCCTTAGAGAAAATCACGTGACTACCGACTGGGTCCGTTAAGAATACGAGCGCGCGACATTTAAGGCCGCGTTAGGCCAACGACTCTTCCTGCAAACTATTGCCACGAACATGCATAGTGTCTTGCGCTCACCGGCTTCCGGATCAGTCATTCCTGAGAGTTTGTCCTGAATCACAACTTAAAACGACGCAGGAAAATACGTACCAACTAAACAAAGCACTAGAATCGTGTTGACGTCAACCCCTTTCCCCAGGCCCGAGGTTTCCTCCTCTCCGGCTACATAAACTCAACATTACCTCCCAGTTTCCCATTCAAAATGTTAACCACGTACATTAACATACAAGTTATATCAGGTACTGTGTAGTGTTATTGCAAGCTAAATTCCATTCCATAAGATGTGTCTGTCTCCGAACTCCGCACTTAGCTCTCACTAGCAGTAAGTGCTTTCTAGCTAATTGTTTTGGAGGTTAAAATCATCACGTTACTTCCAAATTACAGTCTAATTAATATCTAGATAAAATAYGCGTTTAATCAGTTTTAAAAAACTGCATGGATGTTAGATTTTATTAACTGAACAATGCCCGGTTAGGCGGACGGTGAAATGCTAATTATTTAACTGACTTTACTCGTAGTTATTGATCTTTAGATCACCTAGTTCCATAAACACACCACTCACCTGGACTGTCAGTCATATTGTAATAATTTGATAATATTCATGAAATCAGGCTATATCTATGTTTTTCTTAACTTGCGATGGACGTTCGTTAGCTTTCCTTTACCACAACGCTAGCTAGCTAGCTAGCCCGTTCCTCAACAAGGAAGTTGTCAGTATTCTTCTTCTTTAACAAATAACGGTAGAAAACGAGTTACTGCTCCTAAAGCCACCTAGTGGCTGTAAGGGTATGTTTCAGTTATTAGAAAATTTACAACGGAGGATAATTCCACTTAAAAACTTAACGGACGGATTTTTAAAAAAGCTTTTGGCTGCATTTATTATAGACAATAGTTTTTCTATGATTGCTTATGCCTACAATTAGTCATAGAAATTGCCATGAACAAGATTGTACCCATCACTGAACAGTTGGTAACCTAAACAAAGTTGACTTTGAATTGAATGTCCTGTCAGACCCAGCTTCACCTCCTGGTAACAGGGTGGGCCAGGGAAATTTTTAGAGCACTCCACTTAAATAAATATACATACAGTATGCTCTTCTTGCAGCTGATGAAGGAATTCTGTTCAAAACGTGACATATACTTATGTATTTATTTTGATAATTCTTTAACTTTTTTCATGGATCTGTCCACATTTATAAACGGCAGACTGGTTTTATAAACATTTTAGATGAAACTCCTAATTATCATAATTTAAAACTATAACATGACAAATTTCAATTCAATTCAGGTTTATTTGTATAGCACTTTAAACTATTGTCATTGTTGCAAAGAAGCTTTATATAATCAAGAAAATTATGAACATTTGTATGAAATTTGAAAAATTGTAATCAAAGTGATTAGATAGGGCCTGATGAGTAAGCCGAGGGCACCTGCTCTGAACTCATTTTCTATCATCGCTTCTTTGTCCTCCTCATCTTCATGGCTAAGTAAATGAACTAGATATTTCACAAAATATACACCTTAAATCATCAATTCCAAATGTGTTTTTTTAAAAATATTGTTTAAAGTGGTCATGACCAGATGAATTAAATTTTTTGACAAATAAGAGGTCACTGCACTATAAAAAACATTTTGTAATTCTGGTGCGCAAAAAACTGTAACTTACTTTATAAGTGTACATCAGAAAACACATTAAAATGGTAAATGTATGTCATGACCCCTTTAAGTCATACAGTAGTATCCTGTGTGGTAGCTCCACCTGTTCTGTTCATCTGCTCTTGACTTATTTGCTTTCTCTCTCTACTCTTCATCTTCATGGCTGAGTAAATGGACCAGATATTTCACCCTATTTATACTTTAATTCTGCAGTACTCCAATCTGCTATATTTCTCGGCCCATTCCCACGTGTTCTCTTCACCTGCTTTGCCATTCTCTTTTACCTGCTCTTCGTTGTTCTCTTCATCTTCATGTAAATATTCCATTATGTTATTATTATCCCTATACTACAGCAGACAACTTTCAGTATGAAGCTACTTGCATTTTTCTACACACTATGAAAGAGTGCTAAAAAAAAAGAAATGCAGAAATGTAAGTGATTAAAACATTAAAGTATAAATAAATTATTTTTATAAAAAATTATTTTAT
>QMIH01000482.1:237818-256256 GCA_003987875.1 Clarias batrachus
ACAGGGAGCCAATGCAGTGTAGATAAGACAGGGGTGATGTGCTCGTATCTTCTGGTTCTAGTGAGGACTCTCGCTGCTGCATTCTGTACTAACTGAAGCTTGTTTATACACCTAGTTGAACAACCAGACAGTAAGGCGTTACAATAGTCCAACCTAGAGGTGATAAAAGCATCAACTAGTTTTTCTGCATCATTTAGTGACAATATGTTTCTTATCTTGGCAATATTTCTAAGGTGAAAGAAAGCTATCCTGGTGATATTATCTACATGTGTCTCAAATGAAAGGCTGGAATCTATAATCACACCGAGGTCTTTTACTGTTGCACTTGATGGAACAGAAAGGCCATGTAAAGTTACAGTGTGATCTAAAATCTTGCTTCTAGCTGCATCCAGTCTTTTTAATAATGACTTGGCTGCTGACCCGACGACTATACTTCCATAGTCTAATACAGATCTTATCATTGCCATATATATATTTCTCAAAGAGGAATGTATAGCTTCCCATTCTTTTCCTGCCAAAAATCTTATCACATTTATTAATTTTGCATTTGTCCTCCATTTTCTTTATATGTTCTGCAAAATTCAATCTCGCATCAAATGTTACTCCAAGAAATGTAAAGGTCTCGACCCTTTCCAAATCTCACTCATGCATTTTTAGTCCCCCCCCCCCTTCCCCCGTCCCCCGTTTTCTATTTCTTTCTCTTGTGAAAATTACAGTTTGGATTTTTTCAATGGAGAATCTAAATCCCAACTCAAATCTCCATTCCACTACCTTATCAATTGCTTCTTGCACTCTCCTTTTTATGTATTCAATACTTTCCATAGAGCCATCATCCGCAAATAAAGACCTGCTAATATCACTTGGAAGTGATGTAAAAACGTCATTTTGTCACGGGACGGGTCGTGGAACGAGGTGGATCCAAGCGCAGATTAACAAATAAAACATAAACCGGAAGCGTAGTCGGAAAGCGAAAGCAAAGTCGAAAACCGGAGGGTCAATCCGCGTAGCGTCTGAACCAAAAACGTAAAACAAGAGCTGTAATCGAATTGCAGCTTTGGCCACCAGTTTGATTTTGTAAGTGCTGTGTTTATCACCCCTGCTATAAATGTTATTAGATCTCTTTTATCCACATACACTCTCTCATTTGTTATATGAGGTCGTCCTTGCGCGCCGATTACTCTTTTCTCACTTCTTCCACCTTCACTTCCCTTTGTCATTTTCACTGCGTCAGCGTATGTTATTCGTTTTTCCACTCTAGTTTTTTGGATCTCTATCTCCCGCTTCATAACTTCACATCCACCATAAGCCACATTGTGAGGACCTCCACAGTTACAGCATTTTGGCTTCACCCTGTCAGGGATAACCCCTAGAGGGCGCTTTTTGATTGTAGTTCTGTTCAGTTAAAACTTCAGTTCCCATGGGGCAACTCGGTCAGGTGACCAGGGGGCGCTCACCTGAAACGAGTTGGGGATTAGTTGTATTATAAATAGTTAGGTTTGTTACGTCCCAGTCTAGGGTTGGGCCGTACAGCAAATGATTGGTTCGGGGTTCTATTTTAAACTGTATGTTGAATGTGGGACACAGTGGTGTAATGGAACAAATAACAAGACAGATATGGTAATTTACAAACAAGTGAGGTTTGTATTGCTTGATCAATAGCACATGCAAATATACACACAAACACAACACCAGGCTTAGCTTCAGGGTGGACCCAGGCCAAAATAATAAACAAAAAGGTATCTGTATTTTAGCAGCTAGCTTACCTAGCAAAGAAAACACAAACAAAAATACAGAGGCCTTACCTATCTTCCTAAACCAAAAACAGTAAACAAAAAACCCTTTCCCCAAAATAATGGGCAGCCACACCCCTACTACCGGTGAGTGCACAAACATACAATGAAATGACAAACAAACAGAATTTACAAAAAACCAGCAACCAAACCAAAAGGACAAAGCAAGAATCAAAGTCAAAATGGAAGCCAAAAGTCAAAATCCAGAATACACAATCCAATCTCAAAATTTCACTATCACAACTAAACTCTCCAACACTTCGCCTACACGCCTCCCCGTTCCCGCGTCTCTCTCCGGTTTAAAAATGGTCCGCTGATTGAGGACGTCACTCAGGGCGGAAGCGCACGTGTGGAGGTCAGGCAGTTGCCGGTGTAGTGGCAGTTGGAAAATCCGGAGTGGATCCGGATCTGCGCTCGACCTGGACACAATATACACACGCACGCACGCACGCACAACAAAGCACAGAAACACAGACACGTAAAACACACACACAGCGACCACCATGTTGCGGGTTGTAACAGGTTTCTTTGAGTTTGTTGTCTTGCATCTGTTGATTTATCGTGGTTAATGTCTGTGAGTTTAGTTCGTGTTTCCCAGCACCTTTATTCGTGTTTTGGTTTGTTTTATATTAAAGTATATTTGTTTATTTGATTTCCCTGTTTTGTGTTTATAATAATAAAATATATCGTTTCCTTGAACCACCTGGATCCTCTGCGTCTATGCCTCGCACCCAGAAACGTGACACACCCCTGTTCCAAATGTTCCAAAAGTGTTGAATGTACAAAGCTCTAAGAGTACTTATGAAACCTTTTGGGCTTACATTTAAAAGAAAATATCTGTTTGTCTGGAGATGATGAAAGAATCTACTACTCTACATTGATGATTTTGTGGTGTGTAATCCACTCAGGGCATCTCGAAAAATGCATAAAATTACTGTTGTCTATTGGGCGTTGGCAAATATTCGCAGTGCATTACGTTCCTCTTTGACATCCATATATTTGACTGTGCTTTGTAAAGCAAATGATGCAAAGAAGTTTGGATGTAAAGAAGTGCTTGAACCATTGTTAACTGATCTGAAGCGTTTGGAGGAAGATGATGTTTTTGTGTCCTTTCTTGGGAGATTTATCAAGGGCACTGTTTTCTGTGTGATTGCTGACAATCTTGGGGCACATGCAGCTAGAGGATTTTTTGAAAACATCAACAGGTCACATATCTGCAGATTTTGTACTGGGGAAAGGTCCTAATTCCAAAAGTTGGAGGTTAGAGCTGGTGCTTTTACCTAAACACCTAAACAAGAACATGAATAGCATGTTCAAACAGCTTTGAGCACTTCAACAAGTTGCTACGGGGTGAAACAGCTCTGCCCACTTACTGACAATTACTTTCGTGTAGTATCAGGGTATCCTCCTGATGTGCTTTATGACTTGCTTGAGGGCATTGTACCCTTTGAATTGGCTCTGAGTTTAGATGTGTTGGTAAATAAGAAGTATTTCTCTCTTACTGATCTCAACAAACAAATGAGTGACAGAACAAACTCCGTACAAAGTGTTTCACTAACCTTTGCATCTAAAAAGAACATTGGTGTAAATGCACATGAAAACTGGTGTTTATTGATGTTGCTTTCACTGATGGTTGGAGACAAAATACCAGAAGATGACAAGGCTTGACAGTTGATTATGACTCTCAAAGATGTTGTTGATCTTGCTCTGGCACCTGCTATTTCTGATGCAAGCCCTGGTTTTCTCGATAGGAAGATAACTGAGTATCAATACAGGTTTCTTGAACTTTTTCCACAAGAATAGCTGCCTCCAGAACATCACTTTCTTGAGCACTATTCTCAGGCCATTAGGGATTTTGCCCCCCTTGTAGCATTATGGTCCATGAGGTTTGAGGCAAAGCATAGGTTTTTTAAGAAGGTTCTTCAGCAAACTGGGTGCTTGAGGAATGTTTTGATGTCTCTGGCAAGGAAGCATCAATCAGTGATTGCGTTCCATTTGTATGATGCTGATCACGCAAAGCCTGGCATTTCTGTGACATGAATGAGAAAAGTGCTGGAAGTGCTAGGTAAAGGAATAAGAGAAAGTGTCAAGAAATAATTCCCTATTGCCACAGCAGTACATGTGGCAATAGTGTCAGTGTCAGGACAGCAGATGGTGTCACTGAAGCACTTCATTTGCACTGACTAAGAGGTAATGTACCTAATTTATAATATTCTCCTGTTCATTATAAAAATCCTGGTTATTTTTATATAATAGTAATGTAAAGCAGTGTACTGTAGTTATAATTGTGTGTCTGTGAAAATGTGTGTAAACTACAATTATTGTTAATGTCCATATTTGGGTGAACTGTACTTTTAAGCTATACGATAAGAAATAGCTTCAACGATTTACAGAGTAGGCAAATCAAATATTCAAATAAATGTTTTATTTACTCATCTCAGTCATTCGAACCCTCCTATGATAGTGGTTCCCAACTCCGGTCCTGAATTTTACTTTTTTAAATTTTCTTCTTTCCTCTCATTCTCCTAATCCCCTCATTTGATTTCCCCTCATCCCCGTTATAAGGATGGCAATCAAGAAGACTGCAGTAATGATGTCATGACAAATCTTGTCTATGGAAACAGATATGATGCGCCAGTCGTGTCCACTGAAGTAAGGTCCTAACAAAATGTGAAAATACTGCTAAAGCTTGTGCTCTTTGATGGAACTGATTTATGCCTTAAATCTACATGAAACCTGCAATTGCAAATCAGGGTTATTATTAAACCAAATATTGTTTTCTTGATGTTATTTAGCCAAAGCTTTAAATATTTATTTACAGATTATTTGCATTTTATTTTATTTGAGTTAATAAAGCTCTGCAAATACTGCATGATCTTGGGCTATTTCGATATGTTGTGATGTTATAATTTCCTTTAAATATCCAAATAACGATAGTTATATTTTCAATTTAGGAAAAATATTGTCAGTAGTTTGACAAAAAACAAAAAAAAACAAAACTGTTAATCTTACCAATACATGCACCTGTAATAATAATAATAATAATAAAAACATAAGAAACTAATTATACTAAAGTGGTCTCTTATTTTTTTGCCAGAGCTGTATATAAAATATATTTATTAAATTATTTATAAATTGGCTTTTATTTATAAATACGAGGCCAATGTAATTAGGGAATACTGTTGCAGTGAAGAAGTGTACTTGGTCTACAACAGTATTTCTTTATGTAGTGCATTCTGTTGCAATCACCTCCCCAGCTAATAATAATAATAATAATAATAATAAAAAAAAAAAAACGGTTTGGATGTGTGAGCATTTCCAATGTCCTAGTCAATTATTTCTACAATGCTTTTCATATGCAACTCTATAAGGTTAATTTCTATATAATAAAAACCCACCCTCCAATGTGCCTTCTATTATAAATGTGATTTAATAATCTCTAACATCCCCATGACTGCAAAAGTTAAAATGACCCATAGGGTAGAGTTAACACAACAAAAAGCTAACACAACACTTTGCCCCCAAAGTTGAGAAAACACGATAGTGTCAACAAAAGTGACCGAAAGCAATTGGGTGCTCTCACAGTAGTGCAAACATGGTATAGTTCCCTCTAAGGTCCCCTGGGAGGATGATTTGTTAATTTCACCCATTTAACCCAAAATAATAAAAATATATATAATATTAAGTAAATGAAAGTTATGTGATAAAGTATTAGATAAAGTGTCTTTTAAATACAGAAGATGTAGTGCAGTGCCCTATGAGCTGGCATTGTAATATGCTGAACTGTACTTTCTGTAAGACATCTAGTGCAAAACAAATTTTTTGTTTAATTTTGGTAAAATAAGATAAATTTTTTTGAAAAAACTTTCTCAAAGATGTCAATATGTCCAAAAGTACAATATGTCCAAATCAAGGAACAATATGAACAAACAAGGTTACATGAGAAAAACTAGGATCTAAATTTAGTTATAACCATTATTGTGGTTATTATTATGTTATATATTATGTTATATATTTGTTGTTATTGTTATATGTAAATTCTTTCCAGCATAATAGCACATAATCATGTCAGGTTTACAACCTGAGATGGACATACAGTAATACACAATAAAAAAAAAAATCTAAATTGTTTAAAGATGTGATTTGCAGTTTGATTAATAAATCTGATTTTTATAATTTAAACAAAAAATAATAATAATAATTGGAACAATTTGAAGAAAAAAAATGTTCACAAAGACAACAACAACAACAACAACAACAATACTACTAATAATTATTATAATAATAATATCAGGAGAAGAGCCAACATTGGCGTAAATCTATCAATAGACGGCGACATTTAGTTAACTTTAAAACAGTCACAAGAAGGCAGAAAAAAGTTCTGAAGAACAGATCCATACCAAGTGTCTTTGCGTGTTCACAGATATTTGCTTATCATGACAAGAATAAAAATAGTCAATACCTGCAAGCATTTTAGAACAAAGATAGTTTGCATTGTATTTCTTAATGTATTTTTTTATATATTATAATTATAAATAAATCAATGAATAATAAAGTTAAATCTTGAACAGCTGTTACTAAAAACATCTTTATTAGTTGAAATCTAAAGACAGAGAACTAATATATTGTTATTATTGGTAACTATTATTGTTTTCAGTTGATTTGACTTACATTTTGGTTGCATGTGGCATTTCTTACCAAAAAGTAAGAAATAGTTTTATTTCTTACCTTTTGTGTGGCTAGGAAATTTGATGTATCGCCATTTTAAATGTTTGAACAGTATTAACAAAAAATACAGATTTTTAAAGAATTCTGAATTTCTCATTTAAATTTTTATCTAAAATAAACTACATGATTTTTAAATATCTTCTACATGACCTGTGTATCAGACTTAAAAAAATAAAATAAAAAAAGTTTTTTCCACTTTCTTCTATTTTCATTTGGCTTTTTTTTTTTCTTTTGTCATTAAACTATCCAACGCCTTTTATGGATTTACCAAATGTTTGTGTGACATATCATTATAGCTGAATATAACATATGAAGTCTTAATTACTGAGATTTCATCGTAAACTATGGTCTAATAAATCGTGTTAAAATGTGTGTTGTATTTACTTTTTTCTAAAATTTCCAGTTTTACTTCTCACAACATGTGATTTTATAAAAACTTCAACCTCACTGAACATCTTTGGAGTATAGCCGATTCGCAGACAACCTCAATTAGTGTGCAATGTGTCTAAAGATTGGAATAAATGCTGAAATTAAATGCTCTACAAGCTCAATTTGATGTGATACATACTGTAGGGAACACACTTAAATTCTAATTCTTTGACTCTTTTATTCTTCAAGATTTCACCAGAACATTTTACAATGTTTTATATTCTTTGTAGTAACAGGTGTCGATGGCGCAGACGTTAGGTCAAACATATAAAAAGATTTTTCTGACAGAGAGACAGACAATGTGTTTGTGCCAGAAAAGCTTATTGAAGCACAGCAGACAGACAGAGCAGCTCACTTCTTCAACTATGCGCTTATTCTAACTATTCTAACGTAGTTATTGTAACTACACAACACAATAAATAACGGATATTAACATGTGATCAGTACTTTTTTTTTTTTTTTTACAATGAAACGTTACCAAGTGTTTAGGTGATCTCAGGTCACTGTCTATGTTAACATCTATTTTATACATACACACTTTCAGGGACCGGCAAATTTCTCATATAACCCAACTGGATATTTAATTATTAGATAGACAATGATCCAACCCACAATGCCACAATCTGAGACTTGACTTGGTTGAAATCTGTTGAGTGATTGAAGGCTTGTTTTCTTAACTGAAAATTGTATGGAGAAAAAAGTGTGCCTTTTGTCTTTTTTTCTCATTGCTGCAGCCACAATTGTACAACACCCTCTATTAGCTTACCGCTTAATTTCATTCTGGCATCAATTGAACTGACATTAACCAATATTTGCTCTTGATTTAAAGATATTTTTGGCAATCCTATCAGCTACCGCCCTATTATGCCCTTGTGAGCCTGTATACTGTACATATAAAAACTGGTTATTGCATAAAAACAAAAAACTAAATAAGTGCACAATACAAAGTTTAGAACAGTTTGGCAATAAGGTCTGGTCTGACATGATTTTTGTTAGTTTATACAATGTAGAATTGAAGCATAGTCTATGCATATAACATTTTTAAAATTATTACTCTTCTCCCCCGCATTAAAAATGGCAACTAAGTCTGCTGTAAAGACAGAAAGGCCTTTATTTAATCTACTGCCAAATTTTTAAGTCCACCTGATAAAAATCACAGCTTTTAGAGACATCTGTATTCATGTGAGGAGCAAACACCATTTAAAAATGAATACAGTGTGAAGCCTGATTCATAAGAACAGTTCGCATTCATCAAGAATTTCATTAAGGAAATTTCTATTTCTATTTCAATTAAATCTATATGTATTAAATATAGTTAAATCCTGGATTGCGAGCATGATAACATCAAAGTGAATTTCCCCATAAAAAATCATAGAATCTCAGATGTTCACTCATAAAAATTATTAGTACAAAATATAAATTAAATCAAAAACATTTTAACCTGCACTTTACATTTTACCTTTTATAATTTTACCTTTGAAAAGAATCGTGGCTGGTTAAAGAAGAATGAGAGGAGAGGAGGAGGGGGTTACTGTGTAGGATGATTTTACACACACGCACACACACACACACACACACATACACACACACGGAAACACTGCTCTCTGTCTGGTCATTAGAATCTTCTTTTTGTGTGACATTAGCAAGAAACCTCTCTAATGACACTTGCTTTTAGCCTCCTTTTGAGGATTTCCCAGAAATGTGATGTTGCATTGTCGTTGAACACACACTGCTACAGCGCTTTAAATCTTTTTCTTTTTGAGGGCCATTGATGCAAGTTACTTAAGAATAGTCACTATTGTGACAAAAATTTAGTCTTGGAAAATAATAACCCACAATTCCACAGCGTAAGAGGGAGAAAAAACAGTTGTGATCATGTGACACTCAGCAGACAAAGCGCAAGACCCCATTTGTTTACCAAGTTAAAATTTATTTAAAAATTTAGCTTGTCTTGCAAAAAAGGCCAAGATACTCGCAATCCCAGGCTTTACTGGAAATTTTTTTAATTTGTAAAATAAATAAATAAATAAATAATGTGTTTTATGATAGACACAGCCGGACTGCTAGACTTGACAACCATAGTCAAAAAGGGAGTCTTTTTTGATCCTCAGAATATCTTTTTAAACATTTCATTGTGTTTTTGGCAATTTCATACACTTTCCCCTCTTTATGAACAAGTACATTTGGTACTTCATAAAAACTCTTTGTGCTTTTTTAGTTAATCATTTTATTTAACTGTAACACATGTAAATGACATTTTAAGATTTGTGATTATGAAAAAAAATCACTTCCAGCCTTCTATCTGCAGTTTACATCATGTTTGTCATATAAATATAATTGACATGCAAATCATAATATTTAATCTATTTAATAATGTTTTGACTTCATCATGCCAGTCAAAGACATATAAAGTATACTTTCAGTTTATTTTAAGACAAAGGTTCTATTTTTCTCACTTAATATGAACCAAAAGGTGGCCAATAAATTATTAACTTCTAGAACATGTGATCTGTTTGATTTATTTTCACAGGTTATCCAGCATGTTTGACAACTATCAAGTGTTCAATGTAAATATTTTGTGTCCTGTCACTGTGCTCGTGAAGATTCTTAGTCATCCAGGTGTGATTATGACTCAATTCTGGAAGACCTGTCTCTGATTACCTAAATATTAACAATTTTATAGCTTGCCAGTGCTAACAAATTTAACAATACAGCAGCAGGAGTTTTTAAAAAAAAGTAAATTGCAGTATATATTACTGAAAGTAAAATCCATGTGAAATTATTTTATAGAAAGGAAAATTGTTTGATAAAAAGCTAACACAATTTTGCATAAGGTTGTTTAGCTTTTGGAGCAATTTTGATGAATAATTTCTATAATTTGCATGTTAAAGAGTAATAACATTTTAATTTCATGATTTAAGTTTATTTCACATAATAAAGATTGTATGCAACCTGTCTTGATGGTATTCATATTCTATTTCAATATTTTACTTATTGATTGTATGTCTCAACAACAATTTTTATTTTAAATATCTGTCCTTCTTGCGTTCCTTCTGCAGGAAAGTCAAAACTGTGTTGACATATTTTCTATTTACCCTATGAGGACAATGACCGTTTCTTAGGCAGTAGATCTGAACAAACAGTTTTGGCTGTTGCACACAGGAACACAAAGCACACAAATGTGGCAATCTACAGTGGTTGAATGGTATTCTTAATGTATCAACATGGTTGTAATAAAAACCTAAACTTGCCTCTTTTTGATAGATCATTCTCCCCATAATTTATTTACAAATCTGTGCAAGAGGGGTTAGTAGTTCTCATCAAATGGAATATCACCTCCCTTTATACAGTAGAGCCTTGGATAACAAGTACCTTGGTCTGCTAGTGTTTTGCAAGATATGTTTCACAATTTGCAAAAATTTGAATTTTTTTTTAATTCAGTAAATGAGCGAGGTCTTGAAATACAAGCAGTATTATGGGTAATCGTCTCCCATGATCGGTCTAAGTGCATCAATCATATAGTCAACATTTGGACATGCATATACTGTTTACTATTACACTGTGAGCACGTGTGGGCACGTAAGGCGTTTATTATTTTGTGTTTCTATGTGTGTATGTGTGTGCACGCTTGTGTGAGTGAGAGTGTGTCGGTAAACTGGAGTGTGTGCGCATGTGTGTATGAAAGTCATCCTACACAGCAGCCCCCTTCCTCCTCTTCTCCTTTTTCAGGCACATGTGTCCATGTGTCTGTGTGTGTGCGCGCTTGTATGAATGAGAGTCTCCATCTGTAAACTGGTGTGTGTATGTGTGTGTGTGTGTGTGTGTTTGTGCGCAGGCTGGTGTGTGTGAAAGTCATCCTACACAGTAGACCACCCCCCCTCCTCTCCTCTCTCTGKTAAAGTACAGCTTAATTTCTTTATTTTTACTTTTTATTTTGTATTAATTATTTTTATATGAATATTTTTGGGTTGTGGAATAAATTGTCTTATATAAATCGAGTTATTATTTCTTATGAAGGAATTCGCGTTGATACACACGTGTTCTGATATATGAGCACACATCTGTAACGAATTATGCTTGTAATTCAAGGTTCCACTGTAGTTAATATAATAAACAGACTTTGGCATTAAATTAACAGATTTAAACATGCTACTGATTAACCATTCCAGTGCACTTTATTGGGTCTCACAGCTGTGGGGCTAAATCTGATAGAGTGAAATCTCTGATACTAAAAAAATGTGTATTTTTAAGTTTAGGTGTAATAGATCTCCTGGCCATTCCTAGATACTTGTCTGCAAATCACCATTAAGCAGAGCAGCATTTTGAGTCTCTGTGATGATGTCATTGACCATCCGTGTCCTGTCCTGCCGACTGTCACTACGTTCAATTTCATCCAGACCACCCACCCTCTTGAGGCAAAGAACATTCTGGAAGCTCTTCTTGAAGTTATCTGATAAAAATGCATAAAGAAAAGGGTTGGCGCAGCTGTTGGCATATCCCAATACCACTACGAAATCAAAGGTACTCTTTAGCACTGGTGTAGCGGTCAGTGTGCCAGTCACAGATGCTACATTAAACATGTAGAATGGCAGCCAGCAGAGCACAAACACAACCACCACAATGGATACCATGCGTGTTACTTTGCGCTCAGAACGCTTTCGCTTGCTGGAGCAAACCCTCACACTTGAGGACTTCACCTTGATCACAATGAGCAGGTAACACAGGCAAATAACAATAAGTGGCAGAAAGAATCCCAAGAAAAAGGTATAGAAGATGAAGGCAGTGTAGTAGGCATTTTGAGGTTCTGGCCACAGCATAGTGCATGTCTGTGCTTCATTCTTATTAATGTTCAGGCCACTGAAGATCATAATGGGCAAATTAACTAGCAATGACACCCCCCACATGGCAAGACTGATAGTTTTGGCCACTCGTGGTTTGCGCCATTTAGTGGACTTGATTGGCTGTACCACTGCAAGATATCGGTCAATGCTCATCACCGTCAGGAGAAAAATGCTGGTGAACTGGTTCAACGAGTCTATGGTTAGGACAATACGGCAAATAGCAGCACCAAAAGGCCAATGAAGCAATGCTAGCTGAACTGCAATAAAAGGCAAGGTAAGCATGCACAGGACATCTGCAACAGCCAGGTTAAGGATGTAGATGTTGGTGACAGTCTTCATTTTAGCATATCGTAGAATCACATACATGACCAGTGCATTGCCACAAAGTCCAACAGCACAGACCACAAAGTACACAAACGCGATAACCACAGAGTTTGTCTGGTCAAAGGCAGGGTGAGTGTCAGACTCATTTCCTTGGAAGAAGCCATCATAAAAAGAAGGATCAGGAAAGGAAAGGTTGGGGGGAGCAGGTAGTAATGTCCATGACTCCATTTTTACCATGTGCCAGTTCAGAAGTGCTTTTTTCCTTTATGATACAGAAGTCCATACCATCATGTCAAACCTGTATGCAGGTGTAGAGAGAAAAAATATTAGTGAATAACAATAAAAGAAAAATCTTATAATAACATCTAGCTTACAGTGATTACTATTATAGAAAAAAACTGAAGAAATATGCTTAATCCTGGTGTGTGTGTATAGGGGGTGGTCATTCTTAGTTTGGTTGATAGGGCCTAATTAAGAAGAGAAATGTTCTATAAGTTCATAGATACGGTTACATTTGGAGTGTATTTCTTCAAGGGTAACTTGATACTTTGGACATACAGGACTTTACCCAGAGTGTCTGATCCCTTCAATGGTGTGGCAGCTTGCCTTTAGTGCTGTGTCAAATGTTGGTTTAATTGATCTGCAGTGGATGAACCAGTAAGAGTGAGATGTGCTT
Source organism: Clarias batrachus (assembly GCA_003987875.1). Taxonomy (NCBI): domain Eukaryota; kingdom Metazoa; phylum Chordata; class Actinopteri; order Siluriformes; family Clariidae; genus Clarias; species Clarias batrachus. The sequence continues at coordinate 250,607 of QMIH01000482.1, forward strand.
TGATGTGAAGTGTAGCAAAAAATACTGAAGCAGAATAAAGGTTTGTAACCACATTGCGGAAATTGACACATTTTGTGTTTAGTAATATAACCGCATTTTTATGTTACATTTGAAATGTTTAATCACAAAACCATGACAGGACATGATTAAAGTGAGAAACTACTGGACATAATTACACTGTAAAATAGCAGTGCTCAGACTGACACACAGCTGAGTAAGACTGCCCCTCATGTGTACAGTTAATAAGGAATAAATAACCGTTTCATGAAAATGACTAAAATAGACAGGTCATCTTCTGTAGTCTTTTTACTGTTATCATTACGACTGATTATGCTCTCACCGATGTTGTTTCCTCTAAAAGGAGGATTCTATTTATGCCCTTTTCATCAATTCCTGTTCTTGTATAGTGATGAACAAAATGAACCTTTCCCAAAAGTAATTATATACATTCAATAAATACATTTAAAACTGCACTTTGATCTGCTCTTAAAAAATACATTTATTAATTTATTTTACCTTTGATGCAGAAGATAAATCATCTTTCATTATTCTGAACAAATTCCCAAATCATCACTCTCGTCTTTTCTCGCACTTCGTCCATTAACTTGTCCGGATGTCCAGCTCACTTCAGGTTATCGGTGATTAGGCTGGTGTAGAAACAGTTCCGAATATTCTGCTTAATGACGCCCTCACTGCCTCGGTCTGAATTAGGAAAGACTCAAATAACATTTCTGGGCAAGATCTGTACAGCAGCGCTCACACACCGCGTACGCGCGCACACAAACGCGCGCGCAGTCTCGCTCTCTCTCTCACACACGCGCGCGCGCGCACACACGTACACATGAGCTCTCTCTCTCTCTCTCTCTCTCACACACACACGCGCGCGCGCAAACATACACACAGACTCGCTCTCTCTATCTCACACTTACACGCGCACACACATACACACAGGCGCGCGCTCTCTTTCTCACACGCACACACGCGCAAGCTCTCAAGATTCAAGATTTAAAGGGGCTTTATTTACATCCGTATTGCCAAAGCGCAGAAATAAGGCACAATAAAATAACAATAGAATGCTCTTATAGATAATAACAATAATTCTATAAGTATAGAAAGAGTAAGAAAATAAATGTATATAAATAAAAGAGTACAGACATTTAGTCAAGGATAAAGAGACTCTTGGAGAGAGAAAAAAACGTATATACATATATGTACATAATCTCTTTCGCTCTCTCTTTCTTACACACACACGCACACACTACCTCGTGCTCTCCTGAGTGAGAATAGTGAGTTCTCCCTCTGTGCATATCTGAGTTCCGCATACAGATGGAGCTGCAGTCCTTCAAAACCTCAACACACACACACACACACACACACACACACTGCAGTGATCCTACTAAAGGTTAACAAATGCAAACACTACATTAGGTGTGCAGGGGCTAACAACAGAGGCCAAATCAATTGAATGACAAATTGCCAAATGTAACCTGAAATAAAGTGCTTTTGCACAAACACTGTATGCACCATCCATATGTAGAATAGAACACAAGTGAAAGTTACTGTTGCTGAAAATGTAGGCAGCCTACATTTTCAGCAACAGTAGTACAATTTTGTTGCAATGGGACGCCACAGCAGTTTGTCACAAGTTTTTACGCCAGATGTCATTCTGAACACAACCCTCCCATTTTTATCCGGGTTTGGGACAAGCACTTCATCCAGTGGCTGGGACTCGAACCCGGCCCTTTCGCATGGCAGGTGAAACACCTACCACTGAACCACCAGTGCTCTGGCACTTTAGGGTGCAAAGATTTGTAAAGATTATGTGAAGACAGACCAATCCTCCATCTTGATTAAAACAGTTCAATGTGAGCAGTTTACATGTGCATCGATGACGTCAGACACAAAATCGCTCGGCTGAAAGATCTTAAGTTGGTGGAACTTTAAGGAGACAGTTACTGTGGCTTAAAATATCAAATTTGTTCAGCTAACTTGAAAAGTGTCATTTCTACAAACTCACAAATAGCAAAAAGTTCTAAAAACTCACCAAGGTCTATTAATTTGAACTAATTGTAATTATCTTAAGTTAACAGTATTCAATATGTTTAATTACTTTGAGCATTAGGGTTTACAGTGTAGATAAAGTGACTGAAATCAGACATGCACTGTAATTCTCATTTCAGACCTCCCACTGCTGATTCCTGTTGGTTCTTTCCAAGGTTGAAGATTTTCCCTGTCACTGTCACACTTGGTATACTCACAAGTAAACTGCTTTGATACATATATATTGTACAAAGAACTACGTAAAATCATTCCTGACATGCAGAATATTACATGCTTACAGTACATAGTCCTTTGAACAATAGGTCTCAAAACTGCGAACGCACTCCTATGAAAACATATATCCCTACATGCCAGTGCTCATCTCCACTTGTACTAATGTACTGCTAATTATTTAGATATTCAAAATATTTATAAGTAAAAATGGAAATCAGTTTTTCTAATAAGTTATACTTGACAAACTTGAAGTTAATGAGTTAAACTTGAATAAAGTTGGGAAGACATGTTTTCCTGGGTGGGGACAAAGTGAGATGTTTATTGATTTCATAAAAATAAAACAGTTTATTGTCTTTAAAAACTTTGTCTTTGCAGAGTACATATACAGAGGAAATTAAATGAAATGAAAAACATGCTATGCTGAACATGCCTAAAGAAACACATTTAAAATTATGCTTTAATTTTTAAATTACGGTGTTGATACTGTGTGATGCTGTTTATTTTGGACTTGATGTGCTCACAACTTCGTTCATGTGGCATACTCATACGCTCGTCTTAAAAACTGTACAGCACCATCTGTGGAATTCTGGAATTAACAAAAGTTTTTACCTATTACCGTGACGTGCGCAGAATGAAGGTGTGAGATCACGTTTATTAATTAGATTTCAATTGCACACTCATAACTGTGTTTTTAAAAATTTACAGCACGATTTGTTGAATTTTGAGATGAACTAATGATTTTTTCAAGGTATTTTTTTATGACATAAGGGCATTTTCCATTTAAATTTCAAATTAGCATATCATCTTCTCTTCATGTGGGCCGTTTGTGATGAAACAAAACCTATATGTTACATCAAGCTCAGCCTAATACACCTGTGAAATCCCCATTAAAATTCAGAAGTTTGTATGTGATGCATGCATAAACGAACAGACAGACAAAATCCTAAAAACCATCTTGATGTGTTCTATTACTCATCTTATACCCCCTACCCCCAAATAAATATACTCAACGTACAGACACAGTTTTTTTTTTTTTTTACATTTTTTTATTTTTTATTATGTGTAAGTAACAGTTTTACGAAGGCATAGTGGTTAGCACTTTGGTATGTGGTATGCTGTTTATTTGGATTGCATACCTCTTTTATTTAAAAAACTAAAAAAAAGGTAAAACAAAACTTTAGAGGTGGAAATGAGTGCAGTTTATGGTTTGTGGGTTTGAAAATTTTTTTCAAGCCTTCAGGAAAAAGTCTTTCTACATATGTAACTCAGCATCCTAAGAAAGGTCTCTGATATGCAATAATCCTCTTCTGGCCATTCTCATCAACTTGAGTGACCAAGTTGGCCTTATTTTCCTGCAGTCATTTTTAGAATGATCAACTGGACAGAATGGTTCAATACAGTAATATCAGCTGTCAAGTCATCAGAAGAGTTTGCAGTGTATATTAATTACTGATGATGGGCATTACTCAAAATTCTGCCACTGTTTTGCACTGAAAAGTATAATAATACTACTACTAATAATAATAATGACTATTATTATTATTATTATACACATATTTAGGAAGAAGAATTATTTAGTGCTGATATTACTGTTTTTGAACATTTAATGGATAAAGTTTATTTCAAAAGTTAATTGATAAGATTCCTTGACCTGTGTCAGTGGAACCATCTTTGGTCCATGGAACTGATTTATTATGCTCCCATGATCAGCTGATCTGTGACCAGTTGTCATTTAGTTAACATAGTATGTGAAACCCTCTCTCAATCAAATTCCATGACTGTTTATTGCTAAGACATCAATACTTTTTAATAGGCTGGGCTCATTGTAAAATTTAGCAAATGGAAAGAAGCTACTCATCAGGATCTTAATTTTCAAAATCAATGTAGTTGTTTCTGTGAATGTTTTTTTTTGTATGAGTAATGAAAATAGTATGGTAATTCTGAAGAAGCTGCCCTGGAATTTCAGATGGTATACGTAGCATTAGTATTAGTTTTTATATGCAATATATGTTGTAGGGTTAACTAGGGTTTTAAGTGTTTAAAATGTGGCACTACTTTAAATATAATATTGGTTATTGAACCTTTGGAATGGATATAGTTGTTAATCATGCCAAACAGGCTTTTCGAACATTTTAAAAGCCAGAACAGCACCTCAAGGTGCTTTAAAAAAAGTTTTTCTTGTACAAAATGGGCACATTAATGCGCACATTATGTTATGCTTTCACTTCCTACCCCTTCATTATACAGTGCTGCAAATATTCTGATTGATACATTTGGTCTCTTTGTGGGACAAGCACACATGCACATTGAATTACTATGCATTACATAATGACTCTATTGGATACAATGAATCTTGTAATGTATTATTACTGAAGGTAGCAGTATACTGAGCAAAATTATTTATGCAAATTCAAAGCTGAATTATAAAAACATGAGTTCTGTTGTGTCATGCTTTATAACATTTTTTTTTCTCTAGGCTGTGGGAGACAGAATGCAGGGCTGCATTCCAAAACACATTGAATATAACACATTTGTAAATACATTGACTATATCTGATTACATCTGACTATACTTGCAGTTTCATTGTGTGATGTAAGTTTATTATGATGCAGTTGAGCAGTATTGTGTGGGCTACAGATGTATATAACACACAAAAAAACATTTTTACATTAATATATGTATATTTCCACAGTGTAAAAAGATTTTGTTATAAAATTACATAGAAAAGACAAATAAACTAAAAGGCAAAACATGTTCTAAAACAGAAAAAATGCAAATCCTGTTTACTTTCCAACCAATAAAAATGAAGGCAGAATCCCTATGATGTAATCATACCCTGTGCAGAACATTTGAAGTAATCCGATACCATAGCAAAATGAACCAGGTGAGTGTTTCTCAAGATGTCTAATCCATTAATGACTACTTAATTGATGCCTTATGTCTCGCATTCTTCATTCATCTCAAATGTCGTAAGAAGCATTCCAACTTGTAGTGTTCATTCCCAGTTGAGTGCCATGGCAACAGTGACATCATCCTAAATTTCCACAGTGGGCTGAGAAGCACTCATATTGAGCCAGGGTTACATAATAATCAACATGACATTCCACCCCAAAGAGAGGAACAAAGCAAATATTCTACCAACTCTGCTGTTTGTATCCCAAGTGGAACATATTGTGTTGTCCAACAAGCCAGGTAGTTTGCATTATCAGTCTTTCATAATATTCAATTTTTATTTGATTGCATTGTGATTTGAATGCAACCACAATTGGATAGTTTGGACACCAATTTACTAATTGGTGTGATATATGAAGAAAGTCTGATACCAAAATTATGCAAGGAACATTTGACAGTTGTTAAAGCTAAAAGAAATCATATA
>QMIH01000482.1:256383-298299 GCA_003987875.1 Clarias batrachus
AGGGTGTTACAGTTTTACATTTATTAGAAATTTAGACTTTTATTATTTTATTTACATATATTATAATTACATATTAGACATTTTACATTGAACATTTAATCTCTCAAGTGCTCAAAGAGTCCACCTTCTTGATAATAATAATTTTTATATCTAAAACGTTATTGTGAAGGTGAAGCAGATAATGAAGTAACTGTAACCCTACTTTTGGCCCACCATGTATATATGTATATAAGGTTAGAACACTGAAATAAATATTTTGAAATTAAGGTAGCACACTTACATCCTGCCCATTTGTGTAATGCAGGTCATAGGCCTCTGTATCTCTGTTGCAGTGCATCCTGGGGGTGTATATGCAGGGACAGAGTAAAATGCGGAAGTACCTGCTAAAGGTCTCTGATAGGCATGCATACAGAATTGGGTTAGCGCAGCTCCACGAATAGGACAAGAGCACTGCTATCTCAAAGCCACGTGCAAAGGCAAGTGTCATATTTGTACCATACAATGAGCAGAAGTTGAAGACGTAGAAAGGCAACCAGCATATCCCGAAGACCACAACAACAGCTACCACCATCTTGGTAACTTGCTTCTCCAACCTCTGGCTCTCTTCTGAGTTGGAGGAATTCCTGTCATTTTGCCTGGAGCTCCTCAGGGTCAGTACAAGAGTTGTGTAGAAGATGATCATTACCAGGAAGGGGAAGACAAAGCCCAACACAAAAGTATATGTAAGGAAAGTCATCCACCATTTGCCCACAAACATGTCAGCCATACATAGGCCATACTGCACAGTGAAGTGGAGAGCCATGGGCAAGACAGGAATCAAGGAGAATAGCCACAGAAATGCAGAGATTATTTTGGCCCGCTTTGGCGTTCTCCAGCGTGCAAAGCGAAGGGGGTCCACTAGTGCCATGTAGCGGTCCACACTCATCACGGTGAGGCAGAACACACTGGTGAACTGGTTGATTCCATCCAGCACCATAACTAGCTTGCAGGCAAAATCACCAAAGATCCATTGATTCTGGAAGTTTTGGAATGCCACAAATGGGAGCCCCACCATAAACAATCCATCTGCCAAAGCCAAGTTGAAGATGTACACAGTTGTGGGAGATGTCATTTTATCCAGCTTGAGGATGGCAATAATGACTAAAAAGTTTCCTCCCAGTCCTGTGATGCATACGACTAGGTGGAGGACAGCCATGGTCACACTAAAGCCATCAATATTCTGTGGAACTTCAAAACTGTGCACTGCCTTGCTGTTTAAATCCATAGCTGAGTTGTTGGAAAATAGCATTTGTAAAACTTCAGATGTTGCCATGCTTCATGAAAATTCCAGCATTAAAGATGATCAGCAAAAAAAGAAAAATCTGAACAAAGTTCAAAAGTGACCCATTGTCATGCCAAATATCCTTAAGGAAATACCTTTAAAATATAATTATCTTCACTAAAAGTAGCTGAAAAAAGAAACAGCAGCACAGTCCTTTGGAGAAAAGTAGAGTGTTCAAACCTCCTGGCGAGTTCTTATATAGCTCTCCAGCAGCGTCCATGAAGTGCTAATGTATCTCTGTTTGTGTGTGTGTGTGTGTGTGTGTGTGTGTGTGTGTGTATGTGTGTGAAAAGCCTTAGACAAGTGAGGTAGTGACAGCTTTATTCCATCTGTACTGTTTATCTGCAAAGCTAAGCTGCTCACACCAATCTGCTGTCATGTAGTTTCCAGGGTGCAATAAGTTACACTAATTTTGTTATCATAACTATTATAAATTTTCTYCTGAAAAATGCTCTTCTTTTCTCCCCAAATTCCCTCCCTCTCCTGCCTTTCTTTCTCTCCCTTTCCTTCTTACCTCCACCCTCTTTCACTATTTCTCTTCTTTCCTCGCAGTTCAGTGGGGGGTCAATCAGTGAAGACCGACCCCCAGCTTCCCCGTAGGGCCACTCACCTTCCAGATGGAGCTTAAGACAAGAGTTGGTGACACTCAGGACTTTCACCCGCATTTATTTTTTTTGTTTCTTTCTTTTTTAAATTATTTATTCCTTTTGAGTCTTTCAACTCGTTTCTGTGTATCTCTCCCTAATTGTCTTTGTGTGTTAGCCTGGAAATCATTTATCACTGAGAGGCGGTGCAGAAAACTATGGCAGGAGATAAAAGAGAGTGAATGGTAAATGATTATCTCAGAGCTGGTTCTTCTCAGACACGCATTGTTGGAATACCTGGAATAAAGACTGGCACACACACACACACACACACACACACACACACACACACACACACACACACTCAGAAAAAAAAAAAAAATCAGACAAAACAAAACATACCCGGGAAAAAAAAATTTTTTGGACAATGTCTCTTAAATCCAACGTTAAGCTGTAGACATTGGGATTTACTCATCTCGGTTCTCTTTAAAACAAGCTTTAAAGTAAGGTTTAAATTGAAATTTGCTAAACTGATGGGGCAACATAATTAAAAGGAAAACTGTGAGTGCTTTAGTCACTGCCTGATGTACAGAACGAGCTAAAAGCTCTTTAAATCAATGTGAAGTTTTAAACACAGACAATCTGAATGGCAATCTGAAAGTTTTTACCACATTCCCACAGGTTAAATGTAAAGCAAATACATTGTAAAGGGTCAGAATAAACTGAGATTTTTCAGTGATGAACTAAGAAAGATGCTGAGAATCAAATTCTTTGGAAATAAGTAGTTTACTGTTGTCTTAGTTGTCAGTAGGGTGAAAATTGTCCAGCATAAACTATTATCAGTCCCTGATTGGGAGGATATGAAATGAAAGCTGTCATGCCATTATAGAAGATAAAATTCCAAGACGGAACCTTGTTTCTTTAATGACACTGAGAATGTCATGTACTGTAAAACAACAACATAGTGGTAAAATCAGTGAGCTTAGACCGTATGTTTTGGTCATTTTGTGGACTGTAACACTGAATGGGGGGCTCCATATGAAAGTGATAATATGAACGCCTACATGCTATTCAGAGGATTTTTTAAAAGATCCATAAAAATGCACAGCCATTTAAATTGATCATGGGAAATTGTATAATGGCTTTGCCATGAAACGTTTGTTGAATAGCATTCCTAAATACCCAAACTAGTTACAAATAGTTATTGTGTAAATGGCACATATCTATGTAATTTGTGACGTTAAAATACGTAACATTTGAAATCCTGTCTTTTGTTGCATTACTTAAACTTAAGTTGAGTACTATTATCTAACGTGGCAATATTGAATGGAGTAAAGGAATACATTATTTCCAATATTTATTTACTGTATACTCAGAAACTTGTTTTAGTTCTGCAAGACTATATGACCGATCATCTATTCAAGTGTTAAGTTTTACTTTTTATAGATGAATTGTGTCCACTGCACTTCGACACACTTGCCGGTCAGCTTCTGTGTCTGTACACACACAGAATGCACAATGGTGTCTCAATGTTTTCTCTGGTTTATTTTATTAACAGCAATTATTTAATATCTTGAGCTAAACACCTTTTGTCATGTATATCATCAAAGAACAAAAGTAATTAATATGTTCCAGGAAGAACAAAAAGAAAGGAGGTTGCATGAATAGCTGGACACGAGCAATAGGAAGTAATGATATATAAAGATTAAGGAGGAAAAAGGAGGAACAAATAAAGAGATACCTAGGAAATTTAATACCATCAAGACCCTAAAACCAAGATTAAATTGTGTTTAATCATATCTACAAGTTTCTTTATGAGGCAGAGAATTTACTGTTACCCGTTCACATGGATGCATCAACTGCATTTGTTCTGAAACTAAAATAATTAAAGAAGCACAGAATATGTAGACTAAACATAATGCATGCTTACATCTAAAAATGCACTATTCTTAGTAGAATAGGTGGCACGGTGGTGTAGTGGTTAGCACTGTCACCTTGCACCTGCAGGGTCCGCTTCCTGGGATAGGCTTCATAAATGTTATGTATGGCACAATGATTTATGTACTAGATTGCTGAAAGTATGTGGACAACTGACCATCACACGCCAGATGTGCTTGTAAACATTCTATTAAACACCAGAATTATGGTCGACTCTTTTAGGAACATGGCTAATGATTTGCCGCAATACAGCCACACAAACATTAGTGAGGTCAGGCATTGATGTTGTGTCTGTAAGCCTGATATGTCTATTAATCATATTTTTTCCACATGATTTCTGACTATCCCAGAATTCCTGACATAAGTTTCAGATCCACCAGTTTCCAGGCCAGGATTAAACATTGAAAATGAATGAATAAGGGAGGAAACCGAAATCCCAGAGAGCAACCCATCAAGCACAGGGAGAACATGTAAACTCCATGCACACAGACCCGAGGTAGGCTTCAAACCCTCAACCCTGCACATGTGAGGCCACAGTACAAGTTAGTACCTGCATATTTTCACCACATTCTTTTGGTCGACTCAGTAGAAAAACCTCAAGTTAGAAGAATAAAAAAAATTGTGTAAATTGTTTTGTGACACTTATGTACAGTAGTTCTCTTACTTGCTTGATTTAAAAATGAATAAATTTAAGCTCAATTAAGTCACTGACAGGTGATCCTCTACTGGGTTTTTGGAAAAAAATGGAAAAATGTCAAATACATCAGATAGACTTTAAACTCCCATGAATTTAAATTAAACAGTAATTACAGGTTGGGGAATTGTAATTACGGTAATCCCAGCATGATGTGAATGTGGCCATAGAGGAAACAAATAAAGCAAAATTGTAATTTTTACAATCTCATGTCCCTATGGGTAGAGAAACTCAGACACAGTACTAGCAGATATTCATTCATAAGCATGTTACTAAACTTCCATTTAATAACTTACAACAATGATTTAGCAAATGATTTAGAAGAGTAATTAACTAGCCAAAACCACAAAACTACCTTATCTAAATGACAGAGGTGGAAACATGCACAATACTATACTCAGCTTAAAGACCAATTATTATCTAAATAAGCTCTTTGGTAAACATGCAGCTTGAAATATTTCAGTCAACTTAAAGTAGAAAAGTGCAAACACATTTACTTAAGTAAATTACAGATTAGTGTAAGGAAGATGAGCAAACATTAGCTAAAGTTAATCTTTAATGTCACCACGTACAGTCCTATGCAAAAGTTTAGGCATCCATTGATAAATGACAGACCGTAAGTAATTCTACAAACTAGGGAAATGTTAAAAATGTGAACTTAATACAAACTATAACAATAAGAATGAAGTATATATATTAGTTTGCGATTTTAAAATCTATAAAATTTTTATTAAAAACTAGGTTTGTTTCAAATTTATCATGGAAAAGAGTATAAATATTTTATAAATGTGATTATAGAGAAATCTAGCGATATACTTCTTAAAAACATAATGGGTAATGAGTTAAATGCATTGAAAGTCAAAAGTATTCGTCAGTTTTACAGCATAAGTGAAGGTAGACTCAACTTTTCAGCCTATAAGCATGGCCACAGAAAACCTCAACTATCAGTACACTCGACTCTGATGACTGTGCACACCTGAACTCTGTTGCACACCTGAACTAAAGGGCTCTGAACTGATGCACTCATGCCAAAGTATACACTGTGTAAGTTATTCCACTTTGCACTTGGTTACCAAACCTTAAAATATTCAACTCCTGATTCCCTGTATGACCTTGTTTCTTTGCCTATTAAATGCCTGTTTGCTAATTGTCTTTCCTATGCCAGTTCTCTCTCTCTTTTCCTATTTGTAATTTACTTGTGGTTGTTTTCTGGGTTGAATCTGTATCTGTTGTTCTTTGAAATTATATCTCTAAAACAGTCAAACACAGATACTAATATAATGTCTCAGAACAGTGCAATTGTGCTATACACCTCTTCTAATGCTTATAAAATGTAAATTACTTAGTTAGGTAAAATATTTTATATGTATAATTATAGGAACATTGTAGAAAGTATTTATTTTTTCAGTCCTTGATTGCTATTTTTGGCTACCTGATATACCAGATTTATTGACTATAGAAATATGCCTTTATCCAGGCTTTGTTTATAAAATTGGTGTGTTTAAAAAACTCTTCATAGCTCAAAAAACGAAACGAACATGTCTATTCAATGTTCTGATAAAAAGATAAATGTTTTCAAAGGTTTGATGAGTGAAAATTCATCAGCAAAGTCATCTCTAGTGTAGTCATTATGCATCTGCATAGTTTGGGGAAATATGCTGATGTAAGCAGAAATCTAATATTTAAAAGCTCACCATGTACAACAGTAAATTTAGAAAAGCCTTTCTCTCTGATTGAGTTGCAAAGTTAATAAGTCCCATATGGCTTGAGTTTAAGTCATTCATTCCACTACAGTGGTTGTGCTTGGTTTCGTTAGTCTGAGATCCAGACTTCTTTTGGCTTAGCGCAGTACCTAAGCCAAAGTATCAGTTCCAGACCTTGAGGGAATTAAGGCTTTACCTAATATAAACACACAGAAAATATATGCAAAAATAAGATTTAAAAAAATCCTAAGACAACTACAAACAGCCTGCAAGGCCACCGATTACCATTTTCCACAAGATACCGAAAAAAGGCCATAATTAATAAAACTAGAGATGTCAATTTTCTGAAGAAAATGTGAGTGGTGCTTGCCGTGGCAATACTTGGGCCTAGGACATGGCTTGACAGATTCACAATGATCCTGTCAACTATTGAATGCTAGCATGTTAACTACATAGATATATTAGCATCTTGCCAGCAAAATCATTAGCATTTTGTTAGCATGATGATAAACGTGATTAGCATGTTGCTAGAATAATGCTAGCATGCTAACATTATGCTAACAATATTAGCATGATGGTAATATGATTAGCATTTTGTTAGCATGATGCAAACATGATTATCATGAATCCAATGTTGCTGGATTGAATAAAAAAACAAAAGCAACATGTCTATTCAGTGTTCTGATGCAGAGATAAATGTCTTGCAAAATGGTCGCTAGGGTACTCTATTTTGTTGCTAGGGAGTGGCTTGGCACCTGCTAATGAAGAAATCAAAGGCTCCTGCGGACTATGAATGATAAAAAACAATTCCCATGTCTCTATGATGTACTATTGTGAAGATAATACTCCATGGGTTTGTGTTGCTAGCATGCTCTAAATGGTTGCTAGGGGGCATGGCTTATGAGCATCATGATAAATGCGAAAGTTTTTTTATTGAATGAGTTAAATGAGCCCATCCCGGTGTCTCTACGACAATGGGATCCACAGTTAGTTTCCGTTTCAAATTTCCTATGGAAGTTACCATTTTATGTTTATGTGGAATCATGCTAAGCACTCTAGCATCTAATGATGTTCCTAGCAACATGCTAATCACACTAGCATCATGCTAAGAACATGATAATCATGTTATTAGCGAAATGCTAATATAGGCAGCATAATGCAAGCGACATGCTAATATAATTAGCATAATGCTAGCAACATGCTACTATAGTTAGCAATACTAGCGACATGCTAATATTGTTAGCATCATGCAAGCAACATGCTAATCATGCACAGTTAAATTAAAGTTTTAAAATTCCTATGGAATTTACCATTGTATGATAATTGCTCCTGCTGGGGCAGTTTACCCCTTGCCCCTTAGAAAAGTCATGTCAAGCCCCCCCATTCCTGATTAAGCTGAACGATATGACATCTCTTTCATGGGTCTATGACAAACGGAATGGGAATAGTCATGCACCAAATTCCCCATTACAAGTCAATGGGGCAAATTTGGTCACCTATGGTGTCCCGGGGGTAAACCTAATACCCTTGTGTGGGGTATGTTCTGACACAGCTTGCAAGCCTGTTCAACTGTGGTAAAGTTTATTCTCACTCTGTACTAGAATTCATAATTTTTTTTCCTCATATATTAAATATATGGGATTTGAGGGTGATACAATAACCCCTTTGGGGGCAATTTACCCCCACCTCTTTAAAAGAGTCATACCATCCCATTCTCGAATGAGCCGCACAATGTGCCACCTCCTTCATGGGTCTACGACGAACAGTACAGGAATAGTTACATGCCAAAATCCCCATTATAAGTCAATGGGGCAAATTTGGGTGGCTCTTGCACCCCAGGGGTAAAACCTATACCCTCTTGCAGGGTATGATCTGACATAGTTTTCAAGCCTCTTTAAATGTGGTAAATTTGAGATTTCTACCAAATTCTCACTCTGCGTTTTAATCTGTCAAAATTGGTTTCAAAGTTATGACTATGGGATTTTTCCCCATTATATTTTAATGGGCAAATTTGGGACCTCTTTTACCCCGGGGGTAGGTAAAGCCTATACTCTCGTGCGGGGTATGTTCTTACACAGGTTGCAAACCTCTTCAAATGTGATAAATTTTATCTTTCTACAAAATTCCCCTCTCTGCACTACAATTAGTCAAAGTTAGTCTCAATGTTAAGTCTATGGGATTTTTTAAAAGTCTATAGGACTTCACAAACACCACTAATAAACGACAAATTAATGACATAGAAAATGACACACAGATTTTAGTAGGTAAAAGTAACGGAGATTAAAATACACTGCCTGGTCAAAAATGCTAGACACTCTAAAAATCCTGTTCAACCTCTTTTACCACTTTAGTTGCCATGACATTATTTCATCAACCATGCAACATCACAACATTTATTTTATGTCGTAATTGCATCCATTGGCTGAGTTAGGAGAGTTGAACTACTCTTGAAAGTGTTTTTCAGCATTTTCCATGAACATAGCTGAAATTTCTGCCGTTGATTTTTTAAGATTCTACTTCACCAAGAGCTTAAGGGCTGTTTTTTAAGAGAAGATTTTTTTTTTTTTGGATTAGATTTCTTCTGTGAAGCTGACAGTTCAGCAGTTCACATGTTTTAATGATGTTTTCTAAACAATTCAACAATCTCCTTGGTTTTGTTTTGTATGATGCAGACCAATAATTTGAGCCTTCTGAAACCCTTTAACATCTTTCCCACACCCATGGGATAGGTCGTCCAGCACGAGTTAAAATAAGGTTAAAATAATTTGAAAGAATTTGCGAGTTGAAAGATATTAATTATTGGAGCAGGTATATAATCCAAGGCTCATATGTGTTTACTTATTTAAACATAAATGGTTAGCAGTTTATTTAATTACATAAAAATATTTTTATTTTACTTTTTTTAGATGTATATGATATATTTAATTAACTAAGGACAAATTGCATAAAGGCAAAAAAGATTTTTCCTGTCCAAGGTCAGTGTTACTACTTTTGCAAATATATATATATATATTTTTATAACATACCAGTGTTAGTATTTTTGCTTTCCACTGTGGCATACAGTCATAGATAAATGTCAGTACCCCCCTCTTTTAATTAAATTTTTTCACAAAATCATCTGATCATTGTGGCTTGCAGCATTAGGCAAATACAACCTTAGTTGAAAAAACAACAATTAACCTTTTTCCCCACCATGCCATTATTTATTAAAACATAAATGAAGCAGAAAAGAAAACAAAAATACTAAATACCTCTTTACTGCTTCCACAGGATTCAAGAGGGTAAGTTGCAATCATTTGCTGCTAATCATTAGCCCCTGATTTATTGATCATCAGCGGGTGTGAAGACCCCTATAAAAGGGGAGGTTTTGGCAGTTTGCTGGTCTGAAGCATTCAGGTGACTGTTAACAAAATGTAATGTATTGAAAAGCAATGAGATTATTATTATAATTTTAATGCACTTGTCTTTTCTAAATGTTAATTTTTAATAAATTCTGCAGCCAGAGAGTGGATAGTGGATTCTGCAGCCTTTGTAAGAGTGGTTCTGGAAGTATGATTGATAATTTTGAGACATAAATTGGCCACTAAAATGTCCTCACCTTAACCCCACTGAAAGATTATTATTATTTTTTTAAATTATTTTTTTGGATTTTTCCCCGATTTTCTCCCTAATTTAGTCGTGTCCAATTCCTCCCCGTCACGGGATGAGAGGTACATAGTGCTCCCACATTAATCACGGCCCCACTGAAAGATTTTAGGATGCTAAATACCCCTTTAAGTGACGTAATGCTCGTTGTGTGTGCGTGTATAGTGTGCCAGTGAAACGCGGGTAGACGTTAGAGAGTTCTCGTAACTAGTAATATCGCGAGAGTTCGGTGTCTCCTGTGATCTTAGAGACACGTGTACACACACACACACACACACACAGGGAAGCAGGAAGTAAATAAGGCGCTCTGCAGTCGGTTGGTGTTCGCATCAGCAGTAAGTGTGAGCTGTTCGTGTTTAATAAAGCCATATTCATAATTAAATGTTGTTTAAAAACTTTACATAGTTTGTGAAACTCCGTGCTACAGCCTGGTGTGAGAGAGAGGATAGATTTACACACAGCACTGTCATCCAAGTGTCATTAACCATGACATGGCTCTAACTGTGACTTCACACACACACACACACGCACACACACACGCACGCACGTGTTTTAACCCTTCGAAAGCAAGTTACAAAAGCTATATAAGGTTAACTATGAAGCTGATTAGGTGTAGGTCTGCACACTCTGAGTATCTTAATAAGTTGTGTGTGATAGGACGACAGACAGACATTTTTCTCTTGTACATAACGTGCACACAGGTCACTTTCTGATCCTCCTTAGCTTTATATGGTCCTTGTGTCATGTGTTATGTCAGGTGAAGCAGCATGCTCGCAGACCACAGTCCGGTGGTGCAGACTCTGCTGGGGACACTCTTCACCTGGGGACTCACAGCTGCAGGAGCTGCCCTCGTCTTCATCTTCTCCAGCACACAGGTAGGACACAACTCAACTTAGCTTTGATGTAAACTATTCCGTTGTAGCTGTGGCCATATGTTTAGGGTCGTTGTCCTGCTCACAGTCTCAAGTCTTTTTCAGACTCTTACAGGCTTTCTTCTAAGATTGTCCTGTATTTGGCTCCATCACCCTTCCCATCAACTCTGACTAGCTTCCCTGTCCCAGGTGAAGAAAAGCATCTCCAAAACATGATGCTGCCACCACCATGCACAGTGTTAGTTTTCTGTCACACAGCCTTTCGCATTTAGGCGAAAACGTTCAATTTACCAAAACACCTTTCACATGTTTGCTGTGCGGCCCACATGGCTTTTTTCAACAATGGCTTTCCTCTTGACACTAGTCCATAAAGGCCAGATCTGTGAGGTGCACAACTAATAACTATCCTGTGGACAGATTCTCCCAACTGAGCTGTGGATCTCTGCAGATCCCCCTGAGTTACCATAGGCCTCTTGGCTGTTTCATTGATTCTTGCTCTCCTTGCCCGTCCTGTCACTTTAGATGGGCGTCTATGTCTTAATAGGTTGTGCTATATTATTTCCATTGTGGGACGATGAATAGAACAGTGCTCAGCGAGATTTTTAAAGGCCAGATCTGTGGCCTTTCAATTTAAATTCAATTCAACATTCAATTTAATTCAATTCAATTTTATTTGTATAACACTTTAACAGTTGATATTGCCGCAAAGCAGCTTTACACAATCAAAAGAAATATTTAAGTTTGTATGAAACGTGAATGTGGATGAATCAAAATTATAAGTTTGTCCCCTGATGAGCAAGCCGTGGACGATGGCGACAGTGGCAAGAAAAAACTCCCTGAGATGGCAAGATAGGAAGAAACCTTGAGAGGAACCAGACTCAAAAGGGAACCCATCCTCATTTGGGTGATAACGGATAGGGAAGGGATTGATCTGCAGTCATACTGGGTGAGACTGGAAGTTCAGTATAACAGATGTGTTTATGTTAATATGGAGTCCAGTTTATTATTGTAGGCTCAGGTAGCCTATAGGAAACTCTAGTCCTGAACTATCGAGCGACTGCAGTTATGAGTCCTCAGAGAACAGCTGTCAGTATCAGCCGAGGACAGGACCATCTTTATATTAGAGTGGAACCGTCCCCAGTCACCACACGCATCCCAGGCAGACCACACGGGGCATCCATGTGACAAGATCTCCAACCAGAAGCAGAACACTAGGACGAGTCAGCCAGGTCCAGAGAGCAGAGAGGGAGACCGGGAGAGGGAAAGAGAGAGGAGAATAGAGAAAAGAGGAGAGAGCAAAAGAGAAGGAAAGATGGTCACTGTCACACAATGTATGGTCACTGTCACAGAATGTATAAATAAATGTATATTAGTGCAGAGTGCAAACTGGTACTCCGGCAGGAGTAACTATAACAGCATAACTAAAAGGGAGAGCCAGAAGGAAACACAGACATGAGGGCTCCCTGAGATGTAAAATGACCAATCACTTCACCGTCAACAAACCTGTGTGTGGGGAGGACAGCATCTAAACATACCAGTTCACCATGATACTCTGCGTCCATGAGTCCCAGAGATTTGCTCCGTTACCTAAGGCAAATCTATTTACAAAAATGCTTGGCTAAATAAATAGGTTTTTAGCCTAGACTTAAACACTGAGACTGTGTCTGAGTCCCGAACATTAATAGGAAGACTATTCCATAACTTTGGAGCTTTTTAAGAAAAAGCTCTGCCCCCTGCTGTAGTTTTAATACACACGTGGACAAAATTGTTGGTACCCTTCGGTCAATGAAAGAAAAACTCACAATGGTCACAGAAATAACTTTAATCTGACAAAAGTAATAATTTAAAAAGATTCTATGAATGTTAAACAATGAAAGTCAGACATTGCTTTTCAACCATGCTTCAACAGAATTATTAAAAAAAATAAACTCATGGAACAGGCCTGGACAAAAATGATGGCACCCCTAGAAAATACTGAAAATAATGTGACCAAAGGGACATGGTAATTCAAGGTGTGTCCACTAATTAGCATCACAGGTGTCTACAATCTTGTAATCAGTCAGTGGGCCTATATATAGAGCTCCAGGTAGTCACTGTGTTGTTTGGTGACATGGTATGTACCACACTCAACATGGACCAGAGGAAGCGAAGGAAAGAGTTGTCTCAGGAGATTCGAAAGAAAATTATAGACAAGCATGTTAAAGGTAAAGGCTATAAGACCATTTCCAAGCAGCTAGATGTTCCTGTGACTACAGTTGCACATATTATTCAGAAATTTAAGATCCATGGGACTGTAGCCAACCTCCCTGGATGTGGCCGCTGGAGGAAAATTGATGACAAATCAAAGAGACGGATAATCCCAATGGTAACAAAAGAGCCCAGAAAGACTTCTAAAGAGATCCAAGGTGAACTTCATGCTCAAGGAACATCAGTGTCAGATCGCACCATCCGTCGTTGTTTGAGTCAAAGTGGACTACATGGGAGACGACCAAGGAGGACACCATTGCTGAAAACAAATCATAAAAAAGCCAGACTGGAATATGCCAAACTACATGTTGACAAGCCACAAAGCTTCTGGGAGAATGTCCTATGGACAGATGAGACAAAAATGGAACTTTTTCCCAAGGCACATCAGCTCTATGTTCACAGACGGAAAAATGAAGCATATGAAGTAAAGAACAGTGTCCCTACTGTGAAACATGGAGGAGACTCTGTTATGTTCTGGGGCTGCTTTGCTGCATCTGGCACAGGGTGTCTTGAATCTGTGCAGGGTACAATGAAATCTCAAGACTATCAAGGGATTCTAGAGAGAAATGTGCTGGCCAGTGTCAGAAAGCTGGGTCTCAGTCGCAGGTCATGGGTCTTGCAACAGGACAATGAGCCAAAACACACAGCTAAAAACACCCAAGAAAGGCTAAGAGGAAAACATCGGACTATTCTAAAGTGGCCTTCTATGAGCCCTGACCTCAATCCTATTGAGCATCTTTGGAAGGAGCTGAAACATGCTGTCTGGAAAAGGCACCCTTCAAACCGGAAACACCTGGAGCAGCTTGCTCATGAGGAGTGAGGAGGCCAAAATACCTGCAGAGAGGTGCAGAAGTCTCATTGACAGTTACAGGAATCGTTTGATTGCAGTGATTGCCTCAAAAGGTTGTGCAACAAACTATTAAGTTAGGGGTACCATCATTTTTGTCCAGGCCTGTTCCACGAGTTCATTTTTTTTTATAATTCCGTTGAAGCATGGTTGAAAAGCAATGTCTGACTTTCATTGGTTAACATTCATAGAATTATTTCTTATTATTACTTTTGTCAGATTAAAGTTATTTCTGTGACCATTGTGAGTTTTTATTTCATTGACCGAAGGGTACCAACAATTTTGTCCACGTGTGTATAGTAAAGTTTGTATGGTGTTAGATATGTTCTGTGTATAAAATTTTAATTAATTAGCTGATGGTCAGGATTATGAGAAGCCTCCTTTATGCTAATTCAAATATTCTTTGTCTGGATTCAGAATAGGATAATCTTGCCTCCAGCTTTTGTCTACAAGTAAGTCAAGATAAGAAGACTGTAGGTTATACTTGTACAGTGTGGGCTCCAAACCCTTGGTTTGTCTTGGTGTAGTGATCAGTTTATAAAGGGTGTGTATGCTTTGAGGGCTGAACTAATCTGTAAATAAAAAAGAAGGAGGAACTCTGAGTGCGTTTCTAAGGTCTTGAAAAAAGACCTTGTCATTGAAGTGTCATTGGAAATGTCTTTTATGTCACGGTTACTATTATGCCAAAATGAATGGGGATATAGGCCTTACTCCAATTAATAATTCTTTATTGTTGAATAAAGTTGAAAGTGTGTGCCATTTACAAAATGGCTTATATTCTGATTCAACTAAACAACATGTCTGCACATTTGAGACTCCAAGGCCAAAGTATTATACATGCCTCTTTGTCACAGATGGAAAAAATGGCGTCTTCCAAACTCCAACATGTTATTTTAACTTAAGAGGGAAACATATTATAGCTACATGTATTAATTGTCTTTGATTTTGTTCTATTGCTTCTTTCAGAAGTGGATCTTAGATGGAAGCCTCGGCTTTGCAGCAGGGGTAAGAGAGCACATCTAAATGGAATTATTGATTTTTCTCTTAATTTCTCTTCTCATCATTAAAGCTGGAAAAATATATCAATGTAATCAATGAGAGCAATTACGTAAATGTCTCTAGGAAGTCTAAAACACTTTGAATAAGTATGCGACCTCTACTCTCAGGCACTGATACTAACCAAAAATCATGCCAAACTTATAGTAAGAAAAACTTTTCTTGCTCAATTTCTTGCTTTGAAGAGTCCCTGGATATTTCATTTCGAGATGTTGTTGCATAGCAGTTGTGCTGCTGTGGTAAGCAATTTCAGTTTTACAAAAGCATGCAGAGCCCCATTTTAGTAGATTTTTGCCTCCAAACATTTGACAATTATTATTTTTTTGACCATGCGCCACCATAACCTTAAGTGAGCATTTTGGTGCATCAACACAATCCACACAAGTCCAAGGATTTTTACTGTGACAAAGTTGACTATGTTGATGCGTTGGTTTAGCCCTACTCCTCAGACTACATTTTCCTTAGAAACTGACCAGATTCTTTCATTTTCCCCTTCACCGTAAGTGAAACCTGTGGTGAGGGGTTAAAACTGAATTAAAAACAGAAGTACTTAAAATTCTATAGTAGACCTTTTGTCTGTTCTGCTGTATTTGATCATCACAAAATTCACTCAAGCAGGAATTCTGTCTTGTCGGTACAATGGGAATACTTTCCTAAGCAATATATACTTGAAATAAAAGCATGTCTAACTTTTTCTAAGCATTTTCTACTAATTAAATAATTAATTATTTTATCATGCTCTAGCTGTTTGCTGATGGTGTGGCACTATTAGCATGTGCAGACTTTGCAGTGTGAAAAGAGTCAGTTGTGTAAAAATAAATTGTGGGCAGTGGTAGCTCAGAGGGTTAAAGCACTGAGTTACTGATTGGAAGTTCGGCGGTTTGATCCCCAGCTCCACCAGGTTGCCACTTTTGGGCCCTTGAGCAAGGCCCTTAACCCTATCTGCTCCAGGGGCGCTGCATCGTGGCTGACCCGCGCTCTGACCCCAGTTACGCTGGGATATGCGCAGAAGGAATTTCACTGTGCTCTGTGACAAATAATGGTTTAAATTCACTGTGGCAGAACATTGGAGTCATGCTAGCAACATGCTAATCACTCTAGCGTCATGTTAGCACATTCTAATGATGCTGCTAGCAACATACTACTATAGTTAGCAAGATACTAGAAACAGGCTAATCAGCTTAATGTCATGTTAGCGACATGCTAATCATGTTAAGAACAAAATGCTAATATAGTTATCATAAGGTTAGCGAAATGCTAATATTGCTAGCAACATACTAATATTGTGAGCATAATGCTAGCAACAAGATGAAATTAAATGAACCCTCCCCCGTGTCTCTATGACAGGGGATCCACAGTTAAATTCAGTTTCAAAGTTCCTATGAAAGTTACCAATGTATGTTAATTACCCCCCCCCTGCCCTCCCTTAGAAAAGTCTTAGCACCCCAATCCACAATAAGCCGCACGATTTGACACCTCTATTATGGGTTTACAAGAAACGATACTGTTTATCAATTTACTCCCCATCTCTTTACATGAGTCATACCACCCCATTCCCAAATGAGCCGCACAATTTGCCACCTCTTTCATGGGTCTATGACGAACGCTACAGAAATCGTTATGCCCCAAAATCCCCATTATAAGTCAATGGGGCAAATTTGGGCACCTCTTGCATCCTGGGAGTAAAACCTATACCCTCTTGCAGAGTATGTTCTGACACAGCTTACAAGCCTCTTTTAATGTGGTAAATTTGAGATTCCTATCAAATTCTCACTCTTCAGTTCAATCTGTCAAAGTTGGTCTCAATGTTAAGTCTGTGGGTTTTTTCCCCATTATATGTCAATGGGGCAAATTCTCATAACTTTATACCTTTATACTTTATAAACTTATACCCTTGTGCCGGGTATGTTCTGACCACCCCTTAGGAAAATCATAAGCCCCCATTTCTGAATAAGCCGCACAATTTGACACCTCATTCATGGGTCTACGACAAACGGTGCGTGACTAGTTATGCACCAAACTTTTGAACGGAAGAAGAAGAAATAAAAAGCAAAAAATAATATGCCTGTGAGATAATAATAGTCGTGCTTTGCTTCGCAAGCACCACTAAAAATACAAAACCTCTCAAACCTCTACGGTGTGATAGCTGACAAGAATTGGGTCTCATGTTTTTAAGATCAGTTTAAAAGACTCCGACCCCTCTGGACTTTGAGAGATCTCACAAAAACTTTTTTTCTTTTATGTATTTTTTCTTTCTTGTTCCATTAGAGGCACTTCTGTTTAACTGTTAACACTTCTATAATTCTATTTTCAGTTTAGTGATGTCTGTCTAGAATTTCCTGTTGGTTTTAACATTTTAACACTTTTTAGCAATTTAAATAATCTACTCAAATGACAGTGATTAGGTGTTTATTTGGAGAATTTTTACAATTGAAGGAAAAATTGTAAAAATTTTTCCTTCAGTCCTAGATATAACTTCAAATATAATTTGTTTTACAGTCTTAAAACTGATGACATTCTGCTATGGCCTAATTTCATAATTATCCACATGCCTGTTGTATTCTGTGATGTGAGTCAGTTCCCTTTTAATGCATAGCGAGATTAGAGATGGAGAAGAAAATCAGTTACGTGTTACAATTCTTTTGTGTGTCAATTCATGGCAATTTCTGGCTCCAAAATAGAATAGCACCCTTTAAGTATATTGGCTCTGTAACTGACTGAATGAGATTAAATGACTCTAGTATGTTACTGATGTCAGTGGCCAGGTTATCATTTGGACCACACACGTGAATATTGTCCCCACAGATATGATCCCTGCAGTTTATTATATTTTATAGTGACAGTAGCTAGAAAGTTTGCAAACTCTTGAATACAATTGGAGGAATATTTAGGTGGTCGGTATGTAAGAGCAAGAAGCATAATCCTGGGGTCACCCCCATCTGCTTAGCCACGCCGGCTATTGCACAGAGGTAGAGTTTCCATGTCACTGAAGCCATCTATAGCTGCAATGTAGCAATTTATCGTGGATGAGTTTCATCCAGTGCGTCGGTCCATCTATAAACTGTGGACAGAGACATAGCAATAGAGATGATCTCAAGTAAGATTTTAATCTTGCCAACATTACACTTTGCTTGCCGCTCCTGCAATAGGGTCATCTTTCAAGGCCAACCGTGGGCTAAACGCAACAGGTGAACTGGCACAGCTGCCAGCAAGTCCACGAACAGTGGCGGCAGCGTCCCTGAACATGTATGTATGAAAGGCGATGGAAAATGTTCTCATTTAGGTGCTACTACGGAAAAGGCATGATCACCCTGATTCTTTAAMCTAGATTTGGGATGTGTTAAAGCTGATTATCTGACCTGGAAGACCGTTTTGGACTACATGGGTTCAAAAAGATCAGGAATATATGGCGGTGCTAGATTACTAAGGGCTTTGTAGGCTATTAACAAAGGGTTTATGGGTTTGCACAGCAGCATTTTGGACCAACTGAGAAGCCTGCCTAATATCAACGTAGAGAGCATGTGTAATCTAGGCAGACAGTAATCTAGGCGACTTGAAATAAAAGCGTGTCTAACCTTTTCGAAATCTTGTTTTGTTTAGTTTAAAACAGCTTGACCATGAACAACAAATTAACAGGAAAAGTAAGCTTTCATAACAGAATTGATTTGCTTATCCAGATTTTAAATTAATAGTTACACCACTGCATTCCAGTGTTGCTGGCATCACACCAGTGATCAGACTGGTGTTTAAAGTTCACTGAAATAGAATGAACATTTAATAGGCCTAATAATTTCATTTGAAAAGGGAAATGAAACTGATTCAATCTGGTTTAAAGAAAAATGTAACATTAAATAAAGATGCTAATTCCTCAACAATAAAACAAAAAGAAGTATCTAAAAATAGCTCAGTGGTATTATTAACAGCAGCACAGATATGTAAAGCAGCAGAGGAATTAAAAGAATGACAGCACCTTCCTGGTACACACTTTTTGGTATCCATTTCACAGTAGAGCATTAAAAATAATGTGATCAGTGGGACTCTTAAACTTTTTGCCAACTTTGAAAATGACTCTAGAATATTACTAGATAGTTATTGTAGGTATTAAATGAAATAATTCCCCATGTCAACCATTGTACAGTGTTAAATAAAATGTTTATTTTAAAGGTGTGAATTATTACTTGATGGCATATAAATCACAAAAGTCCTAAGAATGAGCTGTTAGAAATCACTTATTTGCAAAAACATATTAATTTGTCTTTGGTTTGCTTTCTACCTGGAACCTGAAAATTGGAACACACGACAAATCAAAAGTGAAAATAGCCTGAGATGACTGACCAGGTGTGATACAGTTGATATTCATGAGATGATGCCTGTGTATGTTTGAAGATTTCTTCTGTCTTCACAGCTGCTGAAGTAACTTCTTCATTAAGAACAAATTGTTGTAAGCTGCAAGACATTGCATTGTTACATTTTTTTTTCTTATTGTGTCTCAGTATGTCTCAGTCCTCTCAACTTTCACCCTTTTGTCTAGATGGATTCAACTTTCCAGTTGCATTCATTCATCATTGCTGTACCCTTTTCAATGGCAGTAGGTGCAATAAATTACTACGTTTAATCAGTCACCTCTTCCTGTTTATCTCGCACTTAAACCTTTGGCCAAAAAAAAAAAAATTACCAAAGAACTATTCTGGAATAAGTCAAACTTAATGCAGTATTTTCAGTGAAAAAAAGGACAGCAGTGTACAATTATTTATCCCCCCCCAAAAAAACTATGAATTGAGTGCTTATGTACAACTCATCAATAATAAAAAAAAATCCTAAAATTTGAAAAAATGCTGTTCCTCATTCTATTGGTGTGTCCTGACTGTCCTGTATCCTTTGCATGATGGGAGGAGCACAAACGTGTTATCTCGATGTGTTGAATCCTTAATGATGTTGCTAGCTCTGTTCACTTTCATGTTCATTAAACCACTCTGTCACCAGTCCTGCTGTGTGTATTGGTGCATTATCATCCTGATACATGGGCGCTGCCTTCAGGATACAATGTTTGATCCATTGCGTGCGCATGGTCCTTCAGAATGGTTCGGTAGTCCTTGGCAGTGATGCGCCAATCTAGCACAAGTATTGGGCCTAGGGAATGCCATGATATTACAGCCTAAACCATCACTGATCCACCACCATACTTCACTCTGGGCATGCAACAGTCTGGGTGGTAYTGTACTCTTCTTTGGCGCTTCTCCACACCGTAACTCTCCCGGGTGTAGGAAAGACAGTGAAGGTGGACTTATCAGAGGACAATGCATGTTTCACATTGTCCATAGCCCAAACTTTTTTGCTGCTGGCACCATTGAAACCGACGTTTGGCATCGGCACGAGTGACCAAAGGTTTGGCTATAGCAGCCTGGCCATGTACATTGACACTGTGTAGCTCCCAACGAACAGTTTTTGTTGAAATACAATACGGCTTAGCATCCCTTTTAGGCAGCTTCCTTTTGCATCCACAGTTACTCCTGTTGGATGTGGTTCATTCTTCTTGGTGGTATGCTGACATTACCCTGGATACCGTGGCTCTTGATACATCACGAAGACTTGCTGTCTTGGTCACAGATGCGCCAGCGATATGAACTCTGATATGTCACCCATAATGTTGTGTACATTGCAGTATTTTAAGCAAAACTGTGCTATTACTCTGGCTAAATAAACACTCTTACTGGTGGAATGTGCAATCAATGAATATTGGCCACCAGGCTGGTCATATTTAGCCATGAAAAGCCAAGTTTAGCAAGTTTAGCAAGTTTAGCCAAGTTTAACCAAATGTCCAACTCTAAATTGACCAGTGTGTCAGTTTCATTGGCCACCCCCAATTTTTTGTTGCCAAAAATTGGTGCGCAGTCATGTTGGAACTGGTGTGGGGTTTTATCTCAGGTGTTGGGGTCAGCCCCTAGCTTCCACTGAAATGAACTCTCAATGCTTCAGCAAATCAAGACATTCTGGACAATTTGATGCTCCCAACTTTGTGGGAACAGTTTGGGGACGACTCCTTCGTGTTCCACCATGTGCATTGTCCATGGCCAGTGCACAAAGCCTTTCCAGAAGAGTTGAAGCTGTTATAGCTGCAAAGGGGGCGAGGCCAACATCATATTAAACGTTATGGATTAAGAATTGGATGTTACTCAAATTCATATGCATGTGGCATAGCATGGAGGCAATCAGTCGGTGGCACTGCCAATGTTATGGAAGCCAAGGTTGCTCTGTCAGCCACCTTCAGCACCTCTGCGTTTTTGCCTCTGGTGTCTTGTATCTTCCACTTCACAATATCCCATGGATTCTCTATGGGATCTAGGTCAGGCTAGTTTGCACTCTGGACATGGGCCAGTCCATTACATTTCACACACACACACACACACACACACATATTCATTTACACACTATAGGCAATTTGGGGACACCAATTAGCCTAATCTGCATGTCTTTGGATTGTGGGAGGAAACTGGAGTACCTGGAAGAGACCCACGAAGCTTCCATGCACACAGACACAATGGGGGAAACGAACACCCTGGATGTGCGTGGCCACAGTTCTAACCACCATGTCACTATTCTGTTGTCTCAACTGGTTATATTAATGTAATTTCCTAATATGAAAATTATCGACTTTTCTACCACTCTCTCAAGCTTACATTTTTTATTTCAAAGTATTGTTATTAACCAAGTGCTGGTCAAGCTTTGAGTTGGTGTTAGTCCTTTTATTACTTAATAACTTCCAGAAGTAGGCATTGTGCCATAACTTAATTTGAAGTAGGCATTGTGCCATATCAAAATGTCAAAATAAATTAAATATACAGTGGAACCATGGATTACGAGCATAATTCTTTAAGGAGGGGGCTCATATTCCAAAACACTCATAAACCAAATCAAATCCTCCCATAAGAAATAATGAAAAATCAAATAATTTGTTCCACATCCCAAAAAAATTAATACAGAAAAATAATTAATACAATATATAAAGTAAAAATAAAACAAAATTAATCCCAACGTTTGTGCGCGCAGTCGCCGTGTATTTGTGTGTGTGTGTGTGTGTGTGTGTGTGTGTGTGGAATTAGCCCCTTCCCTCGCCACATCTTACACAGTAAAACTCCTCCAGCCCCCCACCTCGCTTTTTAAGTTTCACAACAAACACACACAACGGAAACACTGTTTTAACAGGAAAAAAAAATCTGTCTAAGGACACTCGCGTGAGCATAGACTAACGGAATCACTGGTGTAAAGTAAAAAAACAAACTAACAAATGAACCAGCACCTTACCTTTGAAAAGAATCGCAACAGAGCAGAGTTCCTGTGTAGAGCAGAGTGTGTGTCTGTGTGAAGCCGCGGAGGGGGAGTGTAAAGGCAAGAGTGTGTGTGTGTGTGTGTGTCGACGTCAAAAAACTCGGCACTCGTAAACCAAGACATGCTCGTTTTTCAAGTCAAAAKTTATWAAAAATMTTTGCTMGYCTTGYGGAAYACTCKTAAACCGAGTTACTCGCAATCCGAGGTTCCACTGTACAATTACATTTTAAATTGCTAATGCAGTTGAGAGCATTCTAGTAAACTAACACATAGACAAGGATCAGTTCATATAAGATTACTTCTGAAAGAGAGAGTCATTGAAGATGAAATACTACAGTGAGCACCAACCACGCACAGTGCGACTGAGTATTCGAGGGTAATAATAATAAAATAAAATATTTTAAAAACACAGCATGACATTCTTGTTAATACTAGTTCTATTATTTAATTATTTAATATTCCCCTCAAGCAAAATTATGCAACCACTTCTGCTCTGTTAACTTTTGTAGCAGAGAGTGGATTGACCTCTTTCAACTTAACTGCAGGTTTTATATTACTTTTAATTATCTGCAGAGTTGTCAGCTACACTTTCAGTGTGTATCTCCTGTTCTACTCTATCCAGAAGACTCAGTTGGATTAATTCCTGATGACTGTGGAGAAGGGCACTGAATGAGTGGCATGCTCAGGGAATCCGTTTGAGATAACATGTCAATTTTAATGTGTAAATTTTTGACATTACACATTATCATGCTGAGAGAATTTATTCTTCTTCTTCTTCTTCTTATTATTATTAAAAGCCTAGACATATTGTGGCTCTTAAGGGCTGCATGTACATTACTCAGACAGCTTGTGGCATTCGAATTGTGCTTTAAGTGGTGGTATGTGTTCAGTCAAAATATTCCCCACATCATTGTCCTGCCACCACCCCAGACACATGATGGGTATTTGATGCCAAATTCTGACCATATAATCTGCATTACAACAAAAATCTGTATTTAGTAGACCAGGTTAKATTTTATGCATTGTACTATTGTGACATGTTTGGATAGTTGGTAGCATGAGCAAGGACATTTCTTGGTGTTTAAGCTTGGCTAAGCGAATATTAGAAGGATGTCTTTGGCAGGCTATTGTTTTATTGCAACCTACAGTAAATAAATTGCTTATTGTGGTATCAATACCTAGAAATTCAATATACATTCATACCAGCCTACTATTCTAGAAAATATTTACACTGGATATGTAGTCATGAAATGTCTTGGTTAAATAAAATGTCAATAAAGGAATGAATCAGTGCAATTTGTAAACCCATGAATCACTGCCTATTCAAACTATTAATCTGTTGTCATAACTTTAAGAAGTATAAATTTAGTACATGAACACATTATAGTCAAAGTATTTCATCACCATCTGCTAGTCTCTTTGAGAAACAGACAGTGTGTTCTGTGTCTTAAGGGAAAAGTGGAAAAGGTGGTGCTGCAGTTTGTCAGATGAGGTTTGGTGCCAAGCAGTAATCAGTGACTATTAAGAGAGTTGTTAAAGAGGAAAATTATTTATACACATTATGTTCTAAGTACCAGGGGGTCGAGTTTTTATTTATTTTTATTTGACCTTTTTTCTTTTTATGAATCACAATGCATCAGTTTTATACAATCTCACCCAATATGGCTAAAATATTATTGAATGAATCTTTGGCATTTTCCAAAAAAGGATTCTCCTCATTTGTCAGTGTTTTTTGCTTTAGTGGAAATATGAAATCATGTTATTACTGATGAATGATTCCTTAAATGGAAAATAATTCTATTTAACAGAAGAATGACTCAGTGGGCACTCAAGACAAATACTTTATTTTGCTTCAATTTTTGCATTTTCAGATTTATGTCAGTGCAATGCATTCATCTATTTCAGACGGTGACATCAGCTCAAAGAGAATTTAGCCAACTTATCTGAATAAATTATCTAAAATTGTTTTATACAGGTGCATGTGAGAAGATGCCGCTTTAACATCTCATCTGTACAGTCACCTCAAAAAGATCAGCTTCAAACCTTGAGCTGTAACAGCTGATCAAAAATTGCAAAAATTGAAAAAATTTTGCATTCAAGCTTATTTATTTAGGCTTACATACATTAACGTATTGGGCAAATTCTCATTATGAGGATGTTTACCAATGTTTATTTATAAACGCACAATAATACATTATTACAGGATATAGAAAAACCTCACTATGAATATATTACCTGTAATAAATTGCAACCATTTGTAATGGTCCATATCGCAATTTAGATTTTTATGTGATTAAATGTGGAACAGTACTACACATGCACATGATTACTTGGCAACTTATGGATCAGCAACCAGCCGAGCTACGCCTTTTCTATAATATGTTACATTCCTGTAATAGCAAACTTGTATTTAGTTTGCTTTGGTTGTTTTTACACTTCCTTTAGAAACAGATATTAAACTTTAAGCACAAACGCAGAGCTCAAGTTAAGCTACATTCTAAACATATTACTTAACAGTCCTCACTCCAAATGTCTTTATGGTCATAAAATAGACTTATAAAAGTAAAAACATGTAATTTCTTTGTTTTCTAATGTATTAAAGTATTAAACCATCTCCAAAAGTATTTCTAGTTAGATAGAGGCCTAAGAGAACATTAACAATCAACTGTTTTGCCACATACACATTTTAATCATAAATCTTCCTTACATTTATTTAATTGTTGTTTTCTTCCAATCCTTTAAAAAGCTTTAAATATCAGTGTCTGGTAAATGTAAGTACATAATCTTATGTCGTTTAGATTGCCATAATTAAGTAAATAAGTTTAATCTGATTTTCCAGGTATGAACATTTGATTACCCCATGTTGGTCTGTATTCTTTAAAAAATTTTTTTATATTTAATAAATATTAAAGATTTTTACATAATATTTTTGTCATAAGCTTTATTATTGGATATTTGAGTGTTCTTACATAGCTTTAATGCAGGGAAGAGGTAATTGTAGTCCAAACAGTAACCATTTCCGGTTAATTTGCTTCAAAATAAAACATAATACTTTTATTTGAGCGGCCCAATAGTACCACCAGAAGTTTGGACATTTTACAATTAGACAACTATAATTTTGAACTCTTGAATGCTTTTGGCAGGATCTGTATTCCCAGATGCGTAAACTGTGTTAGATTGTGATGTTTCAGACATTGAAAGGTCTTAAATGCTTCCTACTTTATGCATACAGATGTTTGTGCAGTATTAATGTCAAAGAACTCATCAATCTGTCTTCCAATATATTTTACAAATTCTTCGACCTTCAGCTTCTTTTCCTAAAAGGCCATTTTGGTGGATATTTTGCCAGTTTCTTATCAATATGTGCTAACTGTAAATGTGCATGATCGGAAACTATAATATTTGTATAAACTGTATGCATGTTTTCATGGACCATATAAAATGCAACCCATTTTCAGCATTTTTGATTGATGTGCTTATAGCTTACCTGTTAAACACCTGTTTCAAATCCCTCCGTATAAACATCCTAATATATATTAAATCCAAGTTCTGTAAAATTTAATAGTATAGCCAGGGGAAAACAAGTACTAAAATTACTAAAATGCTCAACCCTAAAATTGCTTCATCCTTTTCCTATTTAAATGCACTACTTTGTTGTTGGAAATAAAGTATTCTACCAGCATACGTAATACACTACAAGTTTTTTTTCTACAATATTTTTATTGAATTTCACAATTCCATAGTTATCATTAGATGATAATAAGATTATAAAAAAACGTTATGATAATTATTGTCCAATTTAGACATTGAAATTACTTTACCATATTTGTATTCATTCATACAACTAGACATACACACACATACAGAGTGCACACTACAATCCTTGTCCCTAAGTTAGTATTTCCAATGTCTTATGAGATGCCATCTCCCTTATCTGAATGTGCACTGGAGGCATAGGCATTTTTCTCCAAGAAGTGGTTCTCAACCATTTATTTATTTATTTATTTATTTATTTATTTATTAGTGGTGCTTGTGAAGCACTACTATTACATTATTCCCTTTTTTTTCTTCTTCCATACAAAAGTTTGGCGCGTAACTAGTCCTGCAACCATTTGTCGTAGACCCAGGAAAGAGGTGTCAAATCGTGCGACTTGGTCGGGAATGGGGTGCTATGACTTTTCTAAGGGGTGGGAGTCCCATAGACTAAACATTGAGACCAACTTTGACAGATTGAAGCGCAGAGTGAGAATTTTGTAGAACGGTCAAATTCACCACATTTGTAGAGGTTTGCAACCTCTGTCAGAACATACCCCGCAAGAGGNATTAGTGGTGCTTGTGAAGCACTACTATTACATTATTCCCTTTTTTTTCTTCTTCCATACAAAAGTTTGGCGCGTAACTAGTCCTGCAACCATTTGTCGTAGACCCAGGAAAGAGGTGTCAAATCGTGCGACTTGGTCGGGAATGGGGGGGGGGGCAATTAACCGCGTCAAAAGGTCCCATAGACTTAACATTGAGACCAATTTTGACAGATTGTAGCGCAGAGAGTGAATTTTGTAGAACGGTCAAATTCACCACATTTGTAGAGGTTTGCAACCTCTGTCAGAACATACCCCGCAAGAGGGTATAATTTTAACCCCCAGGGCAAAAGAGGTTCCCAAATTTGCCCCATAGACATATAATGGGAAAAAAAATCCCATAGACTTAACATTGAGACCAAATTTGACAGATTGAAGCGCAGAGTGAGAATTTGGTAGAAATCTCAAATTCACCACATTTGAAGAGGGTCACAACCTGTGTCAGAAGATACCCCGCACGAGGGTATAAGTTTTGCCCCCGGGGCAGAAAAGGTGCCCAAATTTGCCCCATTGACATATAATGCAGAATTTGGTGCATAACTGTTACAGCATCGTTTCTCGTAGATCCATGAAAGAGGTGTCAAATCGTGCAGCTAAGCCTTTTTTGGGGGGCAGGCAGGAAATTGCCCCCACATGGCAATCCCATAGACTTAATATTGAGACCAAGTTTGACGGACTGAAGCGCAGAGTGGGAATTTGGCAGAAATCTGAAATTTACCACATTTGTAGAGGCTTGCAATCCCTGTTGGAACATACCCCCACACGAGGGTATAGGTTTTACCCCCTGGGCAAAACAGGTGCCCAATTTGCCCCATTGACTTATAATGGGGAATTTGGTGCATGACTCATCAATTTCCGTTCGTCGTAGACCCATGAAACAGGTGACAAATTGTGTGYTTCATTCGGGAATTTATTTTATTTGGGTTTATTCGGGGAAAGGGGGCTTCACATGACTTTTCTAATGGGCGAGTGGTAAACTGCCCCAGCAGGGGCAATTAACATACAATGGTAAATTCCATAGGAACTTTGAAACTGAATTTAACTGTGAATCCCTCTGTCATAGAGACATGGGGCTGGACTCATTTTACTCAGGCAACCAATCAGTCTTTTACATTTATCATGATGCTCATAAGCCATGCCCCCTTGTAACATCATTAGCATGCTGTTAGCATGTTGCTAATACCATTAGCCTGTTGCTAGCATTATGCTAACAAAATTAGCATTTCGCTAGCATGATGCAGGTGTGATTAGCATGTTGCTAGCATGACGTCTCGCTTATTAGCATGTTGCTAGCATTATGCTAACAAAATTAGCATGTGGCTAGCAATATCAGTAGAATGTTGATGATATGCTAAGCTAGAGTGCTTAGCATGTTGCTAGCATGGTGTTTAGCTAATTAGCATGTAGCTGGCATTATGCTAACTATATTAGTCTGTTGCTAGCTACATCATTAGAATGCTGCTAACATGATGCTGGAGTGCTTACCATGTTGCTAGCATGACTCCAAAGTTTTGCCATGGCAAGCATCACTCACATTTTCTTCAGGAAATGTACCTCTCTAGTTTATATTAGAGATTTTGGCTGGAAAATCTTGTATTGATGCTTTTTCTTTGTTCCTCCGTGATTAAATGTAGAGTGCATTGTAGAGTGCAACCGGACAGACCATGAACACCATATCATGACTAGGAAACTGTTGCCCTCCCTTTACATAGGATGAGTAACAATTTGGCCTCTAGCCTCAGTCTAGAGTTTTTGTTATTCCAAATGATTTTGCTATGATTCAGCTCATCACAAAATACATTTGCTAGAGGAAGTGGAATTACCAGGAAAAGGTATAAAAATTTAGGTAAAATGTTTTTTCTTTTATAATTTGTATTATATTCATATGGTCAGTCAGTGAAATAGTCATGGTCATTCATTGACTGTTTCCATTTCACAATAAACTGAGTTTTTAATAACTGTATAACTCTTCTTTATTAGATATAATATTGATGATTTTGACTTAATAATGTCTAGACAAAAACGCAGGTAGACCTGGTACCTGGTATATTAAATTTGGAATGCTGAAGTAAAAAAAAAAAAAAAAAGAATTATGTCATCAGCATATAAAATTCTATTCTATGTTCCTGTTCTGAATACCCGATTTATTTCTCCCTAAAGATTTTCTCTCTAATTGAGTCATGTCCAATTCATCCCTGTCACTAGGAGGCTCCCATGTTAAGGCTACTACTACCAGTCAGTCAGGGAGGGTCGAAGACTATCACGTGTTTCCATCGAACCACGTGTCGCAAGCCGACCACGTCTTTTTCCTCTGGGGACAGCGTAACACACTCATTTGTGCATCTATGAGCTCACGCAAGCCGATTGAGAGGATGGTGCTGTCCCTCGAGTGTGTTACACCGCCCCTAACGGTGCGTGAATGAGCAGTTCGAAAAAGATGCGGTTGGTTGGTATCACGCGGTTCAGAGGAAACACGCTGGTTGTAGAGCCGTGATTAATGAGAGAGCACTACAGTATGTCTCCCATCCCACCCCACTGAGGGAGCTCTGCCAATCAGCTCTCGGCTGCATGAGGCTATCCGGATGATAGGGCGGGTGCTTTACCACTGCGGTAATATAGAATACCCGATAGCTTTTATTACCATAGCTAAAGGTTTTGTGGCCAGTATAGATAACATCGGTGAAAGAGGACATCCCTGATAAGTAGAGTACTTAATTGTTGGATTTAGAGTACAATTAAAGTCTCTTCCAGAAAAGTGGAAGGGTGGAAGTATGAAGAAAGTAGAATTATCCTCATTTGGGCCATGCATACTGACCAAACGTAATGTAAGGGAGAGTATTAACCACTAGTTTAAACACTAGTTTAATGTCAAATGACTTTGTCAAATGAATATCTTGGGGAAAAAAATATTTAGGATGACCCGCTTAAATCAAATGCCATGCCATGGATCCCATCTTCTCCCCAGAAAACAATGGACCTGTTGGACTTGGTTTTGGAGCCCTGTAATTTTTGGGTCTTGTTAGCGTCTGAGGTGAATTTGTGTACTCAAAATGGAAATCTAATTATGTTTTGCAGCTTTAATTAGATAGAAGATTAATAGGAAAAAAAGTAGTTTCAAAATTTTGCCTGCAGGCCATAAATCTAAAGATAAGACCAAAGCTAAGACTAAAACGTAATAGCTTAGTTAGGTCTGTAAGCGCTAATTTGGAGGCTGCATATTTGCTGGTGGTGATGATGACAAATTCTGAAAGATCAACCCTTTACATTATAATGGTGAGTTTTGTATTAATAATAGATATTTTGCAAATGAGACCATTTAGAACAATTCTTCTAATTGATGCTTTTTTCATACATTAATAACTTTTTAATCATTACATGACTACAGTCTCAGTCTTATTAGCTGGAACTTCTGTGATGTTTTTTTTTGTTGATAATTGTTTTTAATCTAATCTTTCCTTAGCTTTGTGATGGTTTATACATCCATGTGGTCAAAAGGTATTTAAGAAATAAAGCCTTTTTTGTTTAAGGTAGTATGATTTGGACATGGTCAGATTGGTAAATTAAATGTTGTAAAATTTCATTTTTTAATAATTGCTCTCTCTGATTCTCTTCACTTCTTTCTCTACTCAACCCATCCCC
The DNA here is from genome assembly GCA_003987875.1 of Clarias batrachus. Lineage (NCBI taxonomy): Eukaryota > Metazoa > Chordata > Actinopteri > Siluriformes > Clariidae > Clarias > Clarias batrachus. The sequence continues at coordinate 286,614 of QMIH01000482.1, forward strand.
ATTAAATATATAAAGTGTATGCTACAAAAATAAGAGTCAAAGAAGCCTCAGGAGTATTTGTCATTTTGCTGTGTTGGGAGATAAGTGGGCATTGTGGTTGTTGTTAAATACTAATGTGGACTATATATAAAATGTTCGTTTCAGTTAAGGTGGGTTGTACTTTTTCTTCTACCTTGTCTTAAATTACCGGTCGAGTCTGATTTTTCTTGTTAACGGCTTTCTGTAAAAAGGGCGGATTGGGTTTGAGGTAGCAATGGTGTCCTTTTGGTCCTGTGCTTTCATTAATGTTAGGTCTTGGGGACAAATGGCCAAATCTTCGATCATGTTCTGCCAGAGGGAGTTTCACTCTAGAGAGAACGCTTCTTCATGTGTCTCTGAGATGACATTTAGCTGTGATAAATTAGACCAAATTTTTTAACCAAATCTAGTGCCCCTTTACAGCAAGGTCTAAAGATCCTGAGGTGCGCAATTGACAGGATTTGCTCTTCCTCTCACTGCTCTCACTGGTTCATTGTATTTAATATTAAATCAATGCATGCAGTTCCACTACTGAGTCTACATGGGTCTGCATTGGATTTTCATAGGGGAACTATAATAGATATTGTTTTTATTTATGTGATGGTAGGAGCAAACTTTTTGAATAACGTTGTTTTGTAAATAGGAAATCTGTTTTACTAATGAAGTAGTAGAAACAGCTAGAAATATGAAATGACGTCAACAACTAACATTAACACCACACATGCTTACTGGATATAGAATCCAGCAGATAACTGTAGTGTGCTTAAAGAATAATTACAGATGTAATGAAAATCTTCTGGAAAAATGTATTTCACCTGAGGTGCAGGCAGAGTGCTGTTGAAATGGAAGGTGGAGAAACCAGGGATATCTGAATTGGTTAATAATGTAATGGCTAAAATCAAAACATTGCATTTATTTCATGCAGTTCTAAAAGTGGAGATGAGCTCTTTGTACTTTTCTACTTAGGACTTTTTTTTTCACGTTTTTTCTCCCATGTGTTCCAGTGTGTCACTATTACGAAAGAGAAATCCTTCATTCTGTTGGTATGAAATGCTCGCAAAAATGATCAGCCAGCTTCCTCTTGGTTGTCTTCAGTGTTTAACTGATTGTATCTCATGCAGAATAAAAACTACAAACACCTCCTGATGTGTGGTGACAGCAAAAAACAAAAAAATCCTTTGTGTGTGGTTTTATTGGTTGCATTTAAAAATAGCCGTGTCAAATGTGTATGTACTTTTATGTAGAAGTGTTGTAGTTTCATGTAGTCCCTGCAGGTCTGATCATTGTCTTCAAGTGTGTCTGGTGATAATAACGATGTGGTCTTTCTCTGAGCAGTCTGTACTTCCTCCGGATTAGATAAGCCGTTCCTTTTCAGTGGTTTGTGTTTGTCCACATGCACAGATGTAGGAAAGAAAATACGGTATATCAGATTACCAGATTACCATCAGTGGCATCTACTGTAGGTACTTTTATTTTATGAAAATCTGATAAAATCCAATCTGATATAACATGTTATGTAAAGCTATACAATTTAAAACATGTGGTGTTTTGAGAAGAATTGGGTGCAGGCTTTCCCCTGGCCACTCCTGGTCACTCCTGGTCACTCCTGGTCACTCCTGGTCACTCATCTCAGGGAGTTTTTCCTTGCCACCCTCGGCTTGCTCATCAGGGACAGTCTTATCATTTTGATTCCTACACTTTCACATTTCATACAAACTTACTTCTTTTGATTGTGTAAAGCTGCTTTGCGACAATGTCAATTGTTAAAAGCGCTACGCAAATAAAATTGAATTGAATCGAGTTACTTAGGTGTGTATATAATATGCTTTTTCTCTAAAATTGTCAAGACTAAAATTTCTCAAACATGAAGCCTTAAACAAAAACAGGTTTTTATTTTCTTATTACAACTTATGTTTCCTAGCTTGTAACAGTTATAGTGGGAGATTTGAGAGACTTCTACCATGTTAATTTTTTTCTTCTTGTGATTTATCATTTAAGAAATTTACAATAAACATTTTTAATAATCCAGAGCTGCCTGACAGATAAATTCAGGGAATCGTTCATCGATATTTTTTAGGTAAAGCAGGTGATGGTGTAATAATGTAACCAGCCGTTTTTTTTGTTAGTAGAAATTGTGAAACCCCAGTTCAAACAACTGTTAAACATGCATTTCTTTATTTGACATTAAATAAAAATCAAAGCATTACCTATTCATTTTGGGGAAAAAAGTGAGGGAGTCTGCAAATCCAGTCTAAAACATAAGAGAGAAGAGAGATCAACAGATCTGGTTATATAATAAAATCAGAGTTCAGGTCCATTGTATTATGTAGGAGTGAGTGGTTCAAATGAATTAATGATCAGCTCTTCATTACTTGAGATGGATAAACAAACTGGTGTCTTCATCATCATCATTTCGACCATTTAAGCACCTTGTTAATTGTATGATTAATGGTTTCAGTGTCATTTATATGGCATTTTTTTGAACTGTAATTTTTTCCCTGTATATTCAAGCAGTCATTGTACTGTATATTTCTATTGTCATCCACAGGTGATGTTGGCAGCCTCATACTGGTCACTCCTGGCCCCTGCTATTGACATGGCAGAGGAGTCTGGAAAATATGGGGCATTTGCGTTCCTCCCTGTTGCCATTGGTTTTGTCCTGGGAGCAGCTTTCGTTTTTTTTGCCGATCTGATGATGCCTTTTCTGGTGAGTGGTGCATTTGTTCTGTTGATATGGATGAGGCTTTGGGCTAAGTCTTGCATGTGCATTAGAAGGCTTCCTGTTGAGCATCTGACAGCTGGGTGGAAAATGCTTTTTTTGTACTCACGGGACATTGGGTCATTATAATTCTGTATTATTCCATTATTACAAATCTCTATTATTATTAATATTTTCTCCCAAATTTAGTCGTAGTGTGAGCACTTGGGGGTTTTATTATTATCATGTATTGAAGAAGGTCATAAATGGGCAGATACAGGTTAGACTCGAAAAATTTTAATATCGTGCAAAAGTTCATTTATTTCAGTAATGCAACTTAAAAGGTGAAACTAATATATGTGATGGACTCATTACATGCAAAGCAAGATAGTTTAAGCCGTGATTTGTCATAATTGAGATGATTATGGCTTACAGCTCATGAAAATACGAAATCCACAATCTCAGAAAATTTGAATATTGGGAAAAAGTTAAATATTTTAGGCGCAAAGAGTCCCACTCTAATCAGCTAATTAAGCCATAATACCTTAACACAAAGGCTTTCTGAGACTTTAAATGGTCTCTCAGGCTGGTTCAGTAGGAAGCACAATCATGGGAAAGACTGCTGACCTGACAGTTTTGCAGAAAACCATCACTAACAGCCTCCATAAGGAGGCAAAGCATCAAAAGAAGTTGGATGTTCCCAAAGTGYTGTATCAAAGCACATTAACAGAAAGTTATGTGAAAGGAAAAAAGTGTGGAAGAAAAAGGTGCACAAGCAGCAGGGATGACCGCAAAGTGGAGAGGACYGTCAGGAAAAAGCCATTCAAAAGTGTTGGGGACTTTCACAAGGAGGGGACTGAGGCTGGAGTCAGTGCATCAAGAGCCACCACACAGAGACGGATCCTGGACATGGGCTTCAAATGTCGYATTCCTCTTGTCAAGCCGCTCCTGAACAACAAACAATGTCAGAAGCATCTTACCCGGACTAAAGAAAAAAAGAACTGGTCTGTTGCTCAGTGGTCCAAAGTCCTCTTTTCTGATGAGAGCAAAATTTTCATCTCATTTCGAAAAAAAAAAAAAAGGACCCAGAGTATGGAGGAAGAATGGAGAGGCACACACTGCAAGATGCTTGAAGTCCAGTGTGAAGTTTCCAAAAACTGTGTTGACTTGGGGAGCCATGTCATCTGCTGGTGTTGGTCCACTGTGCTTCATTAAGTCCAAGGTCAACACAACCATCTATCGGGACATTTCCACAGACGAGCTTTCTGGGGATGCTGACTTCATTCTCCAGCACGACATGACACCTGCTCATACTGCCAAAAGCACCAAAACCTGGTTCAATGACCGTGGGATTGCTGTGATTGATTGGCCAGCAAACTCACCTGGATTTGGGCATGAGCTGTCCACCATAATCATTTCAATTATGACAAATCACAGCTTGAACTATCTTGCTTTGCATGTAATGAGTCTATCACATATATTTGTTTCACCTTTCAAGTTGCATTACTGAAATAAATGAACTTTTGCATGATATTCTAATTTTTCTAGTTTCACCTGTATGCAACCGTAGACGTTTTAGTTAAGTTAAAGACGTGTGTTAATAAACAATAACTGAAAATGTCAGATTACAGATTACACTTTTCCCTTTTCCACACTAAATGTAGCTTGAGGAACCAACATTTCTTATCGTCATTGTGATCCACATGAGCTGCACTTGGCCAGAGCTAGTTGTGATGTTTGGACAGCTGTTGGGATTTCTTTTACTGGCGCTTAGCAAACAAGAGTCCAACAAAAAAGAGATACGGACGAGCAACACAATCCCAGCAACCCCCAGCAGAGCAATTACTTCTGCCATGCATCAGCATAGAATACATTTGCACTTTCATTTCCACTAGGGATTGTTGTGTCTCCAGGATAAGGGGGCCAGGACAGGAATCAGCAATTCAAGTGATGTGAACTCAAGCTGTTGCAGAATTGAACATCAGGCAAACATACCACTAGTGGGTTTTGTTATAAAGCTAGATCTTGCTCCCTGGTTTACTAATCAGAGTTGAATAATGGGCAACTGGCATTGTAAAATACGCCTGTTATGGACAGAGATGCTCTTTCTCATGTTGGTCTGAGTGTAGACCTAAATTATAGTAGAACTCTTTAGAAAAGATCTATGTACCGTCTCTTGGGATGTTGTTTAACTAGAGTGAATTATGTAGACTTGATGTACAAACAATTCAGCTGGCTTTATCTATAAAGGCTTTTCAAAGACACCAGTGGCACTTTGATTGAACACAAATGCCGGTGCTTCAACCTTTCTCTGGTAACGTGCACAGAGCAAACATGAAATCATCTTCCTTATTTTGGATTTTCGTTTTACCGCATAAATGTCATTTATTAACGTTATTATAGGTCCTTTTAGAAAATATTAGCCTGATATTTGATACTTTAAAGAGGAGAAAATAAAAGTTGTTATTTTTATTTAATTATAAGCCTTTCAACCTCTTAGTTGAGAAGAAGGTGCAAAATACATAATCAGTGTGTGCCATAATATGCAAATCAACTTGGAACACCCATAAGAAGTAGGTGTAGCTGAATTCTGGAAAACAGGCTGAAACTGTTGAGTAGAGWTTTCTGCCAATAATATATTGTTATCCCTTTACTTAAAAAAAAAAGTGACATTGCAATATTGCTTTTCTGCATTGTTTTCCAATCTTGTCACTTTCTAGCTTTACCTTGGAGTCTGGTCACAGAGCTCATGTTGGAGCAGGTGCAGGTGAATATCGCTGTAAATGCAGTCAGTACTGTGCATAGCAACCTTTTAGGGCCAACCTAAGTAACTATCTTGCCACCACCTACAGTACCATGGCAACCACTGAGCAACCACCAGTGACACCATATCAGCCATTTACCCATCACACACTTGCAGCACCTTAGCAACACCAGGAATCGCTTTGGTTGTGTGTTTTCTTTTGGAGATGTACTTTTCTAGTTTTTAATCTGCCGTGATTCTCAGTGTCAACACTGCTTGTTTTTCCTCAGATGTTGTTCAATTTCACATGAGCTCTGTCATTTCAACAGTGTTGGCTCTGAAATCTGTACAGCAGTGAACTGAGGAGAGCCCACACACTGCCATTCCTGTCATATTGTACATTAAAGCTTTTCTGTATGGTAGACCAAGCTGCAGTGAATGAGTGTAAAGTTGTACTAATATTTCTACCAGCTGTTTCGCACTGATGCAGTCTTCTGAGCTCCTGGATATTTAAAATGCTGGTTAGGCATTAACATTGTCACGTAAATCTCTCAGAATTTCCAGAGACAATTAAAAGCTCTGTGCAAAGCATGTACACGTTGGTGCAACACCGTTAGTAGGCCTCTGTCTCTGCTGTAAATCTGCCTCGCAGACCAGCAGTGTGACCTCTGTGAGATGTGACCGGAAAGCGATGACCCATGTTTTACTGCTGGCTATTTTTGCTCTGCTCTAAAAGTTTAAGAGTCTTTTTTAATCAGAGTTTGCTAGGACATTGTTGGACTGTGGAGCTCACAAAAAATGAGCCCTTTGACTTTTGACTTTGCCTTTGTCTGTCCTTTACCTTCTCACCCAGGCTGGACACTGATCCTCTTTGTACTTTGTACTAGAACGTACTAGTGTTTTCTAGTTCTGCTGACACTCATCATTAGACCTGTTTGAGGAGAAACTGATGTCCTGTTTGTAGCCTTCTTAGAATATTTGATTGGAATTGATTATTCTACAGTACAAGTTGTATGAAGAGTCCACGGAATTAAAGAGTTGTAATTGAGCTTTGATGCTTTTATTGATCTTCTGAGACTCATGCTGAGGCATAATCATTGAGACTCATCGCTGTCACCTCTCGACATGTGGCCAAGTATAACGACGACTTGCAGGAAACGCACTGATGTCAGTTTGGATAAAGCATTAACGGAGACGCAGGTCGCTCTTTCTGTGGAAATATCAGTCTGTCACTCACAGTATCAATTTTAAAACATTTTTACATACTGTATTTATTTTTGTGCCAATTGATTCTGATTAACTTTTTGGTTTGTATTGTATTGCATTAATTATCCATCTACTTTATGTTGCACTATTCCTCAATTGCTTACAGTTATAGTGTTTTGGGTTTAAGTGCTGTCCTGAGAGAATTGGGTTTTTCTGTGAATATAATACTCCTGTGATATGTTTTAGAATGATGACTCTTATTTGCTAAAACACATTCCAACCTGTCATTTAAAACTTCCCTCTATTTTCAAAAACGGTGAGGTGGGCGTGCACCAGGCATTGAGGGTCATTGGAAGTCATTATAAAAACTACACAGACTTTACGTCTCTACTGGGAGAAAACATGTCCAAAACCCGGACTTAAAGAACAATATGAGCGACTTTGTCAGGTCACCTGTATTTGGACCTATAGGCAAATCAGCAAAACATCACAAGAATACAGCTGCAAAGATGTTTACAGTAAACTAGACCATACATGTGGATAAGCCACTGTTTATTTGATCATAATTTCAGTTGGCGCATTATACAGTGTATATACTGTATACATCGTACAGTACGTCAATTCAGAAACAATATAAGAGGATTTTGGTAATAAAGCCCTGAAGATTAAACTGAAATATGATGAGTAAATTCATGAATCCGTCCATGATTTGATATTATCGTTTAACATTTGCAGTAATTTCCTCAGTTAATATTTGATTTTACTTTCCTTCAATAAGCATTCTCTCTCTGTTTGCTATATGATCATTTTAAGTACATGCAGGTTACATATAATAATATTTATTGTTGTAACAGATCAGAGTTGATCCACGATCGGCGCAGACATTCATAGGAATCGCTTGTGTGGCATAGATCAGGAGGTCTTAAACAAATTATAGCAATCTGTCCGTTAAGTGTAAAATAAGATAATTCTCAGATAATTCAGATAATTCTGAACATAATCCTGATATCTTAATAATAGACTCAAGATTTTATCTTCATGCCATTATGTTCCTGCTGCTTGTGTTTTTCTTCTTAAACTACCCAACTATGTTAAATATTAGGCCCATGTTGACTTTAAGTTATTGAGATTTATATTAAAAACTCTTAGTTCATGTGAATGGGCAAAGAAGCTATAGTCAGGGGAAAAGCAAAGTGATAAATATGATATTTGGAAGGGTAGACTGAGATTTCCTCTTCACATTGTTTATACAGTGACAAATTAAATATAATCATGAACACACTGACTGAGCCTGCCTGACCCATTGTATATGTTTTTTTGTGTGTGTTATTTCTTATTTCTCATTAATCCTAGTCATGAAAATCCTGGACAAATCATGAAATATAGATTCATGTTTTCCAGACATAGAAAAGTCATGACAAATAAAAATATCAAAGTTGGAGAAATGTTAGATAAATTTTTTWAATTTTTTTTTTGGCATTTTAATAATGATGAAATGTGTGTGCATGTGTGTGTGAAACGGTGAGTTGGTGTTGGGCTTTGATAGTTCAGTGTAGTCTGTCTCTTAAGAGGTCTGTGTGTGATGGATATGTTGTAGACATGTGTTTTGGTGTCTGTGTGCACTCAAAAATGTTTGCATTGAATACTAAAAGAAAAGAAAAACAGTGCTTGATTCTTCTCAAACTGTGTTTAAACAGCTGCTGAACAGTGCAGATTAATCTAAAGCCACACAGAGGTTTTAGGGGAGTGTGTGTGAGAGCTCCTACACAAGCATAGCAAGTAATGTAAAATAAGTAAAACACATCACTACACAGTAACTGAGTATACAGGCTTAGCAATGAAGACTAGGCTTAAGTAAACCCGACTCCAAGCAGAGCGAGGCTTCAGCATCTGTAGAACAATCGTCTCCGTTCTACATCGTTAGTTACCATGTGCTTTTTATTGTTGTTATTCTCACACTCATTCAGTATGTGAGAATATGTCATATCTGCCTGCAGTGTTTTTTTTTAATTAATGAATTTATTTATTTTATTTGTGCAATAAATTACTCATACTTTAAGAATTTTGTTAAAACTTTATTTTAAATAAAGTTTTTTTTTTATGCAACAGATTTTTTCCTCTTTTTTTATAAAAAAAAAAAGCACATAATCAGTCCTCATGTGGGCTCTGCTGTATATGTTCCAGGGGTTAATTTATCTTTATCTTTTATCTACGTTGCTTATCTAAAACATTGCATTACATCGAGCAGGGGCAATTGCAGTGTTTTGGACTTAAATTACCATGGACGTCTCCTCCGGCTTGCTCATTAGGGATAAATTGAACACAGGAAGAAACTTTATTTTCCATCCTGATTTTCTCCCTAATTTAGTTGCATCCAATTACCTCCCTTTAGTGCTCTCCTTAACCAATCACGTAGGGCAACCAAGTAGTGTGTTTCCTCTGAGATGTAACCCTGCCAAGCATTTTTTTCTTCTTCAAAATGCTCCTCCATGTTAGGGAAGAAAGTAACACCCCCGCCGCTGCTGTGAGCTCATTACAGGGCGAACACTATTCTGTTGCTCCCCTCACACTACACAAGCCTACACAAGCCATACAGATGAGATAGAAATTGTCTTCTTATCATTATGTAAATGAAGATGCATTAAATGTTTGCTGTGTTTGACGTTGGGTTGAGTTTGAAATACCTTTCTGCAGGAAAAATATTTCTGTTCTGTTTTCGTAGACAAGTGGTACAACTACATTTTCCCAGCAAAAAGGTCTTTAGTTTTAAACATTTAACAGGGTTCTGAACATATCGTCACTGATTGCATTTGACTTTATATCTTACTAGGATAAAAGCAGTGATTAGAAGATGTTGGGTCTGGAAATTTGTAAATAATTCATAAAGAAGCACAGATTTTGGGTTTATTTATTCATGCCGTGTGTATAGGGCTGATTCCAGGCAGTGCATGTGGCATACGGGTGTGTGACTGGATAAAAGAAAGGCTAACCAGTCAGTTTGCTTCTGAATAGTCAGCTCCTTGTAAAATGTCAGCTTGTAGTTTAAGCCTGTGGCGTTGAAAGCAACACAGATCAGCCACCAGCAAGCAGCAAGGAAAGGATTGGAAAACAAGAAGCGAGTCTATCTAAATGAACTGGAGAGGAGCATGGTAGTTATTAAAAGAACAAGTCTAGCAAATGTTGGTAATTTTTTGTTTACTTTTTACTATAGTTTTCATAAATTAGTCATTTAGTAAGGAGCACATGTTGGCTTGATTTCAGGAACAGCAAATGCTACAGTTTAAAACAAACCCTGCATCGCTGCTGCCCTCCTAATGGGTTTCCTTTATTCACACTGGCTGCATCACTCTGTGCCAGTGTATCATTCTCTATCACTTTATCCATGTATCACTCTGTATCACTCTACCGTTGTTTCACAGTGCACGTCTTTCTCCTGTGCATCACTCAATACCTCTGTATCACTCTGCATATCTCCTTCCTGCTCTGCTTTGTGCTCTGTCACCTGGAACAGATTGTTGGCATCAGCACTAATCTTCCACATCAGCTTCACCCCCCTCGGGGGCACTAAACCGCTCAGGTGGAGAGGAGTGATGTGCAGCGCTTAGGGGTCACCCCAGGTGAATATAGCAAATGATAACACTTCATTCTGGCAGTTCAATTTGCTTGCATGGCTGAGTGGAGAATGGCTTCATTAGAGTGAACACATCACACTCCTCCGCTGCGTGTTTGACCTGTAATTGAGAGCACAACCACACTGCAATTAAATCTCCATCATTGACATTTTATATAGCTCATGGAGAATGCTACGTTTCTGGCCTTTATAAATGAAATGTTCTGTGCATGACAGTTCAAACAATATAGACAGTAATGTTCCTAACCCGTTTCACACAGTTCCATCTTTTCCGAACTGCTGGCTTCCCTACATTTAGATTACGAAAGATGAAACTGGCAGTGTTTTAGCTTGTAGTTTTACTTTTTTTAAGCATATTTTCCAATTACATCCGTGGACCCTTGAGCATCCTATAGTATCCTATATACCCTAACCTTCCTGATGTAACAGGCCCCACTCCTCTGGGAAGGCTTTGCACTATGGTTTTTGGATCGTGGTTGTGGCAGCTTGTGTTTATCAGCCTTTAAACGGTGCGCTGTGACGTCATGTGAGAAGGTGCCTGTTCACCAGGCGTGTTACCCCAAAAGGAAACACTGGAATCGATCACAGCTGAAGTGAAAGTAGAGGATCATTTGTTGCAAAAATTTAAATTTATATATATTAGCAGTATCTGAACTGTGACTTTGTGATAGATTGTTACCATGGGAACAGGAGCTCCAGACACCAGCATATGGCTATGACACCCTGGAAAGGCTCCCTCTGGGCACTCCGAGTGACTTACTGTAAATATGAGGGCACAAACACACACACACACACACACAGACACACACACACACACACACACACACACACACACAGTTATGGTAGGCGCTGTGAATGTGAATATGCTGTGACTTTTTTGTCTCTTGTCAGACTTATGCTTTCAGACTGACTGCTCACATGACTGCTTCTGATTTATAACAGATTTATTTCATCAGGGCTGAAAACAGAGACAATCTCTTACTCAAATCCCAGCTGAGGATTCTGTCTGTGTGTTTGTGTCTGTGTGTGTGTGTGACTGTCTGTGTGTCTGTCTATCTGTGTGTGTGTCTGTGTGTGTCTGCCATGTGTGTCTGCCATGTGTGTGCGTGTCTGCCTGTGTGTGTGTCTGTGTGTGTCTGTTGGTGTGTCTGCCATGTGTGTCTGTGTGTGTCTGTCTGTGTGTCTGCCATGTGTGTCTGTGTGTGTCTGCCAGTGTGTCTGCCACGTGTGTGTGTGTGTCTGCCACGTGTGTGTGTGTGTCTGCCTGTGTGTGTGTGCGTCTGCCTGTGTGTGTGTGCGTCTGCCGCGTGCGTGCGTGCGTCTGCCGCGTGCGTGCGTGCGTCTGCCGCGTGCGTGCGTGCGTCTGCCGCGTGCGTGCGTGCGTCTGCCG